>JAYGXS010000004.1:34291249-34368900 GCA_036362985.1 Ligula intestinalis
GCAAGTTGCAGTCGTTAGTCAAAGGGAAATCATGCCAGGTGGTATCAAAATTAACGAAAGTCGCACTGCTAAGCTGCCGTCACCAAAAAAGTGACAGACACCTTAAAAGACTCCGTAACTCAGGAAAAGCCAACTTATTCTCCAATCCCACTGCAGTGCTCATCTTCCCCCATGAAGAAGTCAGAAAGGGATGAAAGTTGTGGAGAATCCAAGTACCATCTACCAACAGCTGCTAGCTTGGAAACATTCCAGCCTGTGGTGACAAGGAATACTGGCCTTTTGAAAGATGAAAACGTGTGGACTCCAGTTCTTTTCAAAGAAACCTGTTCGAAATCAGAATACTTTCAGCTGCGTTTTGAGCGTACCGTGTTGGAAAATTGAGGAACCTATCCACTGCAGTATAAGGCTTTCAGTAGATGCATGTAGGGTTCAAAAATGAACGGACATCCTGTTTTATGCAGCGGATTGTACAAAGTACTTCACGAATATTCTTTTTTATCTTGGGCAATGTAATTAATTACTAATCCCACATCCAGACGTGCAGCATAAGAAAAGTGCATGTGATAATGTGACAATTGGTGAACCAATTCAATTACGGAAATGCAAAGGTAATTAAGCAAATATCATCGAAAACCGGAAATATACCCTCCGGATAAGGGTAATTCTGCGAAAGTATTTTTTAGTAAGGAATACCTGTACAACGCTACTAACCGACAAAGAAATATAGTACCAACCAATTCCGCCGCCCTAATGAAAAAAATCGACAGATAAGCGTATAATACGGAAACGGCGATTGTTTAGAGGACCGAAAAGTGTAGTCACGCGATGGAAATAGAAGTTATATGCCAATCGTTAACTTTCAAATGAGCTGGTTCTTTAGGATTGAATCAGGCCTTATTACACTTCTAACCATCACGGCCTACATACACATCAAACTAACCATGAGCCCAACCCAAACCCTATCTATTGCGTTTTGTAGTGTGAGCAGTCGCTCCCCGGTTATCAGAGTCGCAGAATAGTCCGTTTCCTACTTTGGAAGTCTTCTGTCAGCCTCCACGCAATGCCTTATAACATTGTAATAGCTTCCAATCGGCGTGCATTATGATATGTGGCTTTAGCCCATCAGTACATCCAAGGATTACTCCCTCTTAAGCCAAGGATGTTTATATACTTTTCCCCGTACGAATATTTTTAGTTTCTCTTGATAAGCTACTTATTAGTTTGAAGTAAAGTTTGGCAAAAGTACGTTGTTGATTACTCATAATCGGGTGTTTAGAACAATACGAGGGAGAGCAAAGTGTAAAAATGGAAACAAATTCAGTGAAAGGGGACGAGTTAAGTGTGTTCAGAGATCAAGAGGTCAGTAAGGGAGGAAGAAAGGAGGTGTCCAACAACGTGTACATGTCTCTAATTTGTCATTATAACGCGACGTGGTAGGGGGTTTGAAGACGCAAGCTGAGATAGTCTTTGGCCAGGGGCTAAGGAATAAGCAAAACCTTCCCAGAAATAACGTAAACGAGCGTATAGGGTTATCTCTCTCCAACTATCTGCATGCCTATCGCTGTTTTAAATATTTGAGAAATCAGGGTATCCCGGTGTTGAAAGAATCGTTTCTACTACAAAAGCATAGCTATATTTCTGTGCGTTTTGCAGGTATGGAAAATGTGACTTAAAACCCCACTGTAGAAAACATAGTGGCGTCAGTGGGATTTGAATTTGTACATGAAAAAACAGGTTTACTAAACAGAAGAGCTGAATTAGACGGCAACATGCGAAACCACTTTTATGTTTATCCTATTGTAAAAATCACAGGCGAATCTCCCGTCAAGGAAATAAACAGCTCATTGTTTACTCACTATATGCCGCAGAAACAGCCCCTCCCTCCAACTGGGCATAAGAAGCCGCCGTCAGTTTAGTATGCTCCTGGGTTAATTAATCAAAAGGATCATTGTTCCCACGGCTGGCACAGCATTCTCACATCCTCGTAAATGCATTTGCACCCCGTGAGGTCAAATGAGCGGCCACCAAGGGAAGTTAACGTTTAAGCCTCACAACCACCTAGCATGTGCGCAGTCACGTGCGGATCTGTTTACCAGTTCCACCAAGATGCTTGGCTTGGCCACAGTCGTATTCCGTAGTAGTCCGGTAAATGACGGCAGTTTGTTGACAGTTCGACGGTAAATCCTTTGGCTGCATGAGTTGCTGATGGGTTGCTGCTTAAGGCCTATAAGTGACGCCCATCCGGAAATCAATCATTTATCCAACGATTCTTCCGGTCTCTCACCAACACTTCGTTTTTGACCACACCCTAGTTTTTCACGTCCAGGCCTTATGTTTGTTTTTGGATATTCGCTAGCTGTAAGGCGTCTTTTAAAAAAACTGAACTTGACCTTATATACGTCTGGTTTGTTTCAGGGCGTTTCTCCAGAGCAGTTGCGTTCTTTCACAGCGGTTTTTGTGAAGTATTTGGTTGTCGCTATTTAAAAATAAAATACCAGACCTTTTGATCAACATACAGAAAACGGTTACCTTATGATCCTTATCGTTTTATCCGTTAGAAAGGAGCCTCCAGAATTTGCAGTTTGAGGACATTTATTAATTTTTTGATGGAAAACGATTCTTTGGGATTGATTTATGATTTTATATAAAGGTCTCACACTCGCCGATGATGACAAATGCATAACTATTTTATGGTATCCACAACTTCGTCGTATAGTTCCCAGAAGTCAAAAAATTACTTACTACGATACCACATAAGCATAACTGCTTAATTTTTGATTTTTCCATACACATCCTCATTGAATAGGAAACAGTCCTAACATAGTGTTTGCCATGTTCAAAGCAGTGTTCGAGGCAAAGTTTTGCCCATTTTAACATAGTATCTCCAAACAGCCCCTTTAGTGTTTCAAACGCGATAGGTTATTGTGCTCTTGTGAAAAGATATATCACGTTGAAATACACCATAATCTTATCATCTTCAAGTCCAACACCATGCACTTGTTGTATGAATTGTCCATCTGGGTAATAAGGAGGCATCGAAGCAGTCCTTTTGGTGAAGCCAAATGTTGGAGTTTTCCTCAGGAAAGCAGACATATAACGAGGTATTTCTTGTTTGTTGACATTTGAGAGGTCGTATAATCTCGTATTGTTAAAGTCCTAGGGTTTCGTGTTTCACTATTCAGCCCCTTTTATGAGTCTTACCTACCAAAACTCTAGCGTGTTTTTACTTTCTTTTTTTATGGCATTCTTGGTAGGAATGAATAAACAACTCTTCGCCAATTATTACATTGCCTTCTGATCCATGGTGAATGACAGGGGGCGAGGCATTGATAAACTTCGGTTCTATGACGTACTTATGATCCATCTATTATGCCCAGTCTATGTGGAATATCTACGCCATACTCGAGCGCATGTTTGTGTTTTTGGTCCCAACTGGTAGTCAAGGTTATGATTGGTTGGACGAAATAGGATGAACCTGAAAGAGACTATATCAATTCACCCGTATCCTCTGTTGGCCGTCCTCTCTGCGTAGAATACATCGTTGTGATAGGAGCGTTCACTGATCAGGTCGCGATACGTGCTCACCCAGTTGTGTTTTAAGATTGAATTCACAGGCCTTAGGGTATGTTACCTAGAAACTACGCGTATATACGGATAAGAGGCGTATAGAAAAACAAAGGATATCGGGATTGCCCCTTCGTGTTTATCAGACATCGACAGTCGGCCCGAAAATTTGAGAGACCTGTGGTTCGTAGTGAAATCTTCGGTTATTGAACCCTGAGTGTTTCAACGTCCTATCATTGAGTCACGGTTGTGATCGGGAATATTTAATATGGTAGAAGGGCAATGGCGGAACAGGTCACGACTAGTTTATAGGCTCGAGATCCAGCTTAAGGACAAAACGGAAGGGAAATTCTCGTTGAGTGCTCCATCCCTTTAGCATACGCAATTTTCCTTTCATAGCCGATGATACAACGGGACCCTGGCTCGGTGTTAGAGCGCTAGACAAAATAAATTTCAATAGTTAACGAATCCGTTTTTGAATCCGACATCGCCTAAACCAGGTTTTAGGTAAGGCTGTATGACAACGGCTAATAAGCCATTAATGCTCATACAGGTCTTTACTGCCTTTAGTTGCATAGATATGAAATGATGCAGCTCGTCCAGAAAATAAACTATTGCTTTAACATTTTCCAGCAGTTAATACCACTCCTTTGTTAGACGAATGGTATAATTAGAGTTGGTATTTTCCCAGCCGTTTTCAGATAATGCAGACAGAATTGTGGTAAATGACCTGGCCATGGTGGGTAAAAAGATGCAGCGGAAGTCTTCGCTCAAAATAATCCGGCGCCACCCTGCTGTTGAGCATACGGCGTATCTCATCAAAGACGACTGTCGAACTGTCGTGTGGTTTATACTAGAGCCTCCGCAGGCAGTGGAATGGCGACTTACAATGCATACTGGGAGGTTAAATGTACACATTCACATTTCCCGAAAGTAAGCTTAATACAGTTAGGGTGGTGCCGAACAAGAGAAAGGTGACTGGAATGTCAATTTGTAGCATTTTAGCCGTCAACAGCCAGTCATACGCAATCCCATCTATGGAGCACCCGGGACTCGAACCCAGGAGCTTTGGTTAGTGAGTCGAACGTCCAGCCAATAAGTCACTGTCCCATTGTCCTGCCGGTTTCGATCATGAATATTAAAAGCCATGAATTTATTAGGAGGCTCAATCACGAAATTGAAAACAGAATAAAAAGGTGAATTAGTTATACTTTGGAAAAGCCACTCCCTTATTTGGTAAAGTTTCGACGACGCTGACTCAGGCCATCGTTTTATGATGACATGTATGCCATTTTATTTACTTTCTAACAAAAGATTACCAAGAAGATTATTCGATGCTAAAATACGTTAAAAGCTAAATCTGTTTCACCGTTTTTCAATCACGCGAGGCGCCCCCTTACGTATTTGTAAATAAATATAGATATCGCGGGATCAATATCCTCCTTCCGCATTTCGTTTTCTCAATCCATGTTGCCACCTTCAACATCCACGTACAATTAAAGCGGTCCGATACACTTCGCAGTAGTCTGCGATAGCAAATGACTACGAATGTGCTGGTTGGGGCGGATAATCGAATGTAGATTAAAAGAATTAACTGATCCTTCTCGATTCATGTGTTTGTTCACAAGACATATGTCAGCGATGCTCTTAAGCTATGGAGGCTTCGCAGAAACGAGGAGTGGCTCTTCTTCAGGCAAATTTGTAAAGCACCCACTTAAGGTACTTGAGACAATTTCGTATCACCAACTTCAAAAAGAATTGCATATTGAGAAGAAGAAGACCAGAAAGGAACGTGAAGTGGCTCGTCGTGGTCTGACTTGCATAAATTATACTTCATGGAGCTGTATGATGACGCAGCGCTCTGTAAGGTTCCGCAAATTTCTAAGCAGCATACGTAATTCGCCAATACAAGCGAACATCCGTGTCCCAGGAAACAATTGAGAAGAAAAGAAGACTCGATCGCTGGGACAATATGTTTATTCGCCTGACGTTTCGATATCCGTCACGGATTTGCCATCAGAGACATGAGTAGCAGAAAGGTTAAGTATACACAGACGTTTGCAGTATTTATAGGACACAGTCATTACTGCAAGCATACAGCGACAATTAACGTTAATTGCCTTCTTGTGCGTGGACTGCTTGTTGCACGGCAAGCGGGCTCTGACCTGTTGAACTTTCATCACGGGCGATGAGCTCGGGCATGATGATTGCTCGGCCGCCTGTCTCCCCGGCGTTTGACGGAACGATCTACGAGCAGGTGAAGGGGACACCGATGGGTTCACCGATTTCGGGACTCATAGCCGAGGCGGTCCTGCAGCAGCTGGAGTCGCTAATTTTCCAACACCACAAACCAAAATTCTGGGCTCGGTATGTGGATGACACCTTTGTCGTCATCGAACGGGATCAGGTGCTCACGTTCGAGGAACGTCTTAACAGCGTCTTCCCGGACATCCAATTTACAATGGAGGACGAAGAGAACAACCAGCTGGCTTTTCTTGATGTCCTCGTTTGTCGAAAAGATTGTGGTGGTCTAGAGACTAAAGTATTCAGGAAAGCGACAAACACGATGCAAGTACTGAATTACAACAGAAACCACCCAATCAGCCACAAACGCAGTTGCGTAAAAACACTCTATCGGCGTGTTGAGACGCACTGCAGCAAAGAAGAAGACAAAGTTGCCGAGGTAGAATACCTCCGACGGGTGTTCAGAGAAAATGGCTACCCGCGCAACTCCGTCAACCGGTGCTTGCGCAAACGAGCTGGCTAACAAAAGCGCACCGACCACAAGATTTGGCGTTCGATCCCGTATGTCAAAAACGTATCGGAAGCAGTCGGCCGCCTTCTCGCACCACTTGGAGTTGGAGTTACACACAGGCCGGAGGCAACCATAAGGCGTCAGATAATGAAGCCAAAAGACCCCTGCCACGGCAAGAAACATCTGAGGTCGTCTACAGGATCTGGTGCAGTTGCGATCAAAGCAACTATGTCGGAAAAACTGGCAGACTTCTCAGGACCCGAATTGCCGAACACGCGGCTGCAGTGCGGCGAAATGATGCCAATTCTTAAGTTGCGGCTCATTCGACGAGACCCGACCACACCTTCAAATTTGATGAGGCCGAAATTCTCGCAAGAGGTGACAATCGGTGAGCCGAGAACTACTTGAGTCATGGTTCACGGGCCCCCCAATCCATCAACAAGTGCAACGATTTGCCCAATCCATATTTAATCCTGAGATTCAATTTGGCCAAAGCAAGCCGTTACTTGAGGAACGGGCAGGCCACCGCCTCATCGTACGCCAACACCGGGGAGCCAGGCGGCCGAGCAATCATCATGCCCGAGCTCATCGCCCGTGATGAAAGTTCAACAGGTCAGAGCCCGCTTGCCGTGCAACAAGCAGTCCACGCACAAGAAGGCAATTAACGTTAATTGTCGCTGTATGCTTGCAGTAATGACTGTGTCCTATAAATACTGCAAACGTCTGTGTATACTTAACCTTTCTGCTACTCATGTCTCTGATGGCAAATCCGTGACGGATATCGAAACGTCAGGCGAATAAACATATTGTCCCAGCGATCGAGTCTTCTTTTCTTCTCAGTTGTTTCCTGGGACACGGATGTTCGCTTGTATTGGCGAATTACGTATGCTGCTTAGAAATTTGCGGAACCTTACAGAGCGCTGCGTCATCATACAGCTCCATGAAGTATAATTTATGCAAGTCAGACCACGACGAGCCACTTCACGTTCCTTTCTGGTTGCATACTCCCCATACATGGTCTCTGTCACCACGTTCGCCTTCCCCCTAAGGTTTTCGCTACGTTTAATTCTTCACAGTATACAGTTAGTATTCTAACCTAAAGGCCAGATTGAAGACTGATCAACCCTGGTAGGCACCTACCAATTCCTGTGGTCTTCTGTAAAGTGAAGTGACCTCCTTCCAAGACCTCACTATGTGCATGCATTTGACGTGTGTGCATTCACCCTGCAAAAGACCAAGCTATGGATAGGTTGGACCAACACAAAGACCAAACCATCACAACACATTGGAAGCGCATAAAATGTCAAAAATGGAAGGGGGTGTGGTTAAACGCAGTTACAGGCTCATGCAGCGTCAGATACCTGCATCTCTGTGGATACTATATTGTGGTGGGAGAAAAGACAGTTTGGTAGGTGCTGCGCAAATCAACTATCATCATAAGTTAATTCACGCTCAATTCACCGTTTCTGCATCGTCCACCCCGGTTTGGTGCATATGGTGGGACTCCTCGAAATCGACGGTCAAATTGCTCTTTGTTAGCCTACCAAACGGGCCGCATGTTAGATACACTCGAGGACCAGTTCAATGAGCGTTATTGGGGTCGCGCTTTCATAAAATATCGAAAATGGAGCCGTGGTAACACACAGAGGAGCGGCTTCGGTCACGCTAGCCACATGCGTCCGTTCCAACCTCCGGTCTTCCTGAGTCTCTCCTGACACTGGCGCTAGGTGGGCGGCGCATGAGAGAATTCAGTAGATGCTGCTTAAG
Organism: Ligula intestinalis; assembly: GCA_036362985.1. Lineage (NCBI taxonomy): Eukaryota > Metazoa > Platyhelminthes > Cestoda > Diphyllobothriidea > Diphyllobothriidae > Ligula > Ligula intestinalis. The sequence goes on from JAYGXS010000004.1 coordinate 34,299,336, forward strand.
TTCATTATCACTTGAAACTAATTCACGCAATAGTTGCCGTCCCTGTACCACCCTGTCCTGGAGCACACGGTGGACCTAGGTTAAAGTGACAGTCAAACTGTCAGTGTATGTCTGTGTTTTTCTACCACAGCAATGATTGCACAAAATTCACCCCTCTGTGTGTCGTTGTGTTGCTTGTGTTTGAGGAACCAGGTCGTGTATGTGGCGCGGGCAGGCGGGTACATTATATATCTTCGTCACTGCGTCCGTTATTCTCACGAGACTTCACATGTCTCTATGGAAAGGCGGTCGAAACACTTCGATTCGATGTATGTTTAGCCCATAAATAGCAGTCAGATATAACAGTGACCAAATAAACCAAAGGTCAAAGGTATGTAAAATATTACGAAAATAATTACAACCTTAAGTCTTGATATACACAGGAATAAAGCCTTAGCGGCGTTGTCAGTGCATTCAAACACTAGGGACAGTCAAGGAAATTAGATGCGAGAATGTTAAACTACACAAATAGTCCGGGACCTTTTCACAGTAATGTGAACCTTAACTTGACAATGAATCTTAACGTAATGGAAGTTGATAGCGTTTTCACGTATCTTGCAGTCCTCTCGTGGTTTTTTCAATGTAGCTGCAGATACCTTCTAGTCTCTTTTGTATTGACTGTCCCCCAGTAACCCCACCAGTGAGTACTTGTCTTATTTAGTCCTTTAGCCTTGCGACCTGGCATCTGATTGGTTAGTGGAAATAAACGTTCCTGGCGGCCCGTATAATACCTTCAGTCGGTTTGAACATTGTCAATAACTGGCGGCGCCTCTTAGACAACGGGATACTTCACTGGTTACCTTCGGAGTGACTTTAAGCAACCAAATATCTCATAAAACGTACTTGTGTACCAGTGTGCTACATGTATGCGCCACACCCAAATACTTAGCTGTTGTTCTGTAGAGTGTCCCGCGGACGGCGTTGGTTGCTGAATAATGAATGATTACATTAGCTATTAAATGGGCATTTGTTGACTTATTGTGTTGTAGTCTCCAGAATAGCATAGACTTTGTGTTTCTACAGCGCAAAACAAATGCACTTGAAGGCAGTATTGAAAATTAAGCGAAGCTGGAAACTGTCATCTTCCTATTCACGATTAAAGCACTATAATTGGATCGACCAGAATTCGCAAGGGGTCATTATAGAACCCAAAAAAATCGCCTCATAAATAAGATCATGAGCCAGCAATCCTATCGCAACGTTCTTACGTTTTTCGAGGTTCGTCAATTAATCTGTATTATCTCTTGAATTAATCGTTGTGCGACTACCTCGTAGCGTACCTGCAAAATGCAGTGAGCTTTTCTCACAACCTCATTGACAATTATCCTTTCAACGATAGTTGATATTCTCGGTTGCAATAACATAGCGTTCGGCTTAAACACGCTTAATAACCGAAAAAGCCAAACTCGATTTCCACGCTGGGTATATCGGACTGACCAGCCCAGTCTTCCTTGCTTTTTTTAGTATTCCTATGCAGGTTCTATCTCTTACTTATAATGTCAATAAGGCCACTACTACTACTACTACTACTACTACTACTACCACTACAGCTACTAGGAGCGCGCAGTATTCTTTGTCCAAATGCGCGGTTCTGAACACGGGGTGATCAGATTTCCGGTTCTGGTACACTTGAAGCTACACCTAAGGACTGCAAAAAAACTTGCAGCACTGGAATTCTAATTAACCAGGCCGAAACCGAATGCATGGGTCCGCCCGTAGCCGACTGTACGCTTCGGAGCACGTTCAAGTACATATGACTGACTGCATCAGGAAACATGCACACCCACCTTGGTTGCTTGCGTCATCTTGTGCAGGTTTTGGTTTCATAAACTTCCGCGTTTGTATTCATGGCCTCGTTTGCGTAAAGGTGGTACCGTGAGATTTTACCTACATAAGAATCTCATTACTGGAAGAGCATTTCTAAAATGTTGGTCAGGCATTAGACTATTGTGCCATTTCAAATTATTTTATAAGCTGCATAGGTTAAGCGATGAGGAAATAAAATATAGAGAAGGCGAAGGATGACTACGTAATGCTCAGACAGTTAGGCCGTCCAGCATATTCACTAATGCATATGATACAGGAATGGTGACATGCGCGTGAACTAGTTTTAATTGATGGTAGACTTGCGCTGCAGTTAACGAACTCGTTTCCCTCCCTCACTTGGTCTACTATCATAACCAAATCAAGAACGCCAGAGTCAGGAGAGAGCGCAGGCGCCTACCCATGTAACTTCACTAGGTTGAGATCGTACGGAGTGACGCAAACATGAAGACTACGTTAAAAAGGAAGTACTACGGCCCGACTTTCAGTCCCTCAACCAACGCACATCATGCCATATTCAATAATATTGCTGGCAAAGACAAGGGAAACTCCAATGTCCATTGCTGGCTTATAAGCTGTCACCAGCCAGTCATACCTATCTCCAAAGTGTGCACAACTCGGCACTCAAACTAGTAATTTTTTAATGAGAGTCTAACACCCTAACCACTTAGTCAAGAGCTTGTTGTCTTGCCGGTTTAGGTCGGGATATATTGGCACTCGTTGATGAACGTTCACCTGACCGCTAACGGTACTCACGTTTCCCGCACCCTTACAGCAGCTGTAGCAGCTTGTACTATAGGCAGATAGCATTGCCGACAAAGGCGGAGCGGGACAAGTGAGTACCGCTAGCGGTCAGGTGAACGGTCATCAATGGGTGATGTATGCTTTCGAGGAATGTACTGATTGAAATTTAATAGTGATCGTGATTTTTGTCGTTGGCTAATATTAACCACTCTATCGAGAAAGGTCATAGCTCTGTAGAAGGCGAACTGGTACGAGCATCTTTTGCAACCCGATCGATAAGTACACGTCCAAAATGAGTAAATATTCCCGATCAATTGAAAATAAACAACGAAATGGAAATTCTACCTTCCCCCTCCCCGAGAAGTAACTAAGGTTCTATATAAAATGTCCAACAGAACTAAATGTGGATTTGACACAATTCCGGTCAAAGTCTTTCAACTGGAATCAGATGGGTGAGAGAAAGGAGAGTGCGGCAGAAGCTGAGCAAGTCGGCCATCACTAGCAACTAAATCGGACAAAAGTGGCCGTCTCTACTCGTTAATGATGTAAGGAAAGCGACGACTATTTTCTTTAGTGACAATCAAATTACAATCGAATGTTCGATTGCAACTGATAAGATGGCGGGCCCGTGGCCCAATACTAGAACATTGGGCTGTCTAGTTAGTCAGAAATGGTCATGACAGTTTCCCTTGTCTTTCTCTGTTCTCTGTCCTGTAGGGGTTTTAATGAATAAACGCATCTCATAAATAAGTACGCTATTTATTTTCAGTGTCTACATTATTAAGTAGCATTGGACTGGTTTTTAAATAACAGTTAGAGTTGGCTGGTCTTGTTTGGGTAATTATTTGATAATTTTGGCAACTTTCCTCAATTATAAATGTCTCATAACCGACTGAATCAGGAATGTGACGATTATATTTTATGTGCTCATTCGACATAAAAGCAATCAGATTCTTTGGCCAAACTGTGGGCTACTCGTTAGACGCAAAAACGAAGCCGATATATGCAATTTTGGTCTTTTAACACCGCTTCACATCCATTTTTGTCGTTTAGGGGGCGAACAGGCCATCTTTTTGTCCTAAACCTATCTTACTTGATGACTTCAAAGCACTGTAAAACTTTTAGCAATTCATGCATCGGTAGTTCATTATTGTATATACTGCTATTTGCTGTTTGATTGCTTACAGAGTTCTTTCTCGAACTCGAAAGCACAAGGGGACGAGCATGCTTCGTACGCGACCATCGTATGCAAACTAACTTACCGCAAAGTAGTTTTCATTGGACTGTGCCTGTTCCTTTGTCCACATTCCTCCTAAGCTCAAGAAAGTGGCTCTCACCAATCTGTCTACAACTGCAGAACTGAAAGATAAATGCATTCGAGAGAGATCCCCAAACGTTAGGCTAATGAATTCGATGTTGCAGCGATCGGGGCTTTATCTTTGCAAGTATAAATGCTTGTTTTACCTGAGGACACAGCAACATCTTATTTAAATTGACAATTAGTGATCTATTTTTTCTAGCAAACAGCATGAAACTGGAATATCAATTTCGAGCTAGTCCGGCGTAATCACCCAGTTGCGCTCTACGCGAAGGTCGGACAATAGAAAATTGAATGAGGACTAACCGTCTACCGATCAGCACTTTCACTAATACTCCAACTGGTAAACGCCATTTCGAGTGAGCTCGAGAATACTTGGTCAAATGAATAATGTACACCGGTCTCACTAGCCGGTGATTGCAAATGAGCCGTAAATGACTATTCCATGGTCTATAATAGACACGACTTTGACGACAAAAGAGGGAGAATGAAATAATTTGTAATTTTGATAAGCGAGAACGACTTAAATACAGTCATGGTCATTTGCGACATAGTTTCTGCCTTACCCTGTGAACATCCGACTCCAGAGTCATTTATCACTGGGCGACGACATCCGCACTACACTCCCGATTTAAGTCACGCCGTTGAACTGGGGTGTGTTTAGTCAGGTGAGTCTGACGTCACGCCCCATACATTCTGATTGTAAAAAAGAAGTGGGTAGTTCCGGTTTGGGTAGTTCCTGTACGCAACTGAGGGCGCACATAATTTATGATGTGGCAACTAAGTGAGCCTAGAAAGCAACAGGTCAACTGATTTATTTGTTAGTATTATGGAAGAGAACGGAGAGAGAATGGACTTCGGAGAGCTAATAAAATGCTACTAGCACAAAGTCGGTACGCCTTCCCTTCTCTAACGCCTTTTTTAAATTCTTCAACTCACGGGCTTTAACAAGCGTCTAATATATCAGTGGAATCGCGCCATGTCAACTGAACTCAAGAGAAGTGCAAAATAACTTCAAGAGAGAGAGAAACATTTTCGCATTGTTTTAGAACAGAAGCTCCGCAGCCCAAATCTGCGCTCGCATGAGAAGCTGACTCTTTTTCTTCGCCAATAAGTAACCTAAACTCTGAAGGTCTGGTCCATTCGACATTCTTTTTCAAACCGAAGCCACCAAACTATACCCGTTAGCAAAGTTTTGTAACTGTCAATAGCTAGGACAAAACCGAAGTTGGTAGAAAACGGCGCTCACGAAGCCCAATTCTGAAAGTTGGCTTTCGGTGACCTCAGATGAGGTCAAAAGTCTTGCAGTAGTGAAACCTACAGACTGTCTGACATACTAACAAATCTGCCAATCTTCTATGCATGAAGAGTTTTTCTCGCAATTGCCCCTCAGGACTGCCTCTCAGAGTTGTTAATTATGAAAGAATTCTGGAGTGTCTTGGGCTGCTGACTGAAAGAACTCTTGCATTTTATAGAAGTGGGCTAGAATTCTTACCCTCTAACGGCTCGTTTCCGTCCTTACAGCGATTCCTTATGCTGGCTCTGGCCTCCTGCTCCCGATAGGCGACTCGATCGCTGGAACAGTATGTTTATTCGCCTGACGTTTCGAAATCCGACGCGGAGTCATCATCAGAGACATAGTCACGAAACAGTAGCAGAAAAAGTTTGTGTGTGCACAGGGTTCTTCCGTAAAATTTAAACGTACTGAAAAAATCGATAAATGCCCTGAGTGTGCGCTGATTCGTTGCGTCTGCAATGACTATCTGGCCTTGCGCGAACGAAACGGCCAACAAAGTCGCACGGACCCCAAAAAATTGGCGAGCGATCCCGTACGTCAAAAACGTCTCGGAGGCTGTTGGCCGCCTTCTCGCATCACTTGGAGTTGAAGTCGCACACAGGCCAGAAGCAACCATAGGGCATCAGATCATGAAACCGAAAGACCCACTGCCACGGCAAGAAACATTTGGAGTCGTCTACAGAATCAGGCGCAGTTGCGGGCAAAGCAACTGTCGGAGAACACGCGGCAGCAATGCGGCGAAATGATGCTGATTCTGAAGTTGTAGCTCATTCAACGAGACCCGGCCACGCATTCTACTTTGATGAGGCCGAACTTCTCGTATGAGGTGACAATTGAGTGAGTCAATTATTACTTGAGTCATGGTTCACGGGCCCCAATCCATCAACAAGTGCACTGATTTGCCCAATCCATACTCGGTGCTGAGACTAAATTTGGCCAAGGCAAATCACCACTCGGGGAACACACAGACCACCACATCATCTTATGCCAACACCACAGATGGTCATTGCTGACGCAACGAATCAGTGCACACTCAGGGCATTTATCGATTTTTTCTGTAAGTTTAAATTTTACGGCAGAACCCTGTGCACACACAAACTGCTTCTGCTACTGTTCCGTGACGATGTCTCTGATGATGAATCCGCGACGGATTTCGAAACATCAGGCGAATAAACATATTGTTCTAACGATCGAGTCGTTTTCTACTTTTGAATATCACTACCTTAACAGAGCTACAAACTCAGCTTCATTTGCTTCTTGATTTCACAAAGCAGCAGTAAAAACCTTTAACAGGCGATTGCACAAAATGTTTCCATGACCAGGTTTAACCAACTGAATCATCATTTATGTAATATTCGGTGGGGTTGTTGGAATTCAAAACCACACTGACAGCGGAACGTCTTGAGTTAAGTTAGTGCCTTAACCGCCTGAGTTATCAGGCCCCAATGAATGGCTTGTACCTGAAACGTACAGTAGAAACGAAATTGGGTGTCCCAGGAAGTAATTTGGAAGAAGTAGATGTGATCTCTGGGACAAGAATTTTATTCGCCTGACGTTCTACAATCCACTGCGCATCTCTCATTGGAGACGATAGCAAAAATGGTTATTCATACACAAGGAATTGCAGTATTTGTGGAATACAGTCACTGTGCTACTGTACACTTATGACAATTAACGACTTCCTATTGAGAATAATTGTCCACCTGTGCGCTAATTACTTGATGGTTGGTGTGAGGGCCATGACATGCTAAACATTCGTCGCATTTAATTGAAATTCACAGGATGATTGCTCGGTCATCTGGCTCCCTGGCACTGGCGTTAGACAGTGTATAAATAACGCCTTTCTGCTGTTGTTTCTGATAATGGATTTATGACGGACTTTGAAACGTCAAGCGATCATATCTTTTTCTTCTCATCATAGGATGTAGTCAATCCATGCCCTTTCAATTATGGATCTGCAAGCCAGCGGGGCCACTAAATTATTCATGATTTGATATCCACTTAAGTTGGTCCAACATATTGAACTAAGTAGTTCATTTTTCATTCAACAGCCGTTCACTGGTTACACAAACAAAGGAAACAAGTCTCACACGTGACCCTATAAGTTAACTGCCATAAAAGAGATTTCTAGTTGGCAAAGGTGGACTGAGTTATATCAAATTCCTACGAAAAGCCCAGGTTTTGCGATAGTTTTAGATGGATTTGTTTTGAATCTGCTTTAAAGTACAATTGTTTTGAAGGAAACTAGTTTGAAAAATCGATTGATAGAAAAAAAACACTTGTTTATACAGTGCTTATCTATCAGAGAAATAGCGTACTCTCTATGCGGTTACATTGAGGGGACATCAATAAAAATGGCACCTTGTATTATCCTTGAAGCAGAGACCGTACATTTGGTAATATGAATCCATTTCATATTCACCTGAAATGAAAAGAGAATGCTATACAACCAAATGATGCATCTGTTATCACCTGTCTTTGTTCCCAACAATGATCAAACCACTTAAAAGGCACCGCTTCACGTCCCGGCATTACTGCCTGCGGTACATTCGAAGTGAATTCCGATTTTTACTGCCAAAAAAATCAGACTACAGGGGAAGATATCATATCTAGTTTGGAGTTGATCTCATTGTAAACTGCAAACTAAGTGGCATAATTAGAATACAGGCGCTAAAAGCATTTTTACATGCTGCTTATCGTAACTCTTGTCCCTCCCCTGCGACGGGATCGAAGAACATCGAAATAAGCGCTTATTCCAGCAGAACTTAAGCCTGCACAACCCTCTCGTGAACTCACATGACACGCAATTTCAGATGGTTGCTAGTTTGAAAGAGGAATCGCTTCAATCGTTTTAATTGCTTACACCATAAGCTTACTTACCTGGAGCTTCAAACGGGTTTGGTTAAACATTTTATCACCCCTGACACTTCAAGGTCTAACCACCCTACGGTGATGTTATAATCAACTGACACACAATGAGGCGCCGAGACCACCGCATTATCATCATTATCATCATCATCACCATCACCATCACCACCATCATCATCATCACCATCACCACCACCACCACCACCACCACCATCATCATCATCATCATGGAAACAGTCGACCTTGACTCTTAGGCCTTGTACACGCACAGGTAGCAGCTACGCACATGCATACTCGAGAAAACGATGGAACCTCATACGTTTACTACCATGCTACCCAGATATTCACAGATCTTTACACCGATCACAATTTGATGAAGGGAGACGAATTGAGGTAGATGCATCGTACTTAAAAGTAATTCACATGTAAATCGCTGCGCTTGCATCCAGCTTGCTGGAACGCACGGTTTGCATCAATGTCCACCAAGTTTCCACTCAAACCAAGATTGTTCAGATGGATTGCAGTGAGACAAGGACGACCAGAACCTACCATTTTAGATGTGGACACGTTAGTCAGGTGACACGCACGCCTTCCGTGGAACCACCATTCTGGCGCAGCCACTGAGACTCGATTTAGCCCGAACGCCACTGTTTCACCGTCGGCAGTAGGTAAGTGAACGCGTCACGACGACTATGGCTTCTATGGATACAAGTGGTGTGATAATTACCGGCAGTGGCTACCGTTTTCATGTGTATGACTGGCCTATCTTCCGTCAATCCCGACTTTCGGCGGGCATGATGACTGTGCGTGCGATGCAAGGAAAAGGGGCCGTGTGCTTACTTCACACTGGACACTCGGAGACAGTCTGTGACTGTATATATATTCGCAATCTGCCCGCTAGTGATACCTTCGTATAGAATTAGGCTTTTTTAAATAGCAAGTCAATGAAAAATCAAGGTGTTTTTGCGGCAGTGTACAATTTGGCAACCGAAATTACAACCAGCTGCTCTCATTTTCGTTTTAAGTTCACTTTTTGACCTCTAGCACTAGTCAGAGATAATAAGCCAGGAGCCGTAGGTCACCAGTCGAGCACACCGAGCAACTTGCTAGGTGAACCTGTGTTTTTTAATTTGGACATCAATTTTGTGGAACGTTTAAGACGAGTACCTTGTGTGTGATGGAAATAAAAATGAATCCATGATATAACACTGGCACATAACCATATTTCCTGTGAAATCAAACCGCAGCCCAAACTCCATCACCTGGACGTGATAGCGCGCAAAGCGAGGGCCATGGCATCGTTAAATGCACCCCATAATGACTGCGAGAATAATTTCTAGTAGTTAAGGTTATCTTAAACACTTCATTGTGCAAATTTTGAAGTTACCCATTAAATCACCAGTCGTGATGATAAAATAGTAAAGCATACGAATAGAAGTAAATCCTCGTTAGGTTGCTGTATGAGGTTACCAGATTTCGTTTTCAATACGTTGTCATCATGTTAATAATTTAGGTGGCCTTTCTTTAAGTTTACCCTTTGTGAGGCAGGCTATCCGACATCGACTGAACTCCTGTATCACAAACAACTTAATATAGTTAACATAATGCCCGATGTATTATCTTCGAGGCCTATACTTAAATTCACACGTCTTCACAACTAAGCTGGTTACCAAAACTGTAGTCATGAATTTCAAAGTGACTGATTATATAAAGCAATTTGTATCTACCGGATTAATATCTCAGTTAAACTTAGTGTTGCCTAAATCTACAATTCTTTTTCCTGTTTGTAAAACAATTGTTTGGATTCTGCAATTGCTTGCACCTTCAGGAACCGGGTCTCAATTTGAGGTTTTGTGTAGGGCAGAGAAAACTTAGGTACAGGTAAAATTTATTTGACACATTCACAGTGCTTTTCGGGAGTCTAAAAACTACGTAGAAGTTCGTAGAGGTAAATACAAGGAACTTTGTTTACGCACAGGACTACGCTCGTATATGTAAACTTTAAATTTAAATTTCAGATTATTAAAAAAAATGAAAATCGAATAACCACGGGCAGAATTGTACGCTTATAATTTTCTCAAGCTGATAGTACTCAAATATAAGTAATCAATACAGCTACAATTTTATTCTGGAGTAGTTTTTCGAAGGTATTGTCAAAAAGACATCGTGAATCAGAAAAACGTATATTGAACCGGATAGTCTGACGATCAAAGTCAAAGAAAACACAGATATAGACATGTAAATGACTGCGCTCTTTGACTCTGTTATGCCAATACAAGCAAACATCCGTGTCCTAGGAAGCAATTGAGAAGAAGAAGAAGACTCGATCGCTGGGACAATATGTTTATTTGCCTGAGGTTTCGATATTCGTCGCGCATTCGTCATCAGAGACATGGGTAGCAGTGAGTAGTAGTAGCTACTCATGTCTCTGATGACGAATCCGCGATGGATATCGAAACCTCAGGCAAATAAACATATTGTCCCAGCGATTGAGTCTTCGTCTTTTTCTCCTCACTCTCTGTTATCCTTTGAGGTCTCGAATCTTTGAGTAAATGTCTGTAATACAAAAGTTTTATCCTCTTCGAAATGGCAGGCTATTATTCCGTCGTCTGTTTTACCTCGTAGAGCTGGCGGACCTTATCTCAAACAATGGAAAACTGATAAATCGAAAAATCTGCCTTCGATACAATTGATACATTTGTGTCTTTATCGCTCAGAATTCGGCTGTTAAATCCTATCTAGAGAAAAGTAGGTAATCAGCTTCCATTATTCGTCATTCCATAGTGGTAAGTTCAGTCTGCGAACAGTTGCTTGGACTTAATTCCTAATAAATTGAGGACGTGCGAACCGGGAACGTATAACTGTCTGTTTGTCATAAGATAGAGTATTGATCAACTCGATTGATCAATTCCTATCTGTGCAACCACACATGTTTTGTGTTTCAAAGCATAATATACTTGAAGTACCTTCAACAAAATGCAAGAATAACTGTTAACTGCTCTCATAAAGTATTTTAATACATGTACACTCTAGAGAATACAGTAATATTTTTTATGTTTTCTGCAGAAACCCTTCTACAGTACTCGTTTTGCATCGTGTAGACCAATTTTGGCAAACCACGAGGCTGTGATTTTATTTCATCTAGAAGATCTAAGGCACAACTATATTTGTGAAAAATTTCAATCAGTTCCATCGGCAACATCTGGATGCTCAGCACAATATTAGCGTATCATGCAGCGCTTGAAAATACAACAGCTGCGGAAGTCCTTGCTGACTTAAATCGGCTACCAGGGCAGCCATCTTATGATAATGGTTAAGTCGCATTTTGCAATCTTTTCATAGGACACATTTATGCCTAGTTGCGTTGCGGACAGCTAAAATACACAGACTGATGAAGATGGGACCAACGGTCAGTTTATGGAATTTACGCGTGTTTATAAAAAACGCGTAAGTTGATTGATCACGTAGCCACACACCCGCATATACTGTCCAACAGTGTTTACTTTTCAAACGAACCCCATATTCGTAGAGAATTGCTGCTCATTATAACTTCAATCAATAATCAACGAAAGTATAAACGGTGGATCTATAAAAGTCATCAAATTGTTCATTGTTAAAACGTCTATATGTCTGCTTCCCTGTTTCTTGGACTGCTTAACAGGTAAATGTTCATATTGTTAGTCAGTAAATTTTTGTTTTTTCATCTGCAACTGCGTATCGAAAGAAGTTTTCGCGAATAAACAGGAGTGTTCGAGTTCAAGGTGAAAATAAGAATAAGAAATTGGTAAGCTGGCCGGTCGTTCGAACAACTCCTTCAGTTCTCTGCGTTTTTTAGCTCAAGGAAAATATCAGATGCACTCCAAAAATGCTGAAGTACATGCAGTAACTTTAAGAAAAACCGATTCCACTGGATCTATCTGAACGCAACCACAATGTACATTTGACCAGTATTTTTCTGGTGTCCTCAGCAACTGCAAAAAATGAAAAATGAAGACAAGTTTTTTGCGGGCTTCCAGAGAAATTGAGCACCAAAGCGCCGGAAGTATACCACGAACTGATGGATGGATAACACAGTCCGGAGTATTGGATCAATCACCCAACTGTTCTGCGATAAAACTTATGAGAGATCTTATTAATTAGAGTCTGTGCGTTAACTCGTTTGCCCAGCATTCCTTTGGGAAAAGATTTAGAATGCGCAACAATCAGTCCAAAATTGAAGAGACACTACTTCTAAAATGATAAAAAACTTTTTCGATGATTGTGATAGAACAAATAGGAGCCGCGGTATCTCAAGGACTGAACTATTACAGATCTTCACTAACACAAAGAAAGCCAGCACGACTTTAACAGCTGCGAAAGCTTCTCAATTCATAGTAGTGCCCGCGAACTCGGGGTGAATTCCATAAGCATATGTATGATAAGGTATCTGATACTTGTTGCCTGCGAAGTCAAGAAAAAGATAACGAAACGAAGGTCACCATCTGTACTGCAGGAAAAAAACAAAAGCAAATACATGTCTGCAATAATCTGCAGTAACTATTTCCGGCCAACCGATGACACTCGACTAAGACGACAGGGCTAACACCTAGAATACGTTGATTAAATTACTGACCCAGAGGGATTTGAATGGGTACTTCTGCCTTAGTAGTCATCGTCAGGCGGACATAATCAACACCAAATGGTGCACTATCCGATGTCCGAGCCCACACCATCCTGATAGGAATTTTAACGCCATAACATTTCAACCACAGGCCTTCTGCGTTACCGTTTTAGGTCAGGAATACTGTCATTGGTGGATCAACACTCACCAATCGATTATAGGTCAAATTCAAGCCCATTTCTTACCAGTTGAAGCGTTTGAATTCTAATAAACAGGTGATGGGTTCGAGCTTCGGTTGGGGTATAGCGTTTCTGACTGATGATGGCTTACAAAGCAGAAGTTGCCATTCCAATGTTTGTTTTCTTTGTCTACAATGTATTTCTGCCTACAATATATTTCAGCCATCGAGCGGCTGCTGGCGGGTCTCGGGAGCGAACCCTAAAGCACAACGGAAGGACTGACCACGTAAATGCTCTTTGAGCGTTAATTCACCAATCGAAAATAAGTACCAAAGCGACGGAAGCCGTTTGCTGACAGTCATGCGAGTCTTAATAAACTAACTGCATGACTCTATTCTGTGCCGAGGACTGTGTACGGAAAACACTTACTAATACGAGAGCTTAGCTATGTCTGAGTATACTCGGATCCGGCTGCGTCAAATCCAGATTATTGTTTAGAAGAGAGCTCCGAAGACCAAACAGCACCCACTTCGGCAAATACACGAAGCGCCACGGCAGCCGCGAACGGAAATCACCTCGCTTCTGTAGATTGATTCCGTAGTGAGAAAGTACTGTTTAGAGGCCTCTAAAAATCGATGACGAGCTTGAGGTCAAACGGTCCAAAAACCATGACGAACATTTGAGCATTTACGGTATTCTTTCTGGACTGACAATGGATTCGTCCGCATAAAACACGGGAACTGCAACCTTAGCAGCATTTAGCGGAAACGTGACCGATTGAAGTGATTTCCTTCGAGGCTGCATTTAAAAAAACTAAACAACTCGTGCAAAAATGGATAGGAACACTCGGGCTTTGGATTCATACCGCGTGTTAAACTTTTCTCACTGCAACGAAATTACTAGATCACGAGGGTAACTGACAAATATACATTAAGAACACGTCCTGACCATAAATGTATCTGAATATTTGGGTCGAACTTCATCAATTACCGCAACGTAAATCAAAATAATGTGTAAAATGCACGCAGACAATCAGTACAATAAGCAGAGATTACGCGATATGCCGTGCTGCTGGCAGCACGTACTAGCTCAAAGCCCAACCACATGTTTCGCCGATATTCTGCAACTGCATGACAAAGCTACAAGAGATTCTGATAATTAATAAGTCTTCCAATCTTTCCCATCTACTGTCTAATAACTATTCCACTTTCTTAATTGCTGCTTTTTAACTTCCTCCAAAACTGTTCGCTATATTGGAGTAAATTAGTCGCAAATACTTTTTATCGGTGCAGATCAAAATACCACATGAATACTTGGTCAACCGTTCCTCAGCCAGGCAGTGTTGACTTTTTACCACACATCACTCAAGTCAGACACGGGCTAAGCTATCGCAGCGTAACCTCAAAGGTAGGCTATTTTGACACTGAATATATAGAGTAAATGCTTTTTTCAATCAATTGACCACGTTTCTCGTCATAATAATTACCTGCTTTTACCAAAAGGGTATAAATTTATTAAAAAATACACAGACGTATCGATGTTGTTAGTTGGATTTCAACTTGTTGAGTATGTTTAAGAGTAAAAATCAATTTTCCGATCTTCCTTCTCGTCATATCATCTCGGAATGCAAACTAATTCACTTATACAGTACGGTAACTAATACGAAAGTGATTTTAAACAAAACTTCTTATTCTTAGTAAAAAATATAGTGTCCATATCAGTATTGGACTACAGTTTAAGTGTAACGTTCTACTTGAACATGTTGTAGCGATTTATGCTATGCTTTTCAAAATTTTGAAACATTATAATTTATTTTAATCCATTTAAGCCTTGGTAGTCAGTCGCTGAGTTAGTTAAGTAAGTTACGACCAACTATTTTATAATCTCTTTTCGTGAGTTTGACCCTTAAGAGATCTAAGGGATTTAGGGTAAAAAAGAGACGATACAATTCATAACTAAATCAGCAATTTAAAATCAGCCTACTCTTTAGCTTACACGTATTTCGAAAGTTATTAATCCAGTCTCTTTCCATACGCATGTTCAGTGCCCTTTCAATAAATATTTCTTTTCTCTATTTAGGCAGTCTACGTTTTGGGCTTTTAAATATCTTCATCAAGGACTGGCTAAAGTTAATTCATGATATCAATTTATTTTTCTTTAACGCATTGAAAGGAAACTTCGTTTAACTGTGTAAATGTGCCATGAATCCACTAGTCGACTGGTAACCTCTAACTGATCACGTGTTAGATATTTTTTAGTGGCTGCCAAATAGACTGCGGGAAATAAATGCTGAAGATTATCTAATGCCCCAAAAAATAAGGTTTCTAGACACGGAAGCTCAGTCATACTTACAGCCATGACCGGCAGTTATACAGATAGATTATTTCTTCACCTGGATTTGTCAAAACGCACAACTGATATGACTCTCAATGTTACTTACACATAGGTTCCAGGTTAGATGAAGGTGTTTTATCGGTTTAGGCTATTGCCATGAGAAAATTTTCTAGTATTGTTTTACTTACATCATTATTCAAACGAAGTCATCATAGGAAGTGGGATTTTAAGTCGGGTTCAGTAAACTTCTGAGATAAAGTGTTAGCAAGACACGGGAGTTGGAAAACCCTCTGTTTCGGGGGACCTCAGCTAGTTTCTAGGGAGATCGAAATTTATTTCAATTTAGCGTAAGGGATAAGTTTACTATCAAATAAAAGGTGAGCTTTTGATTAAGCTGACTGTTAAGACTAGGATTTGAGTGAAGTTGAGGGTCCACTTTAGAATTACCATTTATACGAATTGTGTGGTTTTTAAGTCACTAATATTACACCTTCCTGGAATCTCGCACAAAGCCACCTCTATGGCCGAAAGCTCCTCTTCCTGTGTCATAGCTCGGTGTTTAATCATTGATTTAGCGTCTCATACAATGTTGTTCGCAACCGAGTTCTGTTAAAGCTAGGCTTGATTAAACTCAATTATCTTAATCATTTGTAAATCTTAATGCAAATGCAGCCATTTAATATATTGTACCTAAAAGCGCTCAAGTAGCAGTAAGCATTTAATTTAAAAAATGCAGTTTACATAAACCAATTCAAAGTGAAACATGCTAGTCATTTGAACCAACCCTTATCACAGGGTTACGTGCAGAAAACGCGAAATAAGTCTGCTTGAAGTCAGCAACGAGGTGTAAAATGTTTCTTTCAGTGTTCCTGGCCTCTTTACGCAAGATATTATAAATTAAGCAAGACGCTCTGAGGGCCATTAGCTGCCAGTTTTGCCAAACTGGTGTTAAGGCGTTTCCCGAGTTCGATTTAGAATAAATGCTACTAGTTTATGAAGTGAACGTGTTGATTAGAAACAGAGGGCTGCCGCCTCCTTATTTCCGTCGATGACAGTATAGGCGTTACAAGCGTTGACTCACAATTTTTGACATCAGAACGGAAATTTGTACTTACTGTCTGGCAGTCATAACGTCTACAGCACTTCCCAGCACACAGGAACACTTCGCACCTTAGAGCACGTGCCCAACGAGACACCTGATTAAACTAGGTTGTTGAAAGGTTTCACACTTGTTGACGAACTTGCCACCAGTTTTCTGATCGTCAAGAGCATTTTACTTCAGTTGATATCAGAGCCTATACCACGCCCCTTTTCAGTATAGGGACGTTTGTATTTGATCGGATTGTGGCAATTGTTTTCTTTGGAACTCAAGTAGGTAGTTACTTAGCCATGAATAATGTTTGTGGAGAAAGGGATACCAAAAACAAAAAGACGAGGAGTAGATCCTTTCAGAAGCCGACAGTCTGGTGTTACTGAACTATCTTAAGATCAGGTAGAAAAGCCCTACTCTAATAATGTTGTAGAGTAGAAAGCACTTTTCAAAATTTAAGTTATCGTTTCATGAGATAGCACATCTATAGTAGAGAATAGCGCGTCCGAATATATAAGTATGAATAAAATGCAATCTTGAGAAATATTATGGCATTTCCCGAAGTTCCAAAAGCGGATAAGGTCACGTGGCCGAAGGTGAATATCATGCCGGAGTTCAGGGGATTTGATCGTTTATTGAGTAACATATAACGTTTCGAGTTGATGGGTTTTGCGCTTTTTAGATAATTGAATCGTTGGTAACGTCCGCACTTGGGTAATGGACAGAATAATAATGGATAATATTGGTAGGTATACTCCAGCTTTACAAACAATACGCGATGTAATGAAAGCAGTTCCTGCCTGAATGCGAATCCAGAACCTATTTATTTATGTTCTGACACTGATGATGCCGACGTCCGCACTCCACAATCAACTGGTACAATATGCTTAGGAGTCTTTACATTATGAACTACCTCTACTATTTAACACGCAAACTGTATGCACAAAGGTGTGCTTTCCTCTGAAAAAAGTTAATTTTCGCAAATATTGTTTCTGCTGTTGAAATTTAAAAATATTTTGAGTATTTCATTGTTAAGTCAGTGTTAATATTGTTGACCATCGCGTCCAAACATATTTTACACTAAGCACCGCACTTTTGTTGTTCATTCTCACCTTATATTGTTAAAATTTGAGAATACTGTCTGCTGTTTTCTGATAGTTGAAGGCCCGAGAAGCTAATGCAGTCTGACATCAAAACAATGTAGTAAACTGGCTCAAATCCATATTATATTCATGGGTCAGATATGGCCAGCTGATAACGTCTAGTGAGCCAGAATATGTTATTCCATTCTCCCGTCTGTATTGGCTGTCCTTCCTGTATACCCAATCCTTGTTGCTATGCAATTGCCTGCGAAGGTTTTAGATAGAGCCGAAGACAGCATCGGCAATTATACTTCTCGTATCCTGATCAGTAAACGTACTTGTACCATAGTTAACATTTATCGCTCTCAATCCACATAACAACTATTCTGCGGCGCTATGACAGAATGATGATGAGTGCAAATTCCGGGTTCAACTCTCAAGTCACCCACATCTATTGTTGAATATGACTGACTGACGACGGCAAATCAGCCATAAAAATGACCTACATACTCTTCCCTGAGTTTGTTGGTAGCCGTTCCTGCAAAAAAAAAACTTGCTGAAGGATTGGAAAACTTTCCATGACGCTAGCAGTTGCCTTTCAAACATTGCATGAATAAGTTTATGGCGTAGTGTTTATTCGTGTAGGTGGTCGTGCTCAAAGCTGTAATTGTATCAGGTCCTCGAATAAACCCTTTTTGGGTCAACGCTGGCCTCAGCATGAATGCAGCTAAGGTATTGCCTAACACGAGAATTGCCGAAAGTTATTTGAAGTTGAGCCGCAGTTTGCTCACTCTACCAATTATCTCTTAGCAGCAATATAGTTTTTTTAATGACCGAAGTGTTTGAGCAAGGTGAAGATAACAAATTAAGCATAATGTATTGACGTCATACAATTATGTGACGACTAATGCATCATCGGATATTTTCATGTCAAACATTGAACGAAAAATGGCCAAACATATAGAAAAAGACTCCTTTTTATCGACGATACGTGGATGACAATTTTTTCAAAGTCGAAAACCCTAAAGAGGGGAACTGAACGAAGCACATGAGTAGATCAACTTTAGGATCGAGCATGAGAAGGACGACACACTAGCTTTCCTAGACGTGCTTCTACGCAGGCAGGCAGAGTGTTCCATCCAAAGTTCCATCTTCTGGAAAACCACGCGGAAAGGGCAATACATCCACTTCCTTAGGTTCGTTCCAATCCAAAGGGAATCAAGCTTGGTATTTTGCCTTTTCAATAGAGCTGCTAGAATCTGTTGTACGGATACGATCGATGAAGGGATGCGTTTCCTCAAGAAAGTCTTTATTGAAAATGGCTATCCTGAGAAATTCATCGACAAGTATAGCAAACGCACACAAGTAATTTCTACCACAATATCCGTGGCAAAAAAGCCATTGAGCAACTTCCTCCCCTTCAAGAAAAAAAATACTGTGTCCAACGTGATCAAGCGTAGGCTTAGATGCACAATTGAAAGAACTTACCCCGCCTCCAAATTGTTGTACATAAGCACAACAATGACTATTCCAGTAAGACCAACCAAAGATGCTCTGCCGATGCACCCCACCTCAAACTGCGTTTAATAGTTTACATGTAGGTGCGAATGCAAAAACATAGGGCGCACGCAAAGGCAGTTGGCAACATGGTCGGCTGAGCACATGCCGAAGTGACTGCTCAAGGCGGAAAATAAAATACCGAAGAGCTCAATCACTAAGCGCTTTGTGGATACTGGCCATACTGTTGACCAAAAGACCGCGTTTAAGGTCGTACTTCGGACGGCGACCGGACGTCTCCTACGGTTTGCCGAGGCTGCTTCAATACACAGAGGAAAACCAGAACTCTGTAAGCAGCTGGATCGTGTGATCAACCTCGCATTGCCATGGTAACGATCGATCACTCCAGTCCCTCTCACGCCTTCCCCCTCGCTCCCCCCCCCCCATGACCGACTGCTGCCCTGTAAGTTGCTCCCCCCTTTAATCACACTTCACAGGCTTTCACTGTTACCTGAACCACCTTGCTGTGATAATTACCTCCCATCTCCTCTACCCCTCACTAAGCACCCACATTTTTGACTTATTTTTTCCCACCCTATTTACCTATTAAGCTTCTTTCTTCTAATTGGACTGTCAATGTACTATAATAACAGGCAATGACCGCTGGCAGATGAAGTAGAGGTCACGAAATTGTATGACGTCAATACGTTCTGCTCAATTTGTGATCTTCGCCTTGTTTAAATTTCTTCCGGGAAAACAATGTTTTAATCTAAGTGTCACCTCACTTCTTGTATCAAAAACCTTCAAAATTTATTTAGGCCACCAAACATTTTCCACCACTATCGAACTATAGAGGCAAACGACTGTTGTTATTGTTATCTTAACTGCTTTCCGTGGGGGAAAATGATACCCCACGGACAGGTCCATGCTGACATTCATTGCAGGGTTGGCTAATAAAAAGTGAGCTTTGTCGCAGACATACCACAGATCTTTTTAACCCTGTTAACAGTCTGCCCAAGTTGCTGAAATGATTTTTTGAATCTATAGTAAGTGGCTGCATTCAATAGGTCTTTTCATGTCGTTTTTTAAGGTCAGTTTAACATGGTGAAAGGCAATTGTTTACTGAATTTCTGAAGGATTAAATAAGGTAGACTCTTACAAGGCCATTAGACTAACTGATAATGAGATCATGTAAGCTTTACTATGCGATTATAAAGGAATACTAAAATATGCGTTTCTATCTCAAACTAGCACCAATTATGCAGAACAGTTTTGAATATAAAAACCTCAGCTAATGCTACATTGGTAGGTGCAAAAACTGCGCAATTAATTTAAAAAAGTAATTTGCACTCAACGAAAACGTGTACCTATCGCAATGATTCGAGTTTGAATACGTCCTTATGACAGTCTTTATCTTTAGAGGAACTTATATATCAATGAAATTGCGAGGGGTTGGTTTTTCTCCAAGATCACTGACATACCTATAGTTTAGATAAGATTCTTTTCCATTTTTTGCGGCATGTTTCAGCTGATAGAAGTTCGATACCATGATGAGTTTTCCAATGTTTCTCTTGGAATGTCGGCGTAGTAAGCAATAAAGTATTCCTCAATCCTTCCAAGATAGCTAGGGATGTTTATTTTTATACTTCCGGTCAACTCCCCCTTGAACCTGAAGTAATTTGTCCTGAGCACTTTAACCCAAATTCATACCTGGTGTATACCGCAACACTTCTCTAGATGTGGGTGTAAAAATCTTGGAACTCAAACCGGGATTCTTTGGGCATTCAGCATCATGTTGTCTAATGCTTTTCTGTGGAGCAATGGGCCTGTTGTCCTGCGTCTCAAAACACAATGTTAGGAGAATGCCACAATCTGGATGCCGAAGACGCTCCCATCGTCTTCAGTATTTCCCGTTAAAACTGGCAGGTATCAACCAGACATAGCTCGGCCATACGCTCACAGCTCGCACTAACGGTCCAGAGACAACAGCCTAACACTTGGTGGAATAATTTCTACTACCTTTCTAGTAATAGGCTATCCTATATGGGATTTGTGCTAAACTTGCGTTCAATTTAACCATCAAGTGGGTCAGTAATGTAGCCAATCGCGGCTCCGTAGCATGTTTTTTTCAAAAACGGACGTTGATCAGCGAACACATGAATTCGAATGTTGCGGCTCTTGTAACAAACGGAGTAAATTATCGTGCTAGTTTACATTGGGCAATCAATGCCTACCAGCAAACTGCAAAGGCCATCTGTTTATAAACGCCAATAGTCTTTTTTCATTCGAATAGCAAAAGAAAATATGTTAAGTGCACAAAAGCGCAACTTGTTTGCTAGCTCAACGAAGCTAATATTTCAAATACACCGCAAAGTGCCTTATAACTGTCACTTACTTCTGGTAGTCGTAAACACTACACTTCCATTGATTCGAGACCGTTTAAGATTAATTCATAACCTGCATACTCCTGATGTCGAAAGGATACGAATGAACTTTTGATTGCGCTCTTTACACCTACAGCTACAACATCTTTAAGACGTCAGCTTATTACAACTGCTTCGAGCGTAATTTTCCAACTACTTACAACGTACCAATTAACCGCTGTACAACTGTTAACGGATATTTTAAATTTGCTCATTGGAAGTGCATCGATATACTGTCAATAGTTTTACGGACGATACGACTTTTAAATAGCTATGCTTACTTTTTAATCCCCAATGTAATTATAAAGACACTTCTTTTTTTTCAAATTATATACTTTGGTCAGAATCTTTTACCTTCGGTATGTATTCAGTTTAAGTGACTTTGGTTACCATGCCTAGTGGAGGAGATTTCCCGTTGAGCGTGGCTCTAGACTGCCACACATTTGCAAATGTACAAATATGACATTTTCCCAAAACGAAACACCAAAGGAATTCTCACTATTTAATTTGTTGACAAGATTTCCCTCGTTGCCTGCTATAAAAGCCGGCTAGCGTGAAGTTGCAAATGTTTTCACAAAAACATACCTTCTTCAATAATGCAATCGATTTTTCTAGGTTTAAATTTGAAGCACATATTTGGTAAATCAGACAAATTTTCGGTAAATATTTAAACATATGGAAACTGGGAAATAGATTGGCAAAAGAGAAAGAAATTATAACATCTTTTAACCGATACAGTCCATGATTCAACCGTTTCAGTATCGCGACAGTCACCTTACTACATTTGTAGCGACAGATGAGGTAAATTAACGTCCACCATTCGGTTCCTCCAAACTGCACGTCAGAAAAAATTAATTTGCAGGTCAGCAGGCATTTGATTACGGTCATTCAATTATTTGCCTTGGCCCAAAAATCAGCTGGCGACTAATTGCTATTTCTCAGGATAAACAAATAAATTTTAAACACTCCTGACCAATATCAATCCTATAATCGTCGTGTGATATTACAAAATTTCAGTCAGATTCACAGTCAAGTTCTTGTTATTTGATCGAATTATCTACTGGCATATATTCCGCATATTGTAAGATATATTCTGGTTGGTGGACAGATGTAGTGTTATTGTTGTCAGGGTCGGTGGGGGGAAGGGGGTGGGGGAGGGTTGGGGAAGTTGCGGTCAGGATGTCACTGCTTAGACGGGCCGGCGTCCAAGACAGGTGAAAAGGTGTGCGTGGTTGGATTCATCACCATTTAAATGTAGAGGCCTGATGAGAATTTTCGAAAACAAACGTATGTTCGCCAATTTATCTTCTGAAATTTTCAATGGGAATTTTCGCAAATTTAAGACATTTTCATTCACAACACTAGTTTTTCGTTAAATCTGTTGGCTTACCAACTTAGTTTATTTACCTGATGTATTATTGACAAGCCCTCATTTGACACCCATTTTATAGAAAATAAAGCGCTGTCTTGCACTCAGAATCTCAAAAGAAACCTAGCCAATGGCGGCTGCAACCAGTACAGAAGGCATCGAGTCTACGCACATGTCAGAAAAGACAAAGGTGCTTTTCGATCAGCTGGACAAATACCTGACAGATCGTCTCCAGAAGTCGACGAATGCAGACCCTCTTCGAGACTCCTATCATCCTATTCCGTCACTTAAAATTGATGTCGATCAGTTGCGGAAAAGGCAGAAATCTCATCGACTATTAAATGGATATGAGTTTCAAGGTCAGAGACCAAATTTTCCAGGTGGTAAAGAGATTTTTGGGAAGTGGTGGGAAAAAGACGATTCATGTTATTTCAAAAATGCAATGCTTAATCTAAAATGTATCTAATAGGGCAATTTTATTCCTGCCTTTTGCGTAATGAATCGTGCTTTCTCTTGTGATGTCTTGTGTTTTCTTTACCAATCTACGCAAAGAGCAGTGCTTTGTTTGCACTTAAATATTTTCGTACATTCTTGAGGGTGGTTGTCTCTCAAGATGGCAACGTAATAAGTTATCAAAAGCCGTTGCACGTTTCAGAAAGAAAATAGTCAAATCTATGCATATTATGTTTGAAAACAACAAGTTTCAAAGTGTTTAAGTAGTAAATAGTGTTCCAAAGAAGAAGATGCGATTTCTGGAACAAGGGCGTTATTTTCCTGACGTTTCGAAGACGTTTTGACGTTCTTTGAATGTCAGCCGTCTTCTTGAACATTCAATTTACGATGGAGGAAGAGGAAAACAAACAGCTGGCCTTCCTGGATGACCTCGTTTGCCGCAAAGACGAAAGTGACCTAAAAACTAAAGTGTTCAGGAAAGCAACCAACACCATACAAATCCTGAACTACAACAGCAACCACCCAATCTGTCAAAAATGCAGCTGCGTAAGAGCGCTATTCCGGCGCGTTGAAACACACTGCAGCGAAGCAGACGACAAAGTTGCAGAATTACAATATGTTTGACGGGTACTGAGAGCAAATAGTTACCTGCGCAATATTTCCAATCAATGCACACGAAAACGAGAGAAGAAGCCAAGTCCAACTGGTCCAAGCATTTGGTGGGCCCTTCCGTACATGAAGAATGTTTCGCAAGCGGTCAGCCATCTCCTCACCCCATTTGGAAGTGGAGTTGCGCACAGGCCAGAAGCAACCATCAGGCACCGGATCATGAGGCCGAAAGACCCACTGGCACGCCAGGAAACGGCTGGAGTCGTTTATCGGATTTGGTGTAGTTGTGAACAAAGCCACTACCTCGGAGAAACCGGGAGATTACTCCGGACGCGAATGGCCGAGCATGCAGCGGCGGTAAGGAAGAAAGACCCTAATTCCCAGGTTGCAGCTCATTCTACGGGACCCGGCCATATTTTCAAGTTTGACGAGGCCGAAATCCTCGCAAGAGGTGACAACCGCGTGAGTCGCGAGCTTCTCCAGTTATGGTTCTCTGGCCTCCAGTCTTTCAACAAGCGCAAAGATTTGGCGTTCCCATACGGTGAACTGAGACATTTCCTGAGCGAGAAAATCCCTCACGTGGGAAGGACTGGGCGCAACGACAACTCTGATGACAGCGGGCATAAT
This sequence comes from Ligula intestinalis, assembly GCA_036362985.1. NCBI lineage: Eukaryota > Metazoa > Platyhelminthes > Cestoda > Diphyllobothriidea > Diphyllobothriidae > Ligula > Ligula intestinalis. The sequence continues at coordinate 34,323,689 of JAYGXS010000004.1, forward strand.
TGTCGCGCAATTATCAACCCCACATCTGAAGCGGACAAGAACGCCATGATAATTAATGAGCCACCACCCCACCAATAAAGACCTCAAGCGGTGGCTAAAGGAACTGACAATTATAGTACGCACACGGTTGACCACTATGAACTATAAATACCGTGTTACCTTTGCATGTATCACCCTATCTGCACTTATGTTTCAGACTGTTCTTCAATTAGCTATGATTAAGAATTCCCGAGGGAATCCGAAACGTCAGGAAAATAAAGTTCTTTTTTCCAGTGATCGCAACTTCTTCTTCTGAACTGCTGCCTCGAACTCGTATATTCTCCTCTGTTGGCAGTTAATAGTGTTTTTATGTGCACAAAGACAGACAATAAGGATTGAAAGTGAGAGAGCGGGAGGAATATGGACGTTTAATATAGCTTACGAATTTGTTGGTACTTACCATTATCATCAACATGTATAATGCAGCTATACACACTGTAATGTCTGAAAAATTTGCGTATCTTCTTATTTTTCGAAACGAACCTTGAAGCAAAATTGAATTGGCTATTGACAGCTTATACTGACAAAACCGATAAACGTTGACATGTTCTTGGCAAACTATCTAGTTGAATATTCCATATCAAATAATCGAACTGTCCTTTCTTTTAGAATGAGAAAAACAATAGCACAAAATCTAAATTGATGAATGAAGCCAATCAAAAAAGACTAGGACGAATCAAATAACAATTTAACAAATAATTTGCTTCCAATAAGTGACCTGCACGCGACTTTAAAATTTTAATAGATTGGTCATTTCTGTACTGCTTGCTGTTAAAACCACGAGCTTTTTACCAGTTTAAAACCGTTGACAAAAAGGCGGGGTTTGACCGTCCAACGATGCCTTATAGGTCAGAAATGCTCACCCTTTAGTTTATTTATCAGTCACAATGATCACAATGCTACTGATGGTTTGCAACCATCTGCGAGGCCTTTCAATTGATTTCCAAAACACAAAGTGGCGAAAAACTTTCGTACCCTGATCGATCAATATTCGGTTTCCATGACGTTACGACAAATCCGAATTCTCCATCAAGCATGACTTTCGTCAAATAAGCTGGCTGCATCTATAGACTGGCGACATTGTGTATACCTCAATCTGATGTAAATTGATCAAAATTTTATGCTATCCATCTTCATGGATTTCAAATTGTCTTAACGAAACACAACTGACATGCAATCATCAATTTTTGTTATTGTTTCACTAGCTGTTACCTTACAAGTTTTTCATGCTCCTATTATATGCGCACAAGTGCAAGGCCAGTACTATGGGTTTTGGAAAAAGTCATGCCAAATTCGTACCTTGGACAGTTGTCTGTAATAACCTTTTAAATGGCAGACCTGTCATCGAAATACGCTTTTGTACAGAGGGAAAAATATGCAAAAATTATTAGTTTATGCTCTTTAAATTTTCTTGTGAACTAGCTAACTTTCTTGCTATCGCTCTGTGCAGTGACAAGATTGGCTGCTAAACTACCAGCTGCTGATTTTCTATTTGCAAACAATCAGCTCTTAAGAAGACGACATACAATGTTATAGTTTCTATGGACAAAACTGTAGACTGCAAACAGCTGGTCTACTGCCACTTGACTAGGAGTCTCACGATCTTACGGTCGTGTCATTGCAATTTTGCAGACTAAATTATTGCTTTTTTCAATAGAAATGTATTTTAAGTTGCCTCAAATAACGTATTTGGAAAGATTTTCTGATTTCTGGTACCTAAAACATTGATTTGCATTTAAAACGGCTGAATAATATCAAATGCCTCAACTAAGCGTTTATTTGCGAGTATTCTTTTTGCGTATGGCTGAAAAGACGCGATTTCAACAGCCAACATCTTAAACTGATCAGAAAAAGTAGAGGTTTGCTGCAACATAATCATGATGACGCCTTAGGAGTAATGTATAACTTATAATTTTTTTGCTATTGGCAAATGCCTTTGCTCGGAGCATTTCACCGCATACAATGTCTAGATTTTCGAATTCCGCTAAGATTATATGATTAAATCGCTTCATTATTCCTCCGATGTCTAAAAGTTACGTGAGAATACTGTACTAATTTCACTCATTTCTGAAGACTTTTCCTGTAATTATACAGCCGAATTTTTGGCAACTTTTTCTGAAAACCTTAACGGCTGCTGGAATGAAGTTCGCAGATCTTACATCTTTTATTGACTGTCACTTGATGAGCTGCTAACAACTAGAGTCTTTGCGCATGCCTCCAAAAATTATTTTGTTTTTCTCAGGACAGCAGGACGTAGCATAGACGTAGCACAACTTTAGTAAATATGCCGAAGATAGAAACACTGCTTGTGTTAGCTGGAGGTGCAAAAAACTCCACGGGCATGGTTAGATCCATATGAAAAATTGTCGCGGGTTTTAAAAATAGGCACGTGTACAGCATCGTATTGACAATTTTTCGTTTTGCACACTTAAGAATAAAAATGTGCATGGTCGTACAGGCATCGCTTGTCTGTCCTGCATGCAGCGGTTACTGCATTCGCTCCATTTTTACGTTTTCGAATCAGTAATGTATTTTAACCCAAATCAACCTTCCAGTAACCATTGACAATGTGCATGAAAGAATTGAATTTCGTCAAAATGACTGATTTGTAGCGCATTCCTTCCAAGATAGTAAAATAAGTTCTGATTTCCTGTGGCTTAAGAAGCTGTTTTTTCTGGCGGCTTTCCCTCTTTGGACGAGATTACTATATTCATCATTTGAGATTTTACTGCTAATGCTCAGTAGAGGAACTAAGTACTCTCAACTCGAGTTAACATGACGCAAAATAGGTAATGGACTATTGGGAGCGTTGGTCAATGATGTACTTATTAGGATTTGGAATCTCGTGCGAGCAGTCCGTAAAGGAAGTATCACCAACTGAGAAGAGAGGTAATTCAGCAATGACCATTTGAATGTCTTTGAACTTGTAAGTAAACAATACCCAATAACCTATATATTTCTAAAACCTCATTGCAAATATATGGCAGGCAGAAATGGACATAAACTGGGTACGATATATGTACTACTGCACCGTCTTTTGACAGAGAATAACAACGATGACAGGATTATTTGACTGACTAGGATTAAAATCTGGTTAAGGATATGTACGTATTTTAATGCAGCTGACAGCACGGTGGCAGGATAGAAAATGATACGCTGCCTCACAGACAAAATCCTAGAGGAAATGTTTTTATTTTCCTAAACCGGGGACGGAATATGACTGAGTGACCTGCGTGCAATTAATGTGCCCCAGGTATCCAGTTCAATGACAGTGAACGCAAGACTTATAAGCGGCACTTCAAAAGACGGAAGCGTGGTCACCGATTCGAGTACTGGTTTATTCTGCAGATCGAAGGAGAATGAAGAAGCCAATGGACAACTTTGCATATTTGGGGCACTTTCCTGAGGTGGTCATCAATTAAATGGCTTTTGAAGGTTTATAATAGATTGGAGAGAGCCAAATTTATTATGAGGAATACGTTAGTATGGCGTGAGAATGGATCTCCCGTGATGGCCATACATAACTAGTCCTATCCCCTGCTTCCTTAGTCTGCCAGATCCTGTAAACGAACCTTGATGGAATTTGGTGCATTGACCGATGCGGCGTGAAATTCTGCGTCTGCAGCATGCCAGCACACGTCTGCATCTTAGCAGTTATTTGCTCGTGCATAATCAGCTCACTCGATATACTTACACCACGAGCCACAGCGTCCGCGTTTTGATCCACCAACTTTTAGGAGCACAGCCAATTTTGAGCCCAACAGTCTCGATCTGGCACGCATGCACACCTAATAACAGCTGAAACCAGAGTCTCCCACTCTCAAACATTTGCTTAACACCCGCCTTGACCTCGTTGTTGGCCAGACGGCACAAACTCCCACGGTGTGTACAATACCTTTTTTGCAGCTTAGAATTGGCCTGATGTCGATGTTCAAAACATTTATATTTACCGCAGCTGCACAGGAGTTCCAATATTTAATTTTGGATATGGGGGTTAATACACCACTACTTATTGGCAAACGAAAGACCGCTAGTCAAGGGAAGATTGCAACAGATGTTCTCTTGTTCGTTGTCCTTCAATCAATTTATCCTTCGTCTATTGTTATTCGAACATACTCTGGACACTGTGGCAGCTTTAGGTAACGAAGGTGAAGGTTTCTTGTGCCAGTTTGGCAGTTGTCATATGAAATACACCTATTCTGCTTGTTTCCGTATCTGGTGAAGATTTCAAGTCTATGTTCAAAACTTCAAGTACTGGTCAGCTGTTTCCTGAAATCCACGGTTTTGCTTGAAGCAGCATGCGTTATCGCCTGAATTAGTACAAATTAGCACAGTCTCGAATAACAAAACTCACGAAGTTGAATTTGTAGACAATCTGTAGTAGGCCGCACGCCATCTTGTACACTCTCAGGCAGCTAACACCATGTGAGGTCATCTAAAGCCAATGTACCTATTGTGCATTTGTCTGCATTCGAGCCTATGAGCTAGGTGTTTACCAAAGTCGGAGAAAACAATGTTGCAGAAAGGCGCTTTTCTTTAAGTGTTCTACTTCAGAGACTTCGAAATCTCGGGCATCTGAGAATCTATGACTTCTATTATGAGAGGCTTGCGGTTTTTCGGAAGCGAATCTTATGAGTCATATCATATCAAATTATCATATTAGAACGTGCTCTCCTGCGATTTAATTGCCGAAGAAGGTTTTATGTTTTTCGCTTCATGACATGACTAAACCGTTCAATTTGCTCTTCACACCTCAGTGCTATGTCAAACGGAGTCTGAGGTATTGTGTGATATGCAGGCCTTAACTCATTGGGCGTGACGTCCAATTTTGCGTTGAAGTTAAACTTCCGCATGCACGTGATGATAAAACAGAAATTATTATTCATTGGAACTGCACACTGATATTGATGTCCCTATTGGATGTACTTTTGATCTCGAGTTGAAATGATCGATCTCCATAGTCTCCAAAAGCGCTCATTCGTGTTTGATTAAGGTTTTCTTCGTTAAAAATACCTGCACTGTTGTTAAGGGAGATAAGTCAAAATCCAACCTTAGCGTTTATTATTTTGTAGGGAACCTGTGTCTTGCTAAAATAAATAAGCGCAGGTTTATGGCCACTGACTATCGCAGGACTTACCAAAGGGCAGAAGGGGTTTCGACTGCGATGCCATTGTAGCCAGTACGTTAGTGGTTGTCAGGCACAACTGGTTTTAATTTGGCTCTATGTGCTGTGATAAGTGCTGCATGATGAGAAGTATGTTTAAAGCAATTGAAATTCAAGCTCCAACTAGTAATCGAGCGTTTTAGATTGCAGGAAACAATTCCGTTTCATTCGCTTGTCACACAGTAAATACATGAACGAACTTGATTGTTGTTAGCGTAATTCAGGTAAGAATGTTTTTTATATGCTCTCATGAAAGCAGACCATCGAATACTTTGTATTTTCCTCCTGATAGAGTATCAGAACGGGGATGCCTCCGATCTCTTCAGCAGAGAAACGGTGGATAGGAAGCATTCGGTTCCGGTGAGCATAACATTTGGCTATCTTAAAAAACAAAGTTGTTTTTAAGAAATGTGGAACTTGGAGTAGCAGAAATTCATCATATTCCGGCGTGCTAAATTCCAGTTACCACTGGCTTTGTTGATTTTTTTCCACCCCTTGTCGTCAATACCCCGTGTGGCACTCGTTTGGCAGTTATTTCGCTTCATTAATCGCATTCCAAGTTGGCATTGCTTAAATAAACTACTGCTGTCAGAATTTGTTCAAACTCGGAACTTGCACTTCATTGACCAAATTTATGAAGACTTGACTGAACCTCCCAGATACAGAATCGACTAGGATGAATTATGTAAATGGGGTTTTAGCACTCATCAGATAAGCTAGGATATTTTAAACACAGTCCAAAAGGACGCACTTGACACCAAAACGCCAATATAGGGTTTTATTTTAAATATTCACTTTTATGTCCCCATAAACTGAAAAAATGCACAGACTTATCCATTCTTGTACTCCGTCCGTAGCATGTAGCGTCTTTTTCAAATAAATTGCCAAAAGAAAAAAGTAGCTTTCCCTATCCAAAAAGTTTGCACTTCTGAGTTTTTTCACAGCTCGCCATATACATTCAAATAGCATTTTATCTTTCCGTTATTTAATGCTCGTTCAAACTAATCAGTATAATTCACATGCACTGCAAGTCTTTATAAGCTCGATATTATTTGCACGCAGCGAACAATACTAAAAAATATGTGCAGTATGTATGAAGCCATCTTCCACTGAATCCGATTGTTTAGGCGGTCAAGAAGAAATAAAGTAAAAAGCTAGCAGCCTGGCAAATCGGAAATTGCTTGGGAATATGAAGCACGATATTAGGTGTTTGAAAGTCACTAATTTTATCTATCAGAATCAGCTATGCATTCTGGAAGTCCCTTTTATATTTGATGAAATTAATCACCGATTGTAATTTCTCACTGTACAAAGGCAAGTGCTCTTTGAAATTGTCGCGTTCCATCGACAGTTCTTATATCACAAAGGTTCCAAATAGGTCAATTTAGTAAGGGCGCCTTCATCGTCTGGTCTGTATGACAATGTTACTTTCATGATAACATAGACATCAATTAAACGTTTGTCGGCCACTGTATGCAACTACTTTTCTGGTGGTTCTTACTTGATATAATTAGCCGATGTGAGTGCTTAGCAGGTGGTAGCGGGAGGTAGATGCTGTACATGTATGCTTTCACAGTCCAAATGTTTTTTGATAAGGAAATCTATACACCACATTTAATTTATGGAGTATTTTAAAAGTGGGTTTGCGATTGAGTTGTTTTTTTAACAGTCTATCATGTTTAACACCATAGAAATCGAAACTTCGGAATTCTGTTATACGGAACCGTTGGAACTAGGGGTTACATGGGTGGGGCATAACGGGGAAGCAGGAGTGAGTATGACAAGAATATATCAAACAAAACCAGGAAAATGAGGGTAAGATTATTACAAATAGCTAATATCTAGCCGTAAACATGTGTATGATAACTGAAAAATGAATCAAAATCAAAAAATTTAATCAAGCAAATAAAATATCGAAATAAAATACTTAATTTCAGTACAAAAGACCACAATGATCACCAGCCCCGTTCTTCAGAATATTGGGATTTTTGACTTCCGTGATTTTACCTATAATATCGTGTTAAAGTTATTTTTAAGAATATGCCATGATGTAATGTTCCCTCCATCTACTTTAATCAAAAATCGATTGCCTACGTGCGGATTCCTATGTGCGCATAAATACGCGCATGCGTGCGCATTGGTGAAGTGAGATATTGTATAAAAATGAGAATTCCAAACCAAAGTCAGGGCACATCATAAAAATGAACCGCGTTTTTCAGTATTGCAACCTCGACCAATCAGGATTTTCTAATTTTAATCTATATATATATATATATATATATATATATATCAGTAAGTAGGGTATGACAGCATCTGGGGGTAACTTGATACAGAACTGTTTTGGGCTTATAAGCCTTCATCAGCCAAGCATAACCCTGAACACCTAAGTGAATATATATATACATGCGGAGTCTATTCCGACGCACCAGCAATAGTAACTCAAATGATTTCAATTTACCAGAGCTTGCTTGGGGGGGACAAATACTGCCTCAGTTTACAGTTGTTCGCAGTCCTCGTCTTAATGCGTTCAAGCTACACCCCAACTTTCCCTAGCACGCAGAGTTCGGGGCAAGGTGTGCTTAGTACGCGTCGATTGACTGGCTAGCATTGTTAATCAGTGAACCCACTCCCAACTCCAATCCTATCGACTTCACCTTGTCAGAGAACGCGATTGGTGCGGAAAGAGTAAACACGCGGTAAATACAACGCATTCCTACTTTACTGAAAAGGAAACCACACCCTATCCGGCAGGTTGGTGGTCTTTGCAATGCACAAAAATCCACTGACCTAAATATCTCACGGATGAGGCTTTTTAAATAAGTTTTCAAAAAACACAGAAAGTTTTCACTCCCATAACTTGACAGGTAAGTGATCGTGCGTTGTATCTTTTAAACTCTTCTCTATATTCTAATAAACTACTGAACTACGACAGCATTTCTGACATACGAATCAAATTATCCATGTAGCAAAGTATGCGCCTTTTAATATCCAAATTACCTGCTTAATTTAGGTACTTGCATATATTTATAGTACAGTATGAAATACACCTTGTTGTGCTATTGTGAAATCAATACCAATTCGGACAAACGACGTTGCGTAAAGTCAAAAGATAAATACGATTTGAATGTTGGAGGTCAGCCTATAAGTGTCCTTTAAATATAACATTTGATAAATATATTATGAGATTTGGCACAGTTGAATCCTTCAACAAACTTATATGTAAGGGATTGTGGTGGTCTCAATGGAATATGAATTCCCGACAGCATGGGCAAGCCTTGACTTCAACCAATGCTCTAACACCTACACTTACGAGGCCCGACCGGAAGCGTTCAAGCATTGGCTGTATTCAGGTGGTGCACCTTCATTCGTGAGAACAAATCTCCCGAAGACAGTCACGCTACTTAAAATCAGGTCGTCAATTAAATTGTCCGCCATTTTTCCCAACTGTACCTTTATGGTATCAGTACATTTCAATTTGTTTTCTTTATATAAGTAGGGTTTCTGGCATGTGAAAGGATTAATAACAGGGCCAAGCGGGTAGCAAATTGATTGAGGTACATTACCCGTGTTTTTTTAAAATTAAAAATCGGGTAAATTAAAAACGGTCTTCTATTTCCGTAAGGCTTGATGGTTTGCTGACCCGAATGTTTTGGAGACGTTTCCAAATTTATGTCGACCAAAACGAAATGCTTCAAGAGCTCACTGCATGAATGTTTGGAGAAGTTTCCTCACCAGTCACAGGCCTTCAAGTTCTGAACTGTCGATCTACCTTGCAACATAGAGGTTGTTGCTTTATAGTTTGTAAAGGCTGAAGTTAACCCGTTCAATCAGGTAGGCGGGCATTAAGAAATTATACTCCAATCAATAGGTTTTGCATAAAACTGACGGGGTTTCGAGATCTGATGCTTAAATTGTCACCGTTTGCGTTTTTGGAAAATTTGTATAGTTAGTAAATACACCCGCCTCAGCTAAGGATACAATTTTGGCTAGCGGATATGCAAAGCAAGGTTTGTAAAAACTTAGCTTTACTTACGAAGAAAATCGTTCCGACCTAATCGTTTTCCGAAACAAAAAATTCCCTAGATGATCAATTTTTGAGAGTTCAAACGCGCAGAGTCAAATTCCTCCCAAATAAACTGAACTAAATTGATTAAAGATCACGAACAGACAAATAACAATGACGCTTGGCGAGGCACTGGTAATCGTTTGTTTTATGAAGTGCCAATGACCCAGCTCTAAGGCACCGTCTTTGGAACACCTGTACATTGTGTGTGAATCATGTGTGTGGGTCATGTGCGGCCATATGGTTCTGTTCCTCTTCCTAGCTGGCAGTCCATTTTAGTACGGTAAAAGCGAAGGCAAAACAAAATATGAAGCAGTACTGTATCAAGGCAGTCCTTCGCCATAACTCCTCTCTGTTTGTTTAATGGTCAAGAGGCAATGGCAGCTACAAGGTCTGGTCAGCGCAAACACTTTTTCCCCTCTCGATGTTTTCTCGGCTCAAGCACTGGTGCCTTCCGCAAAACAAAATATTTTATTCGAGCAAATGCTTTGAAAACAGTGTGCGATGGAGGATGATTGGCTATCAGAGAGAAAAAAATTCAGCGACTATAAAAGTTCTATTTTTATTTAATCGCCAATTGATAACAACTTGCACGCAACATAAAAAGTTCCCCTTGAACGTGTGAAATTTCAAAAAAGAGACGGAACTAGGACCCCCAGTAATGCAGTTGCCTTTTCGTCAAATTCCAAGCAGGGTGAACATTATACAGTGAAGTATTCGAAAAGTAACATTAACGGTAACGCATATTGTAAACCTTGACCAAACACTAAATTCTAACCAAACCTTCGCATTAACCATACTGCAAGGTCCTTTAGTTTAAAGGAGGGATTCCTATTGCAGTGTCTTGCAAAGCTATGAAAATTCGATGTTGACCATTGACATTCATAGGTAATCCTCACCAAATCAAAACATTTACTTATCAATTTAAAGTGGTTTGCAGATGCTAAAGTGGTTATTACATCATACCTTTAAAGGTCCCTGACCCACGGACAAAGGAAATTATTGCGCCCTTTTTAAGTTCGTTCTCCCTAATAAGAGTCGTAGCTCACCAATTCTTCCCTTTTTCTAATAAATGTTACTTATAAAGCGGAAAACTTCTCGAGGTCTTTCTTGTCCAGGCAGTAGTTAGGTCTCCTCTGTAGATCGCATGGATATTATTTTTAACTTTCTGAACGCCAACATTGCATGTGTTACCACCATTGATATTAGCAGCGACGTCATGTGAATAAACCCATCTCAATACGGCATTTGCCTACTTAGTCGATTATCGAAATGACGTTCCTCGTAACTTCGTTGCAAAATCCTCAGCATTAGGTAAGGGTCTTGGTGAAGGTATAGTCAGGTTTACTCTCACATTCTGCGAACCGAAGTTGAACCTCTCGTATTCCCAGTTATGCTTGAATAGTATTAGGTCTTATCCGTTCGAAAGCACCCTTGTAACAAACAGTAAGACCTGAGGTCTGCAACTGACTGGAGCACACATTATAAGTCAGCATTTTCAATGCGTGTTTGGCTTCTACGTTTATTCCTCCGAACATAAGTGAAAAGTCTGCTTTAGAAAAAAACTAACTAGATTGCCTGTTTTTCAAGGCTGCTCATTCTGTTACACAATCTACTCATCCTACATTCTGACTAATACTTTTTGCAAATTTGACCAGCAGGTCACTACTAGACTAGGAGTATATCACGTATGCTAGAATTTTTTTCAGAAACCAAAACAAATATCTTAAATGGCTTCAGTGAATCTGGCTGATTATTCGAGCTCTTGTCCTGGACTCTGTAACATTTACAAAAGCTATTACAATGCAGAATCAGCACCCACACTTCTTTAGTTTATGCATGATTTCCAAAACAAATAAACAGTAGTGTTCTTTCCATAGTTAATATAACAGTGCTGTCTTGTTACTTCTTATCAGTAGAATGTCCCGTAAAAAATCCTATAAACTATATGTAAGAAGTTCTTATGGAGCCAGATATTTGATAGAGGAAACGGGACATTTACGAATATAGTTATTTTAAAAGAAAACCTTTTGGTTGCTATGCTAGTCAGTGGGTTTGTATAAACCTGTCAAGGTGTGCTAAAAGTCAGACGCACTGAAATGTCCATAGGTTGTTGTCATCTTCGGGCGATTGAAAATGCATGTTTTTCATCCGTTAGCAAGCTTTTGCAATTTGTTTGAACACTAACGACCTTGAACTTAAGTTAGCTTTTTCCACACCTTGTAGAGTTTGGATTCATTTTTAAGGTAATTCAACTTGGCCGGTCAGTTCACTATTTCAGAATTGGTGCATTCCAAACATTAGTGTAGGCGGGGCTCGGAACATAACCCGAATCTTAATGTACTCACCGGTGCCAGACACAGGCTAATGGCTCAGATGGCACAGATTTGTCTGAAGTGCTTTATCCTTGCGGTCGAGGGTTACAATGCTATAGCAGCATCCGAGTTTTTGATAAAAGGATCAAGTAGACTATTTATGTCGACCAAAACACCTATCGGTTATGAGACCTCGGGCATAATGCCACTAATTTCAGAACCCAGTAACACTATAAAGCATGCCGTTAGCTGAAGGGTTTTATTAAGCGACCAATGCAATCTATTTGAGACCTTTGTCGAGTGTTTATTCCTGTTTTTATGGGTTTTTTCTCGTCAATATGGCTTTTCAACATAGTCGTAGCTTTGCGTTTCTTAATCATGGCAAGGTATGTAAATTCCATCAATGAATATATGTAACCTTAAATTTGTATAAGGGCAAATATATTTAGAGTTGAGGACAATTTTTTCAATGGAAAGTTTGTGAAAATAGCTCTACGGGAGTACTAGGCCCATGTAATTGCTCATGAAAGAGACTATCTCAAGCCCTAGGACACCAGGGGCTAACTGATGTGGAACCTGATTCTGAGAAATTTGCCATATGCTATTTTCGGCTGTTTTTATGCAGTTTTCTGTGGGTTGTGCCTCTGATTTGCAGCAATAGTGTTTGTTATCTGAACTACTCACTTCGCCCTGCGTCGTAAGTGAGCCCGACATTGGACTGAAATTCATCTGCTTGCGAATTTCACCCATTATTAAGTCTGACATTGGGAAAAAGAAGGAAAGATCGCTGAGACAACACTGTTATTTGCCTGACGGTTCGACATCCGTCGCGGATGTCACACCCCACTCTTTCGTGCACCTTGATGGGCAAAGGAAACTTTATCACAGAATCATGACCATTGAGTGTAACGAGTGACACATAAATTACATTCAAACCTGTGAAAACACTGGTAGACGCAATGACACTGAGGCGTGACGTTCACCAGACTATCGTCTGGCAAGATTTGACGTTTTCGTCATTGATGTAGGGTAGACTGGCAGAGAGCGCTGCTATGCTACTTTCTATTGTAGGTCAGAGTCAAGAGATTTTGTGTTACGTGGCTTGAATAAAACTCGCATTTTGACCAAACGCTCAACTGCTCACTCACTCCTCCTTAACTCTTTGCCAACACCGGTTTCGACGTCACTGGCTAGTGACAGCATAAAGGTCAGGAGTGGTCGATTGGCTGTTTCTAGCCACTATGACCCGGAAAGCCGACTTGAATGCCAGCTCGTTCATTTAGTCGTGCAGTCACACGAAATAGCAAATAATTGTGCTCGAGAAGTATTAGCGGTCCTCGCCGCTAGCACATATGCACATTGTCGTGTGTCATGCGTACACAACTTGACTTTTCAAGGAGCAGGTGGAGAGGGTAAAATTAAACATAGGCAAGCAACTTGATTCATATGATTGGCAGCGATTATCTCGTATGGATGACACCACTAACGGCTACTTGTGCAGTGCACTTACCTACGTCTGCCGAAGAATTTCTCATACGTTTACACGCCTTTTCTTGCGCACGCGAGAACATCTTCGATTGAGGGTGGTTAGCAAACAAAAACAGCTTTTTTGACACACCGGACGGATTCTACAACGTTCCACATAGAAACGTCAACTCCAAAGGATTCTGCGGACGGGTGAGCTGTTTTCTGCAGCAGTAAAGTAAACTAAAATGTGCTCGGTCATACCTCGCTCTCTGTTTTGTGAGTACAAATGTTTTTGATATTTGCAGGCCAGAAATACGCGAAATTACATCGATGGAAAAGACTGCGTCCTAGAGCATGGGTGGTTCGTCTGTTTAAATTCGTTCCCACAGAAGTACAACGCACAACAAACATGATTCTTAGTTAATTTAAGTGATTGCAGGACAGCACCACACCAAAAAAGCAGTGCCTTTGGCGTCCACAACTTATACAAAAAGTATTTAAATGGGTAGATAATCATACAATTACCTACAAGCGCCAGATTTTAACGCTTGTTTAAGTAGCTTTATTGAATATAGTCATTGCACTGTGCTGTTTCATTGATGTTAGCGTATCCAATTCTCGGCTAAATCTAAGACCATCAAATATTCCTCCTTCATATCATATTCTTGTTATATCTTTATACACACTTTTGAGTTTATTGAAGAGAATTGTAGAAAACCTATATCATTTTAGTCCACCATACATGAAATAATTTTTTCGTTTAATGCTCAGTTCATAGAAGATACTTGATTCCTCAACGATTTTGCATATTCAGCCTCGTTTTAGGTTCTTATTGTTTGGTATAATGTCTTTCAAAGAACACTAAGAGTCCGATTGCGTATATTTTTCAGTCCCATAAGCAACAGTTTCTTCTCCCGAAAAACCACAAATATAATTCCAACTGCTATAGTTACTGGAAATGCTCAAGCTGGGTTTTCACTGTCTTCATTCTTCGTTCCACCTCACTGGCTTCCGTCATTTGGCATCACCAGTAAGGGTATTATTCCCGAAGAAACAACTGCACAAGTTTGCTTCTTCGGTTGACGATTTTGTGTGATTATTTTGTACCGTGTACCTGGACCGATTTGCTACACTGTCCTGTATTTAATAGTACCGTTCTAGATTGATTGACATCACTAAATGAATGTTAACAAATCTGAAATTCATAGAGAGACACCTAAATTTAATTCAAATAAACGGACCTAAGGATTAAAAGTGCCTTCAATGTTTGTAGGGAATAAAAATTGGACTAAGGTCTTAGTTGCGTCTTAAGCACGTCTTTTACATTTGAATTTACACAGCAAAAGGAACCTCGATACTAGAAACGTTTCTCCTAAGCGCATATTCAACAGCATATGTTCAAAAGCTACTTTATGAAAGACTGTGAGTTCAAACACTGTAGCAATGACTACATGACGACAACTTTGAAGTTTTTAATCTGATCAGTGAATTTAAGGAAGTCCGGACGCAGTACGATCCACTGGAAAAGCTCCCGGAAACTATCACCTTTTTTTCATGCAGTTTGCTGCTACTTAGGTTGACTAAATGAATTCACGTATATTAATTTCACTTTGTGACTCCCTTTTCCTACTGAGACTAAAAATAAAATGAAAAAAGTTTATTCCTTCAGTTATTAAGTCGTCAACAAAGCCATTTATTTTAACTATCAAATGGCTACCACGTAGGTTTGTATCAAGCACTACTTTAATAGCTAGGGTTTTCTCGCCAACTTGTATAAATGCAATGACACATCGCTTTAACTGTAAATGTTATTCTCTTGTTGTTCTAATAGAGAACGCTTTCAAAAGTCATCAGACAAATATTAGTTTTTTGATAAGTAATTATTAGGCCGTTACAATAGATCGGTAAGGGAATATGTTAATCATGTACCGGAAATAAGTCACATTCGTATGCAAGCTGAAGCCTCTTAGCCCGGCTGCCCTTGATGCTGGACTCGGACCATCATGTTAGGACATACTGCTTTTCCTTATTGGATTGCCTGCAAATCCTCTTCAACTGGCCCCAAATCCAAAATTAACGAGCAGTTCCCCAATCTTCATGAGTGAAACCACTTCCTACATGCATACAGAAATATGGTGTTAATCGAAACGAAAATGCATGTCACGGACATAAGTTTAAAAGAAGTGTGCCTACACGATTGGCCACGTGCTGTAGGGTAGTGTTTATCGTTTTGTAAAGGGATGCACACGTCCCAGGGTACCCTGGGACTCACGCTTGATCCCCGCCGGTAGCCGCACAGCGGCAAAATGTCGTATGCAAAATACAATTATGGATCAAGAAACGAGGGGCTAGAACGGCCATTTCTGCCTTATAAGTCATCATCAGCCATCCATTTCCAACGTCTTCTGTTACAGGAGGTGTAACCTACGACCCTTCGGTTCAAAATTCAGTGATTTAATTACCGAACCTCAAGGAAAAATGGGGAGAGCGAGGCCTGTAATCCATGATTAAGCGATAATTGTCATTGGAATCCGAAAGGGTAACGAGGGTTTTTCTCCATGGTTAGACTGTCTGAGTTCTACATGTGATACGTCCCCGAGACCACTGTACGCATGCTTGGATTGCTCAACGTAGGCTTTGGTCACAGACATGAGGTCACTACTCGGTGCTTCTTGATGCAGCCCAAAGGTCGGCTACCGCCCGAAGACACATCAGAAGTTGTTTCATGCGTCAACTGGCTAGACTGAATGATTAATTACCGCGGCATGACTGACAAACTACCAAGTTTATGCATGAATGAACACGCTATAGCTGTAGAATGAAAAGATACGCAATCGTGTATTATCATGCACAGCCTCAAAAATAATCGCCAATTCGGCACACGCGTAATCAGCCAAAAGTATAATAGCTAGGGAGATAATCGGATCCTGGCACTTTGATGTTAGTAAGATAAACAACATGGTCGACCTTCCGGTGCCATACGAGGCTGTCGCGCACCAACTGGAGTAGAAAGCAGTACCAATGAAAATATCGAAAAATATACCTATTCGGAGGAAGCAAAAAAGACTGATTGAAATTATCTTTTAATTATTTTCGTCAATATTTGATGATGCACTTCACTACAAATGGGAAGGGTCAGATGAGGAAACCGTCCACCCAGATATCGTCTTACCGTCTAATTGCATGTAACCACCCGGAGCCGGCATTTTTGCCTGTATACGTATATATGTATTAGTGCTGAAAATTCGATTCCCAGGTAGTAGATAAGAAGAAAGGGGAGCGTTTACCGGGAGAGGTTTATTACAGGTCTGACGTTTCGGGTAGTGGTCTCGTCTACCCATCTTCAGCGAATGGATACTCTGGCTCAAAATTCTCGTCTTTATGCCATCCTTTCTTGCGTGTGCCCTTTCGATCAATCACGTTTGAGTCACTCTGTGTGTCTCTGGCCACGTCTTCGGCCTCCCTGTCATTCGGTCTCCTGCCTGTCACCGTGTCATCCTTTTTTATATATGTATATATTTATTGCAATAAACAGACGAAATTATTTTGAAAAATAAATCTTTTCATGCATGCAATCTGGGGATTGTCCCTAGTTCATCGTCAGACTATGTTTTGAGTACAAAACAATGAGTTATTAGCTGTGTCTAACAAACGATTCGAAAGAAGGATGACGTCTGCGCCAATACGCGTTAACTTCATTTTATCATCCCTTCATGGTTGGCTGTACGCGTTTGAATTTGACCTTGTTTGTGCAGTAGGTGGTTGTATTGGTGGGGCGCCAATCGATCACAGCACGAAGCATAGTGGTCTTGTAATGCCACGCCAATCTCCCTTGCGTTCATAAATACATGCAGATGATGGAGATCTGGATGGTATTTCATATGTTATTTGTCGTCCTCATCCAGTCGTATTTAATATTGCGTGTGTAACATCTCATGTATTGGCCATGGAAATTCCTGTTTTGACAACTCGGCCATTGGTGCGTCACAAAAGGCTTTACAACGGAAAAATAACAATTGTTCTTAAAAAGAAGAAACACCGCAGTTTATTAGCTAATATTTCGTTTTTTAGAAAATCCGAAAAGTCTAAGAATTTGAACGATCAGGTTTTATAATAATTTTATAAGTTTAGACTGTAAAAGAGGCCTGTTCAGGCAAAAAGTGGACTTTATTAAGCAGTAAAAATAGAATTCCGCTTGCAAAATTCCTTTTTACAGTTATTTGGGAGATATTCTCTTCTGTATTAAGCTCAATGTTAAGCAGGGCCGTGAGCAAACAACCCAAAATTAACTAATTATTCTAACACGGTTTCAGCATCAGTATATTTAAGGGATATAAAGGCAGATTGCCTTTGATTACCCTATTTGTACAGGTGTCGTGCTAGAAAAAAAGCAAATCCCAGATTGTTGGCGAGGCCAAATGTCCTGAGCCATGAGGTAGTACATAGTTTTTAGGAGCATGCAGTGAAAAAACGCCTTGTGATTTTGAGGAAACAAACTGTCTCTCTTGCAGGGGGGGTTTCGATGAAGTTTCACGGGACGGGTCAGCTGATTCTTCGGTTAATACATTGTTGGAATATTAGAAGTCAATTTTTGGCAAACAATTGTTTTCAGCAACTCTTCATCAGACCGAACATTTGCAAGGGAAATTAACGCTGTACATAACAACAAAAGTTTGAATAGGTAGAAAAATTAATAACTATCTAACATGGGCGCTGATTGGCCAACGCGGACTATGTCAGTTTGCGCATGTAGGTCATGTCAGCGTGTTGGTTGAGGGATTGTCGCTTGTTGGTAAGGGCGAAATCCTATCGCCACCTGGTGTCGGTTTAGACCATGGAAGTGACAGAGCTTGTGTCAGAGTCTTCTGACAACACAGCACTGGATTTTCTAGCCTTATAGCTACTGCTTCGGCTGTTGCAAGCATCCGTTGGCGTACGTTTTTGGAAAAATTATATGGTGTCCTATAGACCACTTGAGAGGCTTCGTTAGTATCGACTCGATGGTTCGTATCGACTAGATGTGCGATAATAGCACTCGAGATCGAGCTAGTTTCACCTTTACTTAGCCAGGTTGGTATGTGCTCACGTACCCTCTTTTCGAGACGCCTCGTTAAACGGCCGATGTATCCCGCTCCACAGGAGCAAGTGAAAGAGTAAATGCACATTGATTTGGCCTTCAAAGGGAGTCTGTCTTTACCTTCCAATTGTAGGAGGGGAGAGTTCGTGAAGAGCACCCGTAAGTTCGCCACTGGGAAAGCGTTTGTGATTGCAGTCCTCAAGCGTCGTCTGACCAGCTCGCTGGTTGCAGCGCCTAAGAAAGGCAGTCTTATGAACACGGCTTTCTTTTCTGCAGTTAAGGTGACAGGCTTTTTGGCGCGTTCACCAATATTTCTGCAGATGAACCTTTCCGAGTATCCATTTTCAATTAGTGTATGCTGCAGCTGTTGGAGTTCTGCTTCAACAGTTTCAGGAGAACAGATCTGTCGTATTCTAACCGCTAATCCCTGGACCAGATTTCGTTTTATATTGAGGGGGACAAAACTGTGGAAGTAAGTGCATTGTCCTGTCCAGGTTTTCTTTCGAAAAACCCTGCGAAGGATAGATCCATCCTCTTGCCTACGCAGAAGGACATCAAGGAACGCAATTTCTTCGTCCACTTCAGTCTCAGCAGAACACTTGAGAGATGGGTGAGCGCTGTTAAACTTTGCGACCAAGGCGCGTATGTCAGCATTATAGTCAGTCAAACAGAAGATATCATCTACATATAGACCGTAGAATGCAAGGTCATTGATGAAGTCCCCTAGACTCGTTTTCTCGATCTTGTCCATAAAGACATTTGCAAGAAACCGTCCAAGTGGTGAGCCCATCGCCACACAATCAATCTGTCTGTACAAAGCAACTACGTCTGGACAAAGCAACTACGTCGGAGATTGAAACACTAAGACCTGTAGGAACGACGATACCTAGAATATATGGACTTCCGAAAATTCACAAACAGGGGCTACCCTTACGTCCTATCCTGGATATGAGAAACTCCCCTTACCACACCATTGCTAAATGGCTGGTTGTAAAGCTGAAACCTCTTGGAAGTTACATGTATCCTAGAAGCCTGAAAGACACATTTGAATTTGTCAAAGTTATAAAGAATATGAACGTTGCAAGAAGTAAGATGCTCACATTGGATGTATCGTCACTATTCACCAACGTACCTGTGGCAGAAACGTGCGACGTTATTCGGGACACGAACTACCAGATAGGTATGCCCGAGAAAACCCTCAAAGATCTCCTTACGCGATGCACACAAGATGTCCAATTTCTCTTCAATGGTCAGTTTTACAGACAGATTGATGGTGTGGTGATGGGCTCACCACTTGGACGGTTTCTTGCAAATGTCTTTATGGGCAAGATCGAGAAAACGAGTCTAGGGGACTTCATCAATGACCTTGCATTCTACGGTCTATATGTAGATGATATCTTCTGTTTGACTGACTATAATGCTGACATACGCGCCTTGGTCGCAAAGTTTAACAGCGCTCACCCATCTCTCAAGTGTTCTGCTGAGACTGAAGTGGACGAAGAAATTGCGTTCCTTGATGTCCTTCTGCGTAGGCAAGAGGATGGATCTATCCTTCGCAGGGTTTTTCGAAAGAAAACCTGGACAGGACAATGCACTTACTTCCACAGTTTTGTCCCCCTCAATATAAAACGAAATCTGGTCCAGGGATTAGCGGTTAGAATACGACAGATCTGTTCTCCTGAAACTGTTGAAGCAGAACTCCAACAGCTGCAGCATACACTAATTGAAAATGGATACTCGGAAAGGTTCATCTGCAGAAATATTGGTGAACGCGCCAAAAAGCCTGTCACCTTAACTGCAGAAAAGAAAGCCGTGTTCATAAGACTGCCTTTCTTAGGCGCTGCAACCAGCGAGCTGGTCAGACGACGCTTGAGGACTGCAATCACAAACGCTTTCCCAGTGGCGAACTTACGGGTGCTCTTCACGAACTCTCCCCTCCTACGATTGGAAGGTAAAGACAGACTCCCTTTGAAGGCCAAATCAATGTACATTTACTCTTTCACTTGGTCCTGTGGAGCGGGATACATCGGCCGTTTAACGAGGCGTCTCGAAAAGAGGGTACGTGAGCGCATACCAACCTGGCTAAGTAAAGGTGAAACTAGATCGATCTCGAGTGCTATTATCGCACATCTAGTCGATACGAACCATCGAGTCGATACTAACGTAGCCTCCTGATATGCTTCAAATTCTCTTAGTACAGGTGGTCCGAGTCGAATATACTCTGCACTCCCCACCTTCACCCTTTACTCCATGGGTGACAATTTTTCTCCAAAACTCTCTCAAATGACATTTACACCCCTATACTTTCTGAACAATGCCTAAGGAGTTTTTTTCATTGTCGGCCCTCCCTTAGCTAATTTAAATAACTGGCAACCCCACTGTTCTGTAATGTGCTGCTGATCAAATGCATTGAAAAACTGTCCTGTACCAATAGGGAGTTCAAACGTATTTACCTATTTTCCCTCAATAAAACCTGACCTGACCTTAAGTTCAGTCTTCCAACTTCATGAGTTATGCAGTATACTGGAGAAATATATCCCGGAATCTTTGGTCTATGTGTTAAACGCTCTGAGAAAAATTCACAAACCCGTTGCTCTGTCGGAAGTGTACCATAATATTAATGAGAACAGAGTAATGCTCAATGAAGCAGTCGTGGAACATGCTTGACCCGTTCTACCTAGGTGCTCAATGTAGGGTTACTACAAGCAGTCACATAGCGACTAGTAACTTATGTACCGTAAAGAGTACCATCAAAGAAAAAGGGAGACTGGGATAAAAATTTCCGGCTTACGCATCGCACCTAGTACAAATTGTTGAGTACCCGAGATTCGAACCCGTACTCCATTTTTATGTTACGAGTCGCTACCTCACTGCCAGTGAGAAATCTAGACTAACCCAAGAAACCCAACGGACCGAGTATGACCCGTAATGTGACAGGTAGGCACTTCTTTATTATGAATACTATACAGTAGTCGCCAATGACCATGCAACGTTCATAGTGAAATTTGACCTGGTAGTTTAGCATATATTTAGAAATACTATTTTGATTCATTCAGTTTATTGAATGCTGTGAAAGCCTTTTACTTAGTTAAATCGTCATTTTAGTTAGATTTATTCAGAGAAGCGGCCATTAGTTTTGGGAAAATTGGGAGCAGTCTCATATGGAAGGCATTTCCTATGCTATTACGAAAGGGAGAACCAAACTACACTATAATGTTGATAACACTAGGAAGGAACTGTGAAATAAGTAAAATAGGTATAGACAATATCCCTTCCAGAACTGGAAAATTTTATCCTAAATTGTTCAGATTGAAGTGAAGCCAAGTTAAAGGGACCAAATTTGCTTGCAGTGACATTGACGCTTTGTATTTTAAAAATCATATTTAGCTATTCTGTGGAGTTTTTTTGCAGAAAATGCAATAGCAGAAGAGTATTTTTTTAAATGCACCAATAAACCTCGAATGTCTTTCATAAAAATTCAATGTCTAACATGTTATCGCTAATATAGGAGAATGAAGCCTTTATTGGATTTAAGTCGTGAAGAAATATAGTTTTTGTATACTTTACGTTCCCTGATGCTTTATTTAGAAACGGAAGAGACGAAAGAATAATCAGTGGTTCCAAAAATAGCAATGTATAAGGCCAGTTTTTTTTAATTCACCCGTTTATAACTGACTGGAATTAATCTACTCATGCGGAAGGTAAACCATTATAAAGAGAAAAGAAAGTTCTTGCATCTCCAGTCAAATTGAATCGTTTATCTTCAGGAAACTTAAATAAATTCTCAAAGGTATCAAATTTCGTTGTGACATTACGTTGGAAAAAGTTAATATACGCAGAAGTTTGTCAGCCAAATATATTCAAAGCAATTTTAAGAGGTAACCGTTTCTGGAAAGTTTTTATCAATCTTAGGAATAATAGTTTAAAAACTTCAGTGCGGACAAGATTTACACAAGACGATATGTTTTGCTGTTCTGAGGCATTCCTGTGTATCAAAAACGTTGCCATCCTCATTAAAACTTATGTTGGAAAGCAGTTTATTTCGGTAAATGCTCTTTATATCTATCTTATTTAAAATGTTTTGGTGTAACTTTCGAACAAATGCAGAATTTATAAATTTATCAATGAAGACAGTAAAAAGAAGGAAAATTATGACACACTTTTGTTGATGACATTCAATAAATATTCATCAAGTAAGATTTAAATTAACAGAATATCTTAACTAAAGAAAATGTCTTTATATATATAGATATGTAGAAAGCGGTTGCTATAAGTTTTCAATTGAACGCAATATCTAAATTTATTGTTCTAATTTATAGCTCTTTTTACGTCTCCAAAATCACGTGATTATCGAGACAATTTTATTTTTCTTTACAAACACTTAGTATTCCCCATAGTTCGTTTAAGTACCTTATATGCCTGATGCAGTTCATTATTATTTCTAAATCTTCCTTAATGCATTCACATTTGTATTCGATTAATGATCAAACTTAAACAAAGTTATGAAAATTGCATGGTCTGTGGCAACTACTGTATATCTATTCGTAGATAGGCGTACACCGATCAGATACAGAGCACACCTGCCCTGTTTTGTGATGTCCAGTGTTTTCGGGATCCCCCAAATCTTGCCACATGGCTAATTTTAATGTTACTTACTAAGTTTCAGCGAAATTTTGTTATTTTTAGGACATATTACCGTAAGGCAGAGAATCCAGAATGGCAATTTCTGCATCATTACGCATCTTCAGTTGGACATACCCTACTCAAGTGCAGCAGAGGAAATTGCCGCCATTGTCGAGCTTCAAACCCGCGTCTCACCAGTCAGCGGCCAACGCTCTAGCCATTGAGCCATCGGGCTCGATGTCTTGACAATTGTTGATCGGGACTATACATTAGCCACGCGGCAAGGTTCGGGAGTTTCCGAAAACACTGGAAATCACAAACCAGGGCGGGTTTGATCTGTATCTGATCGGTGTACGCCTATCTACTAATGTATAGTCCCGATCAACAACCGTCAAGAAGACGAGCCCGATGGATTGATGGTTAGAGCTTTCGCATCTGACCGGAGAGACAAGGGTAAGAAACTCGAGATTGGCGGCAATTTCCCCTGCTACACTTGAATAGGGTATATCCAGCTGACGACGTCTACTGAGGCAGAAATGGCCATTCTGGATTCTCTGTCTTACGGTGATATGTCCTAAAAATATGTATGTATGTATTAGTCTATGCGTGTACTCAACAGAGGAGAAAGGAAATTTATGAAGATTAATGGCTCCATCAGAGGGCAGATTAGCTTTGTCCTTGCGGAGGACCAGGCAGACAATGATATGGATTTTGTGTTTCCCGGTTCGATTTACTTTAGTTACTTACACAAATATTTGCCTTTCGTAGAAAATGAAGTCTAACTACGAAACAGACGAGGATATCGAGGTTGCCCAATACCTCAAAACGGCACTGGAGGTGCAACCTGGATTGAACTGGCGTCTGTTGGCCCTGCGCCGTCAAGCATCCATACGAAATGGCGGCAACAGTTATGATAATTGCAATGATAGTCCAAAACACAGCGTTTCCGCCTGCCAGCGGCCGGGCTCGTCTACGCTCGGTACCGACCAGATCGACCTTGACAGTCAGTACGTCAGGAAGAGGTTGGAACGCGAGCAGAAACAGCGGCAATCACAGCAACGATGGAGACCGGAGGATAAACTGACCCTAACTGAACACACTGCAATGTCCAACGGGGATTCTGGAAAGCACGACAGCGTTAGGTGAGTATACTGTGTGTCCCTCTCTTTTGAGTAGCCTGTGGCTTTTTGGGCCCAAAGGCGGCTCGCGAATTTGCTGATGTGGGTACGTGGTGGTTTCCCAGGCGCCAGTGGCCAACATGCATCTTTCCGCACCTTGATACTGAGCGCAGATTTGCCGTCACAGCGAGCTGACGGGAACTAGATGTCACCATAGCAACCGGTATTGGTCCTATCCAAGCGCATTGATTTGGTTTTCAAGATCAATGTTGTAAAACTGCGTCAGCGAATCTTAAACATTATAATGCGCGATACATCGAGTACCTACATGGGCGATTGCTTGAGTGCCTTTGCCGAGTTGGGGCACTAAGAAAAATCTCTTCAGGATTGACTTCATAGCCCTGTAAATTTTATTTCCATTTAATCTTAAAATTCAGCAGGATGAGGAGTCCATAACACATCTGAATCCTACTCAGCATTATGGTGTTATTCAGTCCGTGATGAGAAGAATCCTGTCACCTTCAGACAATCTGTTCCGCCCAGAACTTTTTGATAACTGGCGAGGACATTCAAAAACCCCATTTTAATATGCCGCACAGTGGGGTAGGTTTTCTTTACAGTAATAAAATTGGGGACTTACGTAAAATGATGCTTAGACTTTTTATTGTCAGATCTAGCGTATATGAGTGTCGTTGTGGGATTCACATATTAACTTATCTTTGCCCCAACACATCACTGTTTGAGTGGATCGTCCGCAGCTGTATTATACAATCGCAAAATAAATAGAGCAACTAGACTATTTCATGAAATGTTAATTGAAGTTCTAAAATCATCTTCCTATCAGAAAGGCATACTTGGGTGGGGATGCAATCTTGTTTATTATACTGCAAAGCCCAAAATTTTCTGACATAATAGGTGGTCAGCCTCTAAATGAGCCCTTTGCTAAGCAAAGACTGCTCTCGATAATGATGAATACTTAAGTATTATATATTTTAAACGTTGACATTTGATATCCTCTTATAACCGATTGTTCTGAATATAAAATAGGAATATAATATTATTTATAAAACTTATGTGGTTGCAGATTGTCTCCTCTGGTTTTCAAAAAGTCTTTAGTTCCCGATTAATTTTAAGTTAAATTGTAAGTTTTACTCACGCTTAGAGTTTAAAATCCACATGCTGTGTACTTTCTGCATAGAAAAATTCATAGATTTCTACATGTTATTAGAAGACTCAAAAAATACCGTTATTTATATAGGCCACGATGGTTTGTTCATAAACAGCATTGATAAAGAAAGCGATACGATACCTTGAGAACGGTCAGTTCGTGGTCTTGAAAAATCCAATAATTTTAAATTTTACCTAAGCCGCATGGTACATTATCCTTAAGTAGATACTTGAAAGGAGATGCTATATGCTACGGAATAAATACACAAACAGACAAATAATCAAATGTAGAATAACAAAAGATGGCAGTATAAGTTAATTTAGGAGGTCATGGAAAACCGACGTGAACAATGCACAATCCTTTTTACAAAGCGTCCTTTCTATTGGCGTTCGCAAATAAGCACAGTCCTAAGCCGACATCCTATTGTGACTTAACGATTTAAGGATTATACTTTGGTAAAATCAGTACCACCGTCGCACTTCATAATCTTCTCGCGTTTGAAACACATTTTAGAAGTTTTTTGCTAAGCGGCTTAGAGATTATATCTGTTGGCAGCGTCACTGTGCCAGCGAACTTTTTTCTTCCTGGCAAACCACATAGGCGAATTCACACGCAGCAATGCGGTGATCCTGTTCTGTCTTTTAGCCAATTTTATTATCACGACGGACTGAATTAGAACGTGAAAGTTGGTTAACGGAATGCATATTGTTGTGTCCGTAGTCAGTATTTTGGATTGACTGAAGATGCGAAAATCAAGCTGCAATGAATCCTTTTTGATTTTGCCTCCCGAGCAATCTGTTCGAGATCAGAGACATTCCCATAGAAGCCTAGAGAAAGTCATGCACTTAACGTGCTTAGACGGACATCGAATCGATGTGAGTTGGGGAGGAAAGAGTCTTGTGTTTGCAAGTAGAGTACACTCGCAGGTGCAGATTATCGGTCGGGCACAGACTCCATGAGGCACACATCAAACGTCACTGTCGAGTTCGGTGTTAAGAAAAGACAGTGTTTTCGAAATTTTAAACAGGTAACTCTAGCAGGAATATGAAGTTTTGGATAGCTGTGGAACTTTTTGAAGGTTAAAGTATCGATATGATAAGAAATGGGTTAAAAACACGAAGATTTTGAAAATGCTGAATCTATTGTATTCCTTTCCAGTTTTTCTAAATTTCACAATCACTTGAAACTAATAAGCTGCTATATGCTTGAAAAGTTTTTTAGGTTCGCTATAGGGAATTAAGGTGAATGCTCATAAAAGTAAATGAAGGAATTCCAGGAACTTTAGAAGTTTAGAAGGAGAAGTTTCGAAGAAAATGCTAGCACTGGAACGTCGCGTTGATTGCCTGACGTTTCAGATTCTTGCCCGAACCCATCATCAGAAACAGTGATAGCTTAGACACGCATCTGCACTGCCGTTGCGTCTCATAACTATTGCGCCCCCGACGCCCTCATAACACTAAACTGCGATTTTCTCTGATAATGCGTTCGAACGAGAATCCGAAACTTCAAACCAATAAACGCCATGTGTCAGCATCGCACCTTCTTCCGAACTTGAATTAAATCTTCAGTGGAAAAACTGTCAGGTCTGACCAATCTTTATGGAATAAAAATTGAAATATTTACTCGAAAGTGCATGGTTAGTGCTGAGGGACACACTCATGGGCCGAACTCCTTGCTGTTGCCTCAAGCAGCAACAAAATATCAGCGGAACATTTACTAGGGCTTTTTTGCCAATGCCCTATTTAACTATCTTGAATTTAACAGTAATTATAACATACTGAATTCCATTGAACAGGACGTGAATTGTACGTATTAACGCAGGTGAGACTGATCGATCTCAAATTAAACCTGCATAGTAGCTTTCAAAAAAGTCCTAAAAAGATTTGTACTGAACAAATTGCCTCAAACTCTCACATTGGTTTCTAAGGAAATTTAAGAACCTGTGTATCTGCTGAAGACACATAAGGAATTCTGAGATATAAACCTCAGATTTGCTTACGGCAGCAGTCAGTACAACGTATGCATGAGGGGTTACTTAGATCCCTACTGAGCGTATGGTTAGTCAATAAGTAATCTTTGCCTTAAATTAAGGCCAATTCACACAACTTTAGGAGCAGTTTACCCGAGCTTTAACTTTTTCCAGTAGACGTCAGCTTTGTCAAATTTTCGTTTCCTTGGATTGCCTATTAACTTGAACAGTGTTCACCCGTGTCGATATGTTGACGGTATAGACGGGAGCTTAAAACTTAACATTGCCGTGTTCCCATTCAGATAGTAATTCCTACATTAGAAGGAAGCTTTGTGGATCGATCTACTCATAACCATCGTCGCATAGTCGGAAATGTTCAGAACTCTTTTCCCCTTTTCGCTCCGTTATCACCCGTTCTAAAAAAGCAAAAACTGTGAAGTAGCTCTATACCAGCCAGCCTCTTGACCACCGAATATTGTACGTACTATTATCTAACAGCGTAGTGAGCTCACGCGGAATCAGCTGTTGACGGACGATCACATTCTGTGGGTTGGGTGGTTCACGTGTCCTGGTGCTGGCGCCAGCGCTAGTGGTACCGTGACCTTGACTTTTCATAGGACAAGCGTCTCCATGACAGTTTTGGCATGCACAACGCACGCTGTAATCTCTATGTGTGGTTGCACCGGCGTGCTTCAACGCTAGAGTGCGAAGTGCAACGTCTCGTTACCCCCTCTCTCACAAGTGCGTGGTCCGCTCTGTGAGCACTCTACAAGGTGACAACAGGTTCATACTAACACATCGAGTGCCTGGGCTTAAGGTTTGTCTCTACGATTTTTTATTTTTCATGCAAGTCTTCTACTCTTTTACAAGTTTATTTCTGTGAAAAACAAACTTTCGATTTTGGCAAGACTCCAAAGAACTTCATGTGTTAAGTTCCTTGAAAACAATGCCTAGTGATTCCTCTGTCTTACTGAGAGGGTATGAAGCGTCCTTATAGGTGCTACCGTGGGAGTGCACAGTTTAAATCGTGCTCACAACACTTAGCGGTGCGACTGTCACGAAGGTGGACGTAGGAACAGTAGCTTTTTGCTGGTTAGTTCGAACTAGCAGAGTACCTGCGCGACATCGAGCGCCCTTACCCCTCGCTCATCCATCCTGAAGCCAGTATGTAGCCGATGCCAACGCTGTCCGACTTCCTTGTTCAAAATTAACTGTCTTAACCTCATCCGCTATCTCAGTCAGCGCTTTCAGACGTGCCAACCTGCAAGCACCTGAACGATTTTCACCCGCACACACACACGTACTTCCAGGTAGTCGCGGCTGCTCAAGAGTCACTTGAATATGCTCCTTTTCCCTACCCTTGGCCGGCACGGCTTACGCCACCAGACACAAGACCCCTCGGTTTATGTCACACGCACCAATTGAAGAACAATTAAACCTGCTACGCAATCCTACTGAAACAACTGTCCCTACTGTCTCATTCTTTTTGAGGCCTGGCTGGACGCAGCCAACACGAGCCCTGGCTTCGCTAGTAGACATTGCCCTCTGAACCAGCAACTGGGAGTTCTGCAAGCAACAACTCCTTCGTACGGGTGCCTTCAGCTTTTTACGTGTAACTTGGGAGTTTGGTCTGACGACTGAACGGCTCTAAGCACAATCATTCCCTAAGCACTACAAATCGGTGACCCCGGGGTGATTCCATCATGAAACAATCCTCTAAAATGCGCTGACTTAGATAATAGATGACCTTGAGGCAGTTGACTTTGAACAAGGAGGCCGAACAGCATTGCTAGGCGCCAGCTATAACTATTAAGATGCAGTCAATAAGACCCGAGTCGGGATCGATCGCGGTGGCTAACAAGGTTAAACAGCCCGTCCGTACGTGCCACAAACGCCTGTTGCGTGTGCGGAAGACACTTTAGCGCGCGATCATATTTAACACTTCATCGCGAAACGAAAATCTATCTTGTAAATGGTTATTCCGGTGGCATCTTTGGCCCGTTCATAAAGGCTGCAGGCACACAGGAAGGCGTCGGGGGTTGATACTTTTACGGTATCAGTGTTTGGTCCAGCATGTGGGCGTAGCAAGACGGAGTAACCTCCTGCGACTATAGGCGCTGGTAAAGGTGGAGGAGGATGCGTGACACCGTGTCAAGGACAGTGTGGGGAATAGAGCTCAAGCCTGAAGCAACTTTGAAACACACAGGACTGAACTCACAGATAGATGGACGGTAGCAGTAGCTACAGGCGGAGACTATGGCATCAGATGCTAGCATTACTGATCCTATTCTAGGCAGATCACCAAGGCAAATTTTAATGACGCATTAGGGGACGCGGAATGAAATAAGCCAGCGCTTCCTGAATGCCCTACCTCAGACGTACTTGCTTTCCCAATTGTGTGTACTTAAAGATGGCCGAATTGTTTCGTTGAAATAGAAAGCTCTGGAACATTTTCTTCTCTCCGCAAAACTTCCATAAATGTTTTTGAGTTTGTGAGCTTTATTGAGGTAAATTATAAAAAGTATATTCGGAAACAGTAATCGCGAATAACATACTTCATAGTAAATTAATGATTTTCTATCGAGAACCATATAAGACGCCTTTAAGAATTGCACCGAGGTAGTAGCAACGTAAATATAATAAGTAGGTTTTACACTGGTTGTCTGTACTTGCATAAATGTTAACATATTCTACTTAAACGTGTTACGGTCAAGCTGAATATTTGATAAACAATGTAAAGTAAAGAACGATGCTTGAAAGAAGGCATATTTTATTTTGAGTTGGTCCAATTGTGAAGAAACTCGAGGCATTCGGCAGGATTTGAACCCGCTTCTTAGAGAAGGCTTTTACTGGAAGCCAATGCTCTTACCGCTAAGTTGCAAACTCTCCAACTCGCGCCATGAATTTAATCACACTTGGCTCGATATTAACCACCCAACTTTACTGCCCGTATGAAATCAACCAATTTGGAACAGCAAGCTGACTGCGCAAGCAGGATTTCCTAAGCAACCCTCTGGAATCTACTAGAATGACCACTAGACTGACTTAATTATTAGGAGTTCTATCGCAATTGGGTTAACTCAAATTAAGCAAATCCGCCAAAACTCCTAATAATTAAGTCAGCCTAGTGGTCATTCTAGTGGATTCCAGAGGATTGCTTAGAAAATCCTGCTTGGGCACTCAGCTTGCTGTTCCATATTGGTTGATATCATACGAGCGGTAAAGTTGGACGGGTAATATTGTGCCAAGTGTGAGTAAATACATGGCGCGAGTTGGGGCGGTTGTAGCTTAGCGGTAAGGGTGTCGACTTCCGGTAAATGCATTCTGTAAGAATCGCGTTCAAATCCTGCCGAATACCTCGAGGTTTTTCACAATTGGGTCAACTCAAGTTAAGCAAATCTGCCAAACCTCCTAATAATTAAGTAGGCCGAGTAGTCATTCCGTTGGATTCTAGATGATTGCTTAGGAAATCCTGTTTGGGCAGTAAGCTTGTTGTTCCGTATTGGTGAATTCCAGATGAGCGTTAAAGTTGGGCAGGTAATATCGACGCAAATGTGATTATATTTATGGCGTGAGGTGGGGCGTTTGTAGCTTAACGGAAGGAATGGGGATAAGAATGTGTGCGTCGTTTGAGTGATTATTGAGTTAACGTAGGTGGTGTTAAAGATATTCAAATTTTAATAAACTTTTCAACACAGATGTACTCCTTTTCTTCAAGAACTGAGCATATTCAGGGGCTTATTTCCTGTAAAGGATTTATGCTTAGTTTATCGTTTTGCAAGCAAAGTCTAAAAAAATACCCATGCTGTTTAAATAAAGATAATTTCTGAGTGAAATTTGCAGAATTATTCGAAAATATGCTTCACAAAACTTAAAAAACAAAAAATAATTACTTGAAGTGGATTCCATGCTTATCAATTTTCCAACCGTATTCGATAGCTGTTTTTTTGCTCTTAAATATAAAAAGATTCTGGTCAGCGCTTCATAAGGTTGGGTGGAATTCTATTTCTGAACGAAATTACCCAAACAGACACGAGGCATTCATTACTTATGCGGTAGAGTCGCTATTTCATGCGAAATGTCAATATTTTTGAAATATTGATAATCACTTGCAAAACGACTTTGAGTAGCGTTGTTATACGGATTATTATGCACTTCAGTTAAAAGTAATTTCAGCCACATCAAGATACTGGCTTTTAAAATAGCTTCTTTGTGACCGCATGCGAGAAGTATATTCTGTAAAATGGATAACTACCGATGTAGTGTGCCTTTTAACGCATTGATTTTCACTACCCTTATAAACATATTGTAAAGAAAACCTTTACAAAATTATTCTTTTTGTTACTTTTTTGGCGCGAAATTACACCTTCTTAACACCTTTTACTCAAAGAAAAGTATATTTTGCTTTTACTAATATTGCCAATATGAGATTTTTTACGACTGTGAAACGTTCATTTCTAATAAATCATGTTCGTCAATTGACCTATGTTGACTATGCTATTTATATATACATACACATCTATTGCAAAGTTTATGAGAACATTGTGCCCTTTCAATCATAACGTAGAGTAATGTGTGGTTTTCCCTCGACAGGATGTACACAGTTTAGTACCCTTTAATTCAAGTGAAAAAGCCGGTGGAATTCATAATTATCCGGCAATTTTGGACGTTATTAAAACCAATCGATGACCTTTGATCAAGTATGAAATATGAAGCAGGTGTAATTTGCTACCAAATATATGCAAGGAAAATAATTTTGTAAGTATTTTCATAAAGTATATTTGAATTTTGATGGAACGGTAAGAAGCAGTGCGCCAGCTGCATACTCCATAAATAGTCATTTTTTACACAATATAGTTGTTAATGGTCACGAAGAGGGTTGTCCTGCGAGCAACATTAAAAGTGACCAGACGGGGAAAATAGCCTTAATTGTATCTGAGAAGTGTGGCAATGATTGGCTGATCAGATTTCCGATCATATAGTTTCCATAGGCCTTTGATCAATGTGATGGTGCAACGGTGCAACGGTGCAGACTAAGCATATCAGCACGATTTCACTGGCGGTGTTTCGGCACATTCCAATGGGCGAAGCTAGTGCCTAAGGCGGTAGCGGATCCTCTAGGCAAGAGAATACAGTGGCAGGTATATTGTCTATCGATTACTTGGTGTTTACTGATTATTCGTGTCATTGTTCCTCTTCCTCTACTCAGATGCCAACTTATAATTCGTGTCAATTTTATGCTATTTCGTCGTAGTCTGACAACATCCATTATGTGCTCCACAGCAAGATGGTGCAGGGTCAGCGATTCGCACAAGGGATGAGTTTTAGGTGATAGTAGACATTTGCTGTATGTAACGCATTCTCTTCCTCTATTGTCTCAATCATCCGTGATCGGTGTCACGACAGAATTCCTAAGATCGGGTCGGGAGCGGAGGCGCAGATGACTGCCAAGTCCGAAAGCAAGGGCATCAAAACAAACCAGGGTTTTAACACGACGGAAAAAAGACGGAATCCGCGGCTTGGATCTCAGCTCAAACAGCTTCCACGCCACATGTCAGCGCTGTCTCGATGCCTCTGTAACTTGGTTGTTAATGCGAAACCTGCTTGCATTTGGAATCCCCTTGACCCTTAGTTTGTCAAATTCGCTTTGTTTCTATTTGGTTTCTATGATTTGTTCTTTACGCACCAGAAAAAATTACCACTGAGGACTCCGTGGACGAAATTATTCGACTAGTGCATAAATCATGTCAACTAGGTGACCAGAATGAAATCGAGAGGTTCTTCTTTTCAGACAAAGCTCAGTATGATAGGAGAATTTTACACACGTTCTCGGTTGGAAAACTCGTTGTCTGATTGCTTTAGGCTTGTCAATATCTGTTGACAATTCCGGTGAAACTCATGACTGCAACGCGACTTTAAGATTATATGTAGACGTGTCAAACACTTTTTGAACTTGAGCATGTTCCTTATTTATTTTCGGTGTCAGTTTGAGTAATTAATATGCAAAACGGCTTCACATGCTGAGGGAAAAGCGATGGTTGCCAAATGCATTCAGTAATGATCTGATACTTCCTTAAAGAAGTATAATTATTGCCCATCTTTTTATCGCTGCCGACATAAATATCGGGAAGTGCCCTGTTGAAATGCCCTTCTGGGAGGGAAAAAAGTGGGGGGCCAGAGGGCAAGAAATCATTTATTCTTTAAAGAGGCAGTGGAGAATAGGAAGGAGGAACTTGACTGTCGGACCCCACGTCCAGCCACGAGGGGGACTTTGTCCAAAGTGTGTAAGCCCGGCGTTCGTCATAGCAGTTAGGCGATTGCCAGACCGAGGGAGGCAAACGTATGCGCGCGTATTAGTAGGCCACGCGAGACAACCATTCGCGAGGAGCTCGCGGCTGTCCTGAAGGTAGGTCGAGACTTGTAATCACGTGACCTCATGCGTGGCGTGGTGTGGCTTGGCATGGAGGTCTCTACAGATAGTACAAGGTATTATTTCACCAACATATTTCCTGGACCTGGGTTCTCATGCATTGTATACTGGGTTCCTTCAGTTTTCAAGATCTGCGGGTTCCGAGACGTACCTACTCGATCAGAGAGCCCAGTGAGCGGCGTACTTGCAGTGCGGCACCAAACGGTCAGTCAAACCACGCAAGCATGCAGCCAGGGGAGAAATCTGCCGCACAGAACAGACGAGTGAGCGGCACTGCAGCCAAACTCGAGGCTACCTCAACCCTACAACGCCGTCTGACCTACGATCCCCATTCCTCCAAGGTGATCACCAGGCCAACGAAGCAGTCGAATGACAGTAAGTTGCCCTATCAGACAACCCCAAACCTATGACCTTTGTTAAAACGATTTCTATACGTATTCCGGTAGAATCGGTCTGCAGAATGTATCAGATTTTATTGAGCCTTAGTAATCAGTCATTAAAGCACAAGCGGGGTTCAGTGTACTCGCGATTTCGACAAAGAAACGACTGCAGTGAATTGCAAAGAGACTCCAAAAATGGGACCCGCGCCTACGTTAAAACTACAGTAGAGAATTTTAAACCTCAAAATGAAAATAAGTAACAATTACGTAAGTATAAAATACAAGGAGTTCACCTTTATTAATGAGATGCATTTCAAAAACTTTTGACACCAAAGAGTTAAGAATGAGCAAGTTGAAACCCTTTTTTACATGAAACATTAAACACCGGCTGACACTATTTTGAAAACCGCAATGACTTCGGCGGATTTCGAATCTACAGCAGTACAAACGGCACTTCGACCACTTGAGCCACAAGACTCCAAACGTTTTACACATCAAAATCAAGGCTTCTTGCGCTGTTCGAATTTCACCGTGATGATTTATTTCACCACTTGGTCAACTTACCTACTTAAATTAGTCTTTTAAATGTTTTAAATTATCTGGATTTTGTAAAACAAAATCGAATTTTATTTAAGAGTTTACGTTACTATCACGTTTCCTCTTTTAAATACTTTCCCAACCAAGCTGCACGCATTGCAAGCTACCTTGCGCTGTGTGTGTCGAACGATAAAATGTTCACGATTATGAACTGACATGGCTTTCCATTCCAAAAAGTTGCACAACTCGATCGTTTCGGTAGCGAAAACGGAATAAATAGTCAACATCACGAATGAAGAAACCAAAACAAGCCACAGGGACCCACCCATTTCGGCAGACTACTTTCATCTGTGTGCAGCCTCGAAAAGGGGCGTTTTCCAACAAAAAAGTACCACCGTCTATGTCATACGTTTTAACATGGTGAAAACGCGCACTGTCAGGGACTGCTACTAGAATGGTGGCATTTTCTTCCATTTTCTTTACGCAGTTCATTTTCAGCCCTCACGTGTAATCGAAGACACACCAAACTGTCGTTCTTATAATTTCCTTAAACAAATTAAGTTCCGCACTCGGTATAGATTAGTTTATTCAAGGTCTATAGGCACAGACCAAATATATATCAGTTTGGTCTTTTCCTATAGACCATCGATATACTAAACTATAACGAGCACAACAATTGATCAATGAGGAAAGGAAAATACTGAACTATTAAAACCGGTATATCTACTAGAAAGTAAATAGGGAACGCTGAGGGACCCACTGATGAGCCGGACTCCTCGCAGTTACATTAACCCGCCGCGGAAAGCCGTATCTGGGCTTCTAAATAGCACTAGGTTCACCTAAATGGACCACGCAGTAGATGCGCTCAACCAACGGGGGTGCCAAATCAGGGTATAACAAGCCTTTTTTCAGGTTGCGCCAGCCACCTGAATCCGGTCCTACCGCCGGTCTTCTTAACTCTGTCTGAACATTGAGCTCAGGTGGGTGGGAAATGAGGGAATGCGGTAAATGCTGCGTAAGTCAACTATCAATAAAAACTTTTTCACCCACATGTCACCGTCATTGGATCACCATGGTGTGGAGCGCATGATGAACATGGTCGAAATCGATGGTCAAGCTGTTGTTGTTAAGCTAGTGCCTGTACTACGAGTATGGATAACTTACAACATGAAGTTACGCCAAACAGTTTTAGATAATACCATGCCACTAGGATATGCATGTATGGTCTGTTTTCGACCGAAACACAGCCAAATCCCTAGTTCAGCTTGTCGGATCCCAAAATTTGCCACCCGGCATATAGCGAAAACCGTCCTGAGTTTTGCGCTAGCAATCCAGTATTTCAGAAGGACTTTTTATGAGTAAGGAAGAAGTACCAGAATGGTTTACTTAATATCCCGGACTTTATAAACTGTACAAGATTCCACCGTCAGCGAGAGCAACAGCAATCAACGATCGACCGTGCGAGGCTGGAAGTGACTGAGAAGAGCTCCTTATGGCGGCATCCGATAGATAAATTGATTACTAATGCTCCTATCCAAGGTTTAGATTTCAACCTACGCCCAGCTCGTCCGGCTTTCGGCATGGAGTCTGTTTTTACGGCTGTTTAAACGAACTATTGGCCCGTTTCTAAGCTTTGGGAAAAAACTGCCGACAATTCGTAGGTTTACTGTACAACCAGACTATGCTTGTGCATGCGCGTTTCGAACATGCATTAAGTCTGCCCTGTGTAGTAAGAAGAGCATTTTTGGGATGGAAAGTTAAAGACTTACCCAAACTACTCATTAGTACCTAACCGACCTCCGATTTTCATAAACTTGTTGTGCGTGATGGCTTTGGATTGGTGTACAATTTCAACGCTTACAGCAGCAGTTCACTTGGGGCTCCTTATTATATGGCAAAGCATTCCACATCCTTGTTGGCTTTTCACTTTCATTTCTCCTAGCCAGAACACGTATACATCTTCTTTGGGTAACCGTTTAACATAAACTGGTCTGGCAGCTATCAGGGCTAATTGGTCCTCCGACTTGCTGCATGAAGTGTAAATCCTTTCAAAGTGCGGTACAATAGACGCGATCACAAACCGACAACACGGCGGACCCGTGGCTCAAGAGTTAGAGCGTCACCTCTGGTCGGAAAGACGTGATTTCGAAATTCGTGTGCGGCTGCAATTTTCGTTGCCACACTGAAGTTCGGCTACCACCACCTGGTGACGCCCAATGAGGCAGAAATGGCCATAGTGGTGTGCTCTGTGTTTGTCGGTAACTTACCGGAGGCGATTGTTTGCATGAAGGCAATGATAACTACACCTTTTCTCAGCTTTCACAGCAACTTTCCGACAGCTCGCAAGCGCTGCTCCTTAAGAACGGTCTGTAATGTCATCTAGATTCATTGCAACAAGTCATGAGTTCCATTTTATAGCCGTCAGGATAATTGGCACCCCGAATACAACGACGGATCGGACTCAAAATTATTCAAGAATATGAAATGTTTTAAAACTCAGCTCAACCCACCCCTTAAGAATATCGTTTGCAGGTATGATTTTTTCTCAACAATATAAGCATAACTATTGCTGTATACTTTTTCTATGAGATATATTTGAGTACGTAAACACAGCAAAGAAGTGAATATCGTCAAAGTATACATGTTTAGTGGGTGCTAGTTTCGCAGATGACCTAGAAGACTTCCATTGTGGCATTGCCACAGTATTATGGGATAGTACTGCACTATCCTAGATGTTAGAATTCCACTGAAGTGGGTCTCTTAAAACTGAAACACATTTCGTACATTCAGTCATTGTTTCCTGGCATCGGTCACTGACTTATAAATGTTCAAGTCCACAAGGCGTGCCTTGTCTATAAGATCACCTAGACATCGCTGCTGTTTCACACTTTTTTTAAAATTACTAAGTCTGAACTGACACATTCATTGCAAAGTACACTCCTCCCCACCAAGTGCCTATGGATTAGTCACTTCATCCGATAGTATTATGCATTGTTCTCTTTAACGGCATTGAAGTCCTCACGGCTCCGAATTCGCGCAACATGCAAACATTTGTGAAAGATTGATGCACACTAGTTTTTCGGTATTGTGTAAGGTTGTAATAGTGATTATTGCATAGCCTATTCTTAAGTCTATTCAGTCAATACAGGATACTGGCTTTGTAAGGAGCTTCCTTCTGACCACCAACCAAATTTATTTACTGTTAAAAGTGGCCTCTTAAGTAGTATACATTTTATCATTGATTTTGACTGGCTTTATAAATTCACATATAATTGGTCTGTACACCGATCACCGGCCAACAGCCCGAAATAGCTATCCTACGTTGTTATTGCCTACGTCGGTATACTGAAATTTCAAATATATTTTCTGAACAACGTGGAAGAGAAAATTATATTTGCGTTCGTTTGGTACCAAATTAGGCCATCTTTAACTTGCATACTTAAAGAAAGGGTATCCTTCGGTTTTCGAAAATTCTAAATTTTGAGATTTTTACGATTTTGAGGTGCTCATTCATGACATATCTTATCCGACAACTAATTAATACTGCCTATGAGGTTTACAGCTGATGTTCATCTTTTGCAGCATTGATATGCGAGCTATGCGACTTTTGCCTCAAACCGTAAGCAAACTCTTTTTTTTCTTGAACAGAATGTGCACAGCAAAATCTTTAGAAACCTTGAATTCAGGGGCAGCAGTCGGTAACTTTCAAAATAATTTGGCAATTTATGAAATTATTACCACCGGTAGATATCCTTCCCTAAAGTGAAAACTTTAAAGCAGGCGTAATTTCGTACCAAATGAATGCACGAATAAATATTTTCGTACATGATTTTATAAAATACATTTGAATTAATGAAGGCAAGCAAAATCCACAAAAAAATGCGATCAGCAAGAAGCTCATTAAAAAGCGGTATTGAAGTTTATCGACAAAAACCAACAGTTTAGCCCTTCTGTTCAAACCAGGCGAATTATATGCGTTTCGTTTTGTTTGCAGAGGGCGCCTCCGCAGCGCCCAGTCCCGAGGTGAAACCAAAACAGAACCAGGCCACTAGTAAGGAGGCGGTCCCATTCCGGCGAACACCAACCTGCAGAATCCCCAATAACGTCGGTATACGCTCTCCCTCCACCCCTGCAACGCCCTCCACGCCCTCTCCCCCCACCGCCCCCGCCAGCACTAACGGCCGACCAGCAGTAAACGGTCAAGTGCCGTCGCGCAAAGAATCACGCCCCCGCATGGCATCCCCGACGCCCAGATGCCTCAGCACGCTCTCTCCCCCACCGCCGCCCATTCGAGGTCACCAGAATGGCCAGCGGCCACGGCCCTTATCAACATTGAAGGTACGTGCCCATCAACGCTACACCCACTTATCGGCTCAAATTAAGGCAATGAAGCCGGGATTATTCTGAGAGCTTATTCTGAATTTCAGGATGGGGACGGAGAATATGATAAGTCCTCACAATTAACTAATGTATAGCTGCGGATAGTGAGGATGTTGTGGACCTTGTGGAATTCACTTCTACAGTTTAACAACACAATCCTTCAAAATACTGCGCCTGCACCAATCATAATGCGTGGATTTTGGGCCGTCAGCTGGCGGAGCAACTCGGTCGTTATTGAGACTGACAGCTCCGCTGTTTTTACTGAGACCTTTGCAGCACTCTCATGAATTTGAGATGTGAGCCGCCCTTACTGATGCTGTATGCACACAGTGTGACTCAAATCGCGTGCATAGCCCGCGTAGATGGGCTGAGCAGCCATTGCGTCCAATTCCCTCACCAGGTGACTGACAGACTCAGGCCCCGACACATGGCAGGCCCGGACCCTGCGCGTGCGTCTGTCTGCCAGCGTGCTATGAGCGTGAATGCATAAATGTCATGCAAGATTGAGTCACTGGCTGCTTGATCAACTGCTTGGCCAATAGCAGTCTATGGCACCCATTATGGGCTGTCCCAGAAGCAGTTAAAGGAGCGCGGTCACGCGACCGCTTGCGGGCTTGGCACCAGTCCTAAAGACTCACGGCTTCAGATATTTGTGAGGACGGCCAAAGTGTTGGTCGTTGTGCGGAGCATTTTAGGACTCATGTTTAATATGCGTGTCGTCTCACCAAATGTTTGAAGTTATTTGGTTGAGATTCCTTGA
This sequence comes from Ligula intestinalis, assembly GCA_036362985.1. Lineage (NCBI taxonomy): Eukaryota > Metazoa > Platyhelminthes > Cestoda > Diphyllobothriidea > Diphyllobothriidae > Ligula > Ligula intestinalis. Next base: position 34,363,179 of record JAYGXS010000004.1, read on the forward strand.
ACTATCCTGTCGGAAAACTTAAGTTTCGCTTACATTGCTACAGAACAGTTCGCTGGCCTGAGGTAAGCCCGCAGACCAAATATCACCAGGCGGTGAGGTACCCGCCTCACACCAGTTGCCTGTCCATTTCCCTATGCCCTGTCACGCCAATTTCTCTACTCATTTCGTCTGCCGATGGATTGGTGTCACCAACTTGGACACGTATGAGTACACCTCCATTTTTCGAAGATTGTCACATGCATACACAAAAGTTGTATTCACCCAGCCAACTCACCAAGCGGCCGCTGATTGGCTCTCGTAGGAGACATAGTACTTAAAGCCCACACTAGTCTGATATAGAGAGGTACATGCAGGCCCAGTGCCAGCCCTCGGATTTCTGTAGAGAATAAACACCCTCTACCTGCATCCTTCTCCTTCTCGTCGAGGATGGCACTAAGCCATCACTGTTGTAGGATAAAAGGTGCATTCGCTGCTAAAGTCGTCATATTATCATTCCTACAACCAGCTAGGGTTTTTAAACTTGCACAGGCATTTTCCAGAAGATCGCAGATCTGACCTCGTTTACTGCCAACTTTCCTATTTAAGTAGATATTTGTACAGTTAATCGACTTTTACACCAGGGGGAAGGTTGCTGCTGTTCCATAGTCGATGGTATCTGCCGTTTAAATTTTTATAAAGCTCTCTACACAATGCGGAGTGATTACTCAGGAGCGCATATTTGATTGTTTATTTATCTTTCCTTATTAATTGCTGGGTATTCTGATGATGGCGTCTGATCCCAAAATGAGAAAATAATAGTAGCAATTAAATCAATTGCAACTAACAAGCTTAGGACTTACAGGGACAGACTGCTAGGAGGCGCCTAACAGGCGGATAGCATGCAGCAAGCAGCCGCACTCACGGCAGGCTAGCGATCGGCCTACACAAGGTGAACGCATACTGGCCGTCAATCAATCAATACTTTAAAATGCAAGCTGCAGTCACCCGTCGAGTCATCAGCCAATCGTACCACTAGCCAAGCCAGGGCAGAGGCTAGTTGGCTCCATGGACCTAGCTTACACTCGTTTGTTGCCCTAGACATTTTGTAGCTCTTACACTCAAAGACTTTTGCTGTTGTGCTCTTCTTTTCGTGTTCTTCCTTGGGGGACTCACAAGAGGCGTAATTAGGAGGTGACACCCTGGTTCTGACTACCGTTAAAACAACGACGAGGTAGAACCGAATGACCGTTGTCAGTCAGCCACACGCAATCTCAAATCGGGCTGGCCTGGTATTCGAATCCGAACTCTTTTTTCATTCAGTTTTACTTAATCACACAAACCTTTCCTCTGCCGTTGAACTTGAGGACTGAAAAAGAATGCTATTACTAAACAGCGCATAAAGTTTACGTCCTTGTTCCACCAAGGTAGCGGCTAAATCAGCGATCATTAATGTCGTACCAGGAGGCAGATTAGGGGGATGTCTAAGCAGCCTCTGGAGGAAACCGGAAGGTTGGGTGACTAGTCATAGACTGCTAGAGAGTGTTGGCTCTAGGCTTAACCTACGGCAAAGATTGAAAGAGGATAGTGAACCGCCACTGTCGGCAAAACAAGTAGAGGATGATGATTGCAATGACGATGTCCGTATGGTATTACCGGTTTTATGTGAGTTGTCCCAATTTTCTACGAGATCGAGTAAGCAAACAGGTTATAAGTGACACAGAGCACTTAGACATAGTCAACTTTGATGGCTCTATCTTTGTGGATTGTGACTGCAGACTAGCATTCACCAGTTATCGATCTATGTTTTCGTCGAAACTGCACTCACGATAGCCCTTTCCAGCCGCAGAGAAGTTTACGGTGGCGGTCAGCTGCCTAATCTCAGAGTTTTAAATTTGCGAGCGGGGAAAATGCCCAACAGGCACACGCCGGTCCGAAGATCGCCCTTGTCCATCTGCGTTCGCGAATGCTATAACGAACGGACTTGCCACCCTGCGGAACAAGCCTATGCTCTCGTTGGGCCAACCTGAAAAAACATTTCCTCCAGTAAAGCTATCACATCTATCCAGTCGGATTATTCAAGTGCTATCGGAAGCGATGCCCATGTCTGACCTGTATATGAAGAGGACAGGTGCTGGTGATAGCCCACGCGCTGGGGAGAATTTGATTGAATATATGCTTTCCACCACCTAAATTCACTTTCTTTCAGCGAGATCTAGTCTGTCAACTGTCCTCTGCCTCGTACATTCCATATTTAGTCTTATTCGTTAATAAACCTTGGGCTTGTTTTCTTGTTTGTCCTTATCGGGAATACTAACAATTGTAGCTGGGCGTTCTTAGATTAGACTGATTGATGTACTTATCCTGCTATGCTTTAATGTCCTACTTGTGCGTATCTCACCGTCATGCCAAGTTCGCACTTGTCCGCGAACGCATGAACAGTGGTTGCCACATTCGTGTTTACGTCTCGGCTGCTACCGAGCTGGTGACTGCAGTCACTGTCGTCCATTTCCCGCGAATGCTCGCATTCATTTGTGTTCAGACCCGGTAGGTGATTTCGTGATGTTGTGGCCGCCATCGCTCCTACCCCCCGTCTGTGTTTGCGTCCGGTGACCGTCCACGATCGGTTGTGCTGCCACTGAGTGTGTGTGTTAGGTTATGATCTACACTGTTCGAAATTCCTGCTCACGGTCCAGTTTTTATACGTAAAGTTTGGTAGGCTGCCGGAAGAGTCCCACAGCGTATGGTAGAGGCAGTAGTGCGTAGAAGGGAAGAAGTATCAATGTATAACTCGAGATTCTAAATAAGGTTCTGCTTTCATTGATCATTAACCCAACGTTTTAATATTCGAATTTCTCTATGCAAAGTGTAAAGCATAAAATATTAGAGACACCTACAAGGTAATCGGTCTCAGTACTGAACTTGCTAATATACATTTACTGCAATGACGACAAAATTGACAGTTCAAGAAAGGGTTCCTCTTTTTACTGAGAACCGGTCAGCCATATTTTGCTTGTAGAAATAGCCCCCCCCCTGGGCGCAGTCCCATTTCCTAAAGTGAAGTGTCTCTCTATTTTGAATACCCCATGTAAAACATGAAACAGCGTCCGCTAATTTGTTCACTGTCGGGTTATTCAGAGTCCCAGCCGAGTGCCTACCCCTTCGAGCAGCGTGGGTCATAGCCAAGGCCTGGTTAATGGACACGCCAATCCACTGAGACAAAGTCAGAGAGAGAGGATAGATAAGCCTCCAGGTCAGAACTCTCCCCAGCGGGTTAATTCGAAAACCCCTAGCAGCAAAGAAAGGCAGGGCCCGACCAGGGTTGTCAGCGTCCATTCGGTAAGTCCGTTCTGTAAATTCAGTTATTTGGAATTTATTCATTTGTTTCGAAAGTGGCACAAGCAATTTCTTTCATATATGACAACTACTTGAATAACTTAGTAGGTACTTTATCGGCATATTCAACGAGACTGGTTGCCGGTGCCAGTGGCTGACTTGCCCCGTAAAAATCCGAATGGCCACGAGCTACGAAGAATAAGGATATGAAACGCATCGAGGGTTTTCTTTCATCCTAGTGGGCACTTCGGTAAATTCGGTTGATATACAGTCCTCAAATTATGACGCTGGTGTCCAGATCAAGAAGTTTCAGTTGTCAGAGTCGTGTGGCAAAGCTGGAAGTTATCTTGTGTCTATATGCGCATTTCAAGAAAAATCAGTTTAGTCGCTACAAAGATACAGACTAGAATATGACTAGAATGATCAGTTGAAATCAAGAAAAAAATAAGGTGTAAATGCAGCTGTATGGCTGTTTTGATTCGAGCTTGCAGAACACAATAAGTAATAGGTGTGCAAAATAGATTAGAGTCAAAGCCTTGACTGAAAATGTTTGGTTTGTTGATTTCTCACAGAGGAAGGCTCGTTTTGGACTGCAGATTGGAAATTATGCGTAGATTATACTAAGGTGATGTTAAACTGTGTGAAGGGAGCAAATTTCAAAGTGTACGGTTTTGCTTGTCAACATTAACTGCTTATGTAACACCAGTTTAGAATGTGACTTGGTTTCCAAGTATGCCAGCCATCTCTGCGGTTGTATCTGATCATAAAAAATAAAGTATTTGGGCGTACACCTGTCGAAATTGTCAGCTAGATATCCAAACAACTGTTTCTTTTACCTTTTTCCTCTGCCTGATACACATGAAAAGATTTCGGTTATCATTATAAGTTCTGGAAATACTCCCATATTTAACTGGGAAAATGTATTTGGCAAAAATGTATTCGACAATTCATTCTGGGGCCTATACAATTGCATTACTACTGAAAATATGGAGATAAGAAAGGGCTCATGAGTGTCTTATAATTAAGACTCATTGGTTATACATCACCTTCATGACGAGATCGGCATCTAGAGGTCATTAGACTGGGAAAGAGGGGAGAAATATAGTTGGCTGCGAGCATTAGTTTTGGGTTAAGCATGCGGAATGCAAGTCACTGTCACGTGCATGGAGGGAAAAGCTGCTGCGAGTGGGTGGGGGCGAGATGTGATCGTTATCTAGCATCGGCCGAGGAAGAGAAGGTGCCTGTAGTAGCGTCTTCTGACAGCAAGGCAATGGATTCGCTAACCTTAAGGCCACTAACTCGGCTGTTACTAGCACCCTTTGGCGTACGTCCTTAGAAAAGTTGGCTGCTGTCCGGTAGAAAAACTGAAAGACTTCAAAATCGATCTAGTTTACTCTTAAATTAATGCCGTTGGTATGTGTAAGCGTACCCTCTTTTTCAGGCGCCTCGTTGTTCGGTCAATGTATACTTCTCAAAACGAGTAATAGAAAAATTAAAAGCACAACGATGTGGCCTTAAATTGGATCGTTATCTCCCAAGCGTAAGAAGGAACAGGTCTTGAAGAATACGCATGGGTTCGCCGCAACTGCAAAAAGGAAAGAACTGTTCATAAGACCGCATTAATTAGGCGATACAACAAACAAGCTGACAAAACGGTGTCTGAAGGCTTCGATCATGAGCGTCTTCCCCACGGCGAAATTAAGCGTGTTCTTCGCAGATAATGAAAAGCAAATAATGAATACAAAGTTGTGTGATTGTGGAGTCCCCCTTGAAATATAGTTGCAGCCGTTGTCGCTTGTTACAATCAAGTCATTTCAGTTTCTGCGTATGAGACTTCATCTTGCGATCCAGCTGGAACTCTCTGACTGTGCCACTCAGATTTTAGCGTATGCTGAATGTTTTCAACAGTTCAGCTGACAGAATAGTCGATCATTGTCAAGTTTATTTAGTTTATTTCAGTTACTTTGCTGAGAAAAATAGGCAGTGCCTTTGAAAACCCTCTTTATTACACACCGGTGCGTCATACACATCTGTACAAGCACACGTACAAATTGCCACTTGGTAAGCGGTACTCCCAAACAGTGAGTAGCTTGATTGTGTATAGTTAGTTCGAGTTCATACTGTCGAGAGATAACCGCAGCCATACATAATTACCCAAACGTTTTTTGAACAGCCGTAGGGATTTAGCCTCAAAGATTGCGAGAGACAAACGGCCATAGGTCATTTCAAAGCACGCAGTTCCAAATTTTCCGTACATATATATGCATTTATATATTCACTCAGAAATGTGCGAACACCGATCGAATAGGCTTCCGAACTAAACAAAGTTCATGTGGTGGTCAGAGGTCCCCAACGGGTGACCGCCTGCCAGGCCAATTCCGGCCAAGTCATAATAGCAGTACGGGGGGGG
>JAYGXS010000004.1:34373900-34405955 GCA_036362985.1 Ligula intestinalis
TTTCATAGCCTACCCTACGTGAAGAACGTCTCCGAGGCCATTGAGCGCGTGCTCAGACCGCTTAATGTGGGCGTGGGACACCGGCCAGAAGCTACTATCCGTCGCTTAGTAATGCAAACCAATGGCCAATTAGCACCGGCAGATACGTCGGCTATTGTTTACCGCGTCCACTGTCTAGACTGTCAGGCCAACTACTGCGGTATGATGGACAAACGACTGAGAACCCGCATGCACGAGCATTCTTTAGCCGTAGACAGAACAGAGGGACGCTCGCACATCGCCATGCACTGTTTAGACAACAAGCATCGGTTCGACTATGGTGGTGCCCAGTTCATAGGCCGAGCCGACAGCAAACTGGCGAGGGAAGTTATTGAGGCCTGGAAAATAGACAGCAACTCAATCAACAGAAGTATAGACCTCCCTAAGCCATATGATGCTGCACGGTTGCGCATGCGCACGAGAAGAGGTCCAATAAGACGAGGGACGGTGGACCAACCAGCAGCTAACAGTAAGACCCTATTTTAACTCATGTTCTTGGCCCAAATGTCTATCGCCAATGATGTGCTCGAGCATGAGTGCGAAAGCTCAGACGAATAAACATTCTCCCCCAGAGATCGCCTTACCTTATCCTTCCATATATTTATATATGCGAATATATGAGTGAATATATATTTATTTGTATATAAGATGTTACTTGGCTATGTCCTTAAGTGTAGGCTTGCTAGTACGACGCACACATTTATGCAGTACGTCACATGGGACACTGTCTAATCGCCTGTGAAACATGCTGTTATTTGAGCAGCTAAAGGAGCCATTGCTCTTAAAGGCAGGGAGATTTGTATTTTGTGACCCGATAGGCCATTTTTACGTTCTAAAGAATCCTACACTGTTTTAAATTAACCTATATAGCACTACCCGGACATGGCGGTGGAATCGATAAATGTGAAACTGGAGCGCCTTACCACCCACGTTCTCGAACTTCGTCGGCGTGTCGAGTAAGAAACTATTTTTTTCATGGCTATCTCATGTTCTCTTTACCCAACCACCTCTAAACCATTTTGAGGCTGAATGGAGGAGAAGGCTGTTTGCGCCTGCACGCATGAGCAAATTGTCTTGCTTTTTCAAAGTAAAAGGCTATATCTAGACGACTAAAAGATTAATGTCGAGCAAAACTTGAACAAGAGCGTACGACATGTGAACTACGCTTATTATAGGGAAAGTAAAGTGATTTTTAAGATTGGGCTTACAGCTAAGGTTGGGGTCCTAACTTTAGAGTTACGGCTAACCCTAACTGCCTGTAAATTGGTGCCAGGCCGTCCGCAATGGTTGGGATCCATATGCTCGTGCTCTATAAAAACCGTCACTAAGAATGAATAGTGGCTACAAAGTGCTCCCCCACCAATCAAATTTCATGCGATTTCCTCCCATTGGATTACTCTCCAGTTTTCATTATAATCACTCACCGTACTTTAGGAGATGCGAAGGCAGATCACGACGACCGTTGTAACCAGATTTTCAAACTGTTAAATTTTGTAAACTAAGTTACGCGGCCTTATGATCCGCGCCTGGTACTTGTAATTAGCACGAACGGTGAGCTAGCCGGCCACGGTACCCAAGGCCTAGTACGAGAGAAGTAAGAGACCACGAGGGACTACGAGCAGCGTGTCTTCACACAAAACAAGTTAGAGTAAGTCCTTGTCACATAAAGGCTACGTATATTAATGGCCCACGTAGGCTACATTGTCCAATCGGGCATGGACCAATCGGAATTGGGGAGACATCGCGGACTAGACAACGAAGTAGCTCACACGCCTTTGTGTGAGATAGCATATCGTGGAAATTGACGAATTTTCAACACATGTACATCTGATGCGTCTCTTCTCATGATTACGAGGGCCTCCAAATGTAATTTTTTATCGATTTGGCCTCTCTCCGCATTTATTATTTTGTATTGTCCTGAAGAGGGTATTTAAGCATCTAAACAGTTTCTAGGTTTCAGCATAAGCACGAATTAATGACACCATTAAAAGTATTGCCTTCATATTTAGTGTCAATTACCTTTACCTGATTAAATTCCCTTTACTCATGCCTTTGAATTCGCTCAGTGTTACCAGTAGTTATACCACCTTGAAAAGTGAACCTGAGTACAGACCTTGCCCAAGTATATCTTACATTTACGTGTCCAGGAATTACGCGACTTCAACATCATACTTTTTGCGTGCTTTATAGGCGTGACTATGCAGAATCAGGTAGTTGCTCTCCGGGTGACGACATTTATGGAGACGAAGAAGTCGGAGCTACCCGATCGGGGAGAGCAACTGGAATGCATCCAGTGGTTGCAAGTTCTCTTAAGAACATACGCGTACTCGAAGCTAACATACAAGGTGAGCCAATACCTTCTGATTATCTAGTAAATTTGGGCTACTTAATGTTAATAAGTAGATGCATTCTTTTTGTTTTTGAATTTCTCTTACCTCTACGCTTCAGAGATATTTGACCTCCTCTATCCGAATGAAGTGGAAATTTGGTCACCACAGCTAACCAGACAGAGGGCTGCATTCTGAACCATCAGTGTGATTGAATTTGCTCAATCATCTGGTGTCCCCTCCCCCCTACAAAAACGCACACTTAGACCCAGATTTCCCTTGCTCAAGCACGCCTCTCAGACCGATGAAGAACTTTTCCTCAGTCTTTTATATATGCTCTTTTTATTTTGAAGAAAAGCTGTCAGTTTCTCCTTCTAACTTTTACTCCAAACGATTTACTTCTGCAAAGAACAAGCGAATCAGACCGTCGAGTACTTGAGCCAGTTGCAAAGTCTGGGAGACTTTAACGCAAAATTACAGGTGGAAAATCCGTGTGCATAAAACCCTGTTTCGAAAGAGGACATATTATATGTTAGAAGATAGGCGTACACCGATCAGTTACAGGGCACACCCGCCCTGGTTTTTGATTCCCTATAACTGATTGGTTTAGGCCTATCTACTAATGTGTAGTCCCGATCAACAACCGGCAAGATGTCAGGCCCTTTAGCTCAATAGTTACGGCGTTTGCCTCTGACCGGAGAGACGCAGGTTCGAATCTCAAGTGTGGCGACAATTTTCGCTGCTACACTGAAGTAGAGTATCTCCAGCCAGAAAAAGGCCTTCCCGGAGTCTCCGTCTTACGGTAAAATGTCCTAAAATATCAAATTTTGTTCAGTTAAACTGTATTGTTCCTGACTAGTTCAGCCTTCTCGAAAGCCTATTCACAAAGGTGGGTTTTCGCTCGCCTTCAACAAACTACATGATGTTAGCTCTTTCTCTTTGCCTTTGTTTAAGAGAGGGACGTGCAGGCAAGTTGCGATTATCCACATAGAAAATGCTGTCCAAGATATGCATAAGTAGTTCATCCTTGATAGCGTAAGACCACATTTGTGGTGTTTGCTCAATTTTTAAACGTAAAAATTGGATAAAGTGGTCTGTGCTAGTGCATCTATGATGCATGCATTAGGAGTGATGGTTCAGGAGGTTGATATGTCTGATACGCCTGCGCTCTTTTATTTATTAATAAATCCAGGCAATAGTATTTTAGCCTAGATCTCTATAGCCGTCATTTTGACTGTGGGGAGCGTCGAAGTAGTCGTTATGCTTAGAGCACCAAAATCCCAGGTTGTAATTCAAAGACAGAAGTCACTATAAGGACTGTTTTATGCACAGAACCCTGCACTGCTGTCTCAGGCAGCAACGAGCACTGGCGAAGGCAGAGCTGATGTTGACTGCCTCCAATCGTGCCTGAGAGTGTCTGGCTGTGTGCCTATGTGAGAGATTGAGATGACGGTTGCTTTTACAGGATTCTGGAGCGAGTTAAAGTAATGTGCTATTAGTGTGTTGCGTTGACCGACGGGGTGTCGCCTTTAGAAGGTTCTGCTGCGTTGGTATGGGGGTGGCATATCTAAATGACTCTAGAGCAAACGCGACTAGTTGGGTGTGCCTCTAAGCGCACGATTGTGTGTGAGTAGATGTTGCTCAAGGGTCTTAAGTTATGTAAGTCCGAACCAGCTGCCTATAGCGACGCATGACCTTGGGAGATCTGGCTTTGAAGGGAAACAGCATTGTTGGCTGTTCGCCACAATCGTCGATTTCAACGAATTCCATCGTTTACCCCAGAGCAAGGTGAACACGGAGAGCGTAAATTTCGCGTGATGGGAGGCTTGCAAAGAAGCTGCAGGACTCTCATTCTTTCCCACCTGGGTTCGATTTCAAGACAGAATCAAGAAGCCGGCAGCGGCAGGTGGCGCAAATGACGGGTGAGGCGCGAACCTGATATAGGCTCTTAATTACACCCGCCCTGACGCACAGCGGGTGTTATAAGTCCGCGTCCTCGATAATGTCCTGTGTGCCCTGATCTAGCCCCGCGTGGTTGTTCAGCGCATCTGCTGTACGGCTCGCCCAGGAGGCGAGGAGTTGTACAGCCACTGTCTAGTTCATACAGGCAAAATGACCTCATCTGTTAAGTTATAGAATTTTATTGATCTGACTTCTTTCTGATGTGGCCGACTGACATTATTGCATCGGTCACCTTATTTGCAAATGCTAGCTTTAACACCCCGATCTCACAACAACAACCCGGGCTGACAAGACGAAACAACCCACGTGCAATATATGCATTTTTTGTGTATGTTCGAGATTTATAAGGAAAATGCTGTTTTTTACTTTGCTTCAATCTCCAAAATTCGCAGCAACTTTTGTTGTTCCGCAAATTTGGGCAGTTCAGTAGTACGCATTTTGCGGAATTCTTGTCTCCTATTGGTTGTCTTTCTGTTTTTATTTATAACGCATTTGTGCCAAAAATAAGTTTATTTCAATAATTGTCCGTACTTTTTCTATATTTTCTTCCTTCTGTAACGCTGAAACCTTATGATCCTTATTACCACCGGTCACGTAACAAAGATCATGAGATTTCTGCATACTTTTCTGTTATACATTCAACAATATTCATTGGATTGATAATTACATAATTTGAATTCGCTTATTAAACAACCCCACTCGTAAAACACGCATTACCACTATTCCCATAGGGGAGGTAGTTCTGCGTCAATGTGCTGAAATGCGTATATATTCATATTGGACCCCTGGGCCTCGGTTCTCATCAAGTAATGCGAAATCCTAAAGTTAAGTTATTCGTATATTTTCCACGAAAAACCAAACCATATATTTCCAACAGACAGTTGGTCATGCAATTCCCCGTTCCTGCACCACGCTGCTGTGGAGCATACGGTGGACATAGTCGAAACCGGCGATCAAACTGTCGAGTGTTAGCTACTCGCGAGGCCCGAATGTGAGTGCCTTGAGGACGTAAACGTGTCGGCCTTACATCTGATTGGTCAGGTTGGAGGGCCGTGATTGACCAAATGCGACAGCAGTCTGATGCAGTGCCTACTGGTGTAAAAAGAACAACTACGAGCGATCACTAGACGAAGACACTGCCGCAGGAGACACCGGAAGAAGGTCACTAATGCACCCACCCCAACACCTCGATCGTGCTGAGCATGGGTTAGCTGGCTACTTGTCACTTCTACGTCAGAAAATTCTGTTGCCAACGCCAGGACGTGGTTTAATAAATAAACAGTGGATCAAATACCCTAGTTGACCTCTGGTGGCTGCTACTGGTACCAAGACTCGCTACTCTGACAGCCAGTGTCCTATCTACATGCACGTTTGGTCTTCTGTCTGATTGTTCAAACACAACCGAAACATAAACGCAAACCCATGAAGTAAACAGCACAACATTTAGGTGAAGACTGATGCGGTTGGTCCTTCTTAGGACCGTTGGCATGCTTTATTATTGTGGTGGACAGCCAACGATGCTGTCCCCGTCCCAAAGTTTGCTGCTTCACGGTCATGTGTCTTAGTAGGCGGCTGTTTTCGCTCGCTGACCTGAAGATCCTTGACTGACCTCATCGCAGGCATACACGTGTGCGCACACGCATGTCCAAACCAGTCTCGGCTGCCTAAGGATCACTTGAATACGCCATTCCTCGGCCAACGCAGCAGGGGCCTCTAAGGCGACATCTCCTCAGGTAATACAACGCATTAATAACGCACCACTTGAACTTGCGTCAAAATCATGCAAAAGTACCTGCCATCCTCTCTTTCACACTAACGAACACGCTCTCACTGTGTGCACTTTCGGCCTTCTCTGTGGCTGTCTAAAAACAACATAAACGCACACCTATAAAGTAAACAACAACAAATTCAGGTTCGGCTCGACGTTGCTGACTGTTTTTCGGACCACTGGCGTGCGTTAGTGTCGAGCTATTAATATCTGGCTAAGGAGGCCAGTTACGGAACTGATTCCAAATATTTCTGTTAGTTGCGCAAGTACTCAGCTCAAGAAACGAGCCAATATAGGGAAATAACACGTCGTGCATTTTATCTGTTCTTCTACCCCGTTCTTGAAAGTGTTATTTTTGGATGCAAAATATGTTTTTAAACACTACAATTTTACTTGAGTGATTCGACATGTTCCGCAAATTAAGGCACCATTCATGAACTAACAAAGGGATTCTAGACTGATAACTGTTACGTAGTGTTTTCTGCCGATAATGCAGAGGCAGGCTGAACTTTAGGAATAAACACTGGCGATCGTCCTACGTAGGCCTCATCTTACCCCGCAGAAACCCTCCAACCATTACTGAAGTGAGCAAATTTAGTAATATAGCCTTTCTCCTTGCAAGTAAATGTCCTCTATGAGTGTTCACAATTCCGTTGGTTTTTCGCACTTTAACTTCCCGTCTGTGGGTTTAAGGCTGCCTCTAAAACTTCGTACTGGTAATGGGTTTTCCAACCCTTCCGGAGTATTTTATTTAGGGCATTAAATGGAGCTCGCTGTTCCACATATAGTAGAAATTAATATCCGTTGTTTAAGGGCGTACATACCTCTATCGGGTCAGGTGAGAAACGGGTCTTGGTCAGTACAATCATCAGAGGATGAGGACAAAGGAGAGGGATAAAAACAAGAGAGGCAAACAGACAGCATTAGACACTGTCTAGAAGAGAATGCGTGCCGACAGTGTTAGGCTACAAGTGTGTGAGACAAAGAGAAAGACGAGAGAAAATGAAGGACTTAAGCAGAATCTACCTTGCTGTCTGTCTACAGTCAGGATATCTCATTAACAAGACGTTTTCACAGTGACTGGAACCAGACATGGGTGTCAGTAGCCTGTCTAGTATTGACCTCAACCTACTCTGCAACACCTAACTCCCTTCAAATGTGATCCAACACAGGCGCTAGTAGCTCAGCTGACACGAAGCGGACTTCTTGTGCCTAGATATGCTATCGGTAACAATCACAACTGAAAATCCCCTACAAGACATTGCAAACTGAACATAAGTCCGAGGACTGCATGCTGCAGGCAGTCCGTTCAGAGGTGAGTGCGTGCATTTTCAACTATCTTTCTGCCTGCAAGCGAGCTCTATCGACAAAAATGCGCCGAACACTGCGACGGTGAGCTTGGTAACAGTGGTTCACCAGATCCCTAAGTGCACATCGACACAATATTGCAGTGAAGTACTGTCAAAAAGGCAGGGTAAGCTACGTATTTCGAAAACCGGACTTTCACCCACACCCGAACCACTGACATAATCAAACTTTTTGCATAATACTTTGGCGTACCGACGTTTCAAAATTTCACTTTTCTATGCATTCGCATAACAAGGCAAACATCTTATATAACACTAGATAGAAGAGCAGTCCCACTTAAGCAACTGTTTCTAATCGAGACGCAATCCAAGGGAATACGCCCATCTCTATCTTGCAATCAGGGCAGGTCATTGAATGCTCGATCACGCAGTACTTTTAAATTTCACTCAATCATTTTTGAAAGGATATTCAAGCAGAATTCTGCTGTGTTGATTGCCTTACTTTTATTCGGAGTGTTAAGCGTGCCCGTGTTTCTAAAAACGCTATTTCGCTCACTTGTACAGGAGTGGACAGGAATCGCATTAATTTTCAGAAAATTAGTTTTTGCCAATCTGTGAAAAATTTTTCCACAAAATGCCGTGAAAGATTTTGAGTGCATTTTTTACCGCGGCCAGTTTTAAAAGGATGTAAGCAAAGCTGGTCATATGCTATCGTGAGCACATACGTAAACCCAATCATATTAAATTAAAATAATCTAGAACTAAACTTTTTTGTATAATAGCATTTCAGCTTATGCATAATGTAAAAAAGGGACAGGCATAAAAATAATATATTGTCAGAATTTATAGCTATTTTTACGTCTGCAGAACTTGGGGATTATCAAGAAAATTTCCTTTCTTTTAAAAAACAATTAATATTTTTTATATTTCTTTTAAGAAACAAATGTGCTTAAGATTTTTCATTATAACTTCTAGGTGTTCTGACATGTGCTAATGCCGGTTTGCAAGTGCTTAGCACTAGTTTGCAAACTTCGACATGTTTTACAAAATCCGGATCGTACTGTAATCCGTCTACCGCTATACGAAAAATAAATTACTGTAAAGTAACCTTAACGGCATGTGTGAAAGGGAATTTGCGTACGGTTTGGATTCTTAAGCTAGTGACGTTCCAGAAGAACACTTGTTTTTTTACGTTTAAAGCATGCTATGACCCATATTTGCTCCCTGAAAAAACGTACCACTAGATTTCCACTCGTCACACCAGGATTTGTATTTCAGCCCGTCTATTTGCAGCGTTTTTGTTCCCACGTGCAAAGTAGGATATCCTAAAAATTGTACCTGACGAAATCTAGTCCATGGATAACGCCCGCGTTAGGTGAAAGCCTCTGAAACTCTTGCAGACGAAGGCGCGATGAAATTTCTACAAAGACTGAGTCACTTTCACGGACATCTCACTCCTTTGATACCAGAATTGAAATAAACTGCTATATAATTATAGGTCATTCTACCTTTGTGGTTGCCATTTCTGCTCCTATCAACTCAGAGATAGTTTATAGTAGAAGCGGGCAACATAGAAGTTTACGATCCATCCACCCTACGTGACAAAGCGAGCGGTGATCCACCAATTCTAAACTCAGAAGACGAGTGCATAGCACCCTCGGACATAACGGCCGCCGGACGAAAGTCACAAACTACCAAGTACATTAACACTTTTTCGAACAGATACGTCGGGATTGGACAGGCAAAGAGCATACTAGAAACTCTTCGTAGACCAGACCCAATTCGCTATGGACAAGTAGGATAACGAATTCACAATACCAAAAGCGGCTTACGATACGACCGAGATTCCCCGCGACACAAAATATTTTAGTGAATTCGATTCTTTTGCCAAGGACTATCTTCCAATTACTGATAATTCAAATTGTTCTGTGGGATATAAACATTGCAGAGAGCTCCGTTACACATTGCATCATAGGAGTCGAATATGGAGCTCATCGTAGATTTCATCACACCGTAGGACAAATTTAAGTCAATTGATGAAATCGATAGCAATCAACGGATTTTATCAAAACTCACAGAGTAGTAGATCCAAACACAGCCAAAAAGAGGATAAGAACGTACAACCGTGCCGTAACTTGGCGTTTCAAAAAATTATTGGCGCCAGGCTTACAAAAGTGCTAGAAGAGGGTAACGACCACTTGAATAAACAGACTCAGCCTCGTCAAGTGCAAAAGTAAATAACACTCTTTCATTTCAAACTGAGTTGTTGTCACTCATTATTGGCTACCACTCAGCTGGAGAAAATTAACTAGCCCACTGAAAAGCTCTTACCTATTTAACTTCCTCCACAGGATGGGCGAAAATTGCGAGTAAGAAAGACTAAAGCATGCACTCGAACCTGGGGAGAAACCGCAAAGCAACCAATAAAGTAGGAATGTAAATCGCCCCTAAAGAATAGAGAACAGACGATCACCGTCTCACGGAAGGGACTGCGGAGAAGCAGGCGAATGCTAAAGATACTCAAATTTTATAGAAACAAACACGCCTGTCATAATAACATGATCCACCAAAGTGGGCTGCTGAGTGAAGAGGAGTTGACCATTTGCGGACGACTTTGACATATTCAAGAAAAGGGATTTGCTGAGGTAGAAAAGCAGAGATCGTTTGGGCAGTTGAAAAGAGCCGCAAGTTACCAAAAGGAAACAGTCGTGACAACTTTTGAAAACATATATGGATAGTATCGCTGGCCAAAGCAAGTCGCCACTTGGGGAACGCACAGGCTAACGCCGACGCAAGGTAGCCAAATAATCATCACGCCCAAGTTCACCATGTGTAATGAAAGTTCACCAGGTCACGACCCGAACAACCGCCATCAAGCCATTAGCGCACAAACGGGCAATCATCTTCGACAGGAAAGCCGTTAATTGTCACGAGTATGCAGTATCGTAGTTACTGTGTCCTATAAATACTATAACCCTCTGTGTACGAATTACCTACTTCTGGTATTGTCTGTGATGAAGAATCAGCAACGGATATCAAAAGGTCAGGCGAATAAGATGCATGTCTCAGCAATCACATCAACTTCTTCTCGCATCGGTATCATCACCTTTACTGCACCATCACCTCAACGAAAGGTCCTTAAGGTTGATGACAATTTTAGCATCACCACGAAAGGTACGCCAGAAACCAATAATCAAAGGAAGAAGACAGACCTTTCTGAGAACAGCTTTTGGTGCTATAGTAACCTCATGAAGCGAATGCAGGCACGCCTAAGGAGCATGTCCTAGTAGACCTGAATTTCCTCGAAGGTCTTCTTAACTCGATGTTCTAACCCGAATAAATTTCAGTATCAAAAGCCTTCAAGCTCGGAAAGTTCTCTACTGTTCTCTCCAATCTCTCGTATCCTAGGCCCTTCAGCATTGATCTGGGTCGCAAGGAACAGGTTGCTCTTATCCTTTTTAGAGGTTTTCAACTAAAATATTCAAAACGGTTTTATATCAACCGGAGAGGCTAAAACGGCATCAGTTAGGTGAGGAGCTCCGACTTACACTAGAGAAAAAGCCGATGTACAACAACCGGATAAACGAGCAGCCGTCCCGATTTATATCGATGCATCCTGTGCAGATGTCATCCCAGATAAAGTAAATGATGAATGTGGCGGCATAGCCGATTTGCAGCCAACAACGGAACTAAAACGTATGTAAAACAATGCCCAAAGTCTGCTTTCCTGACGTATGTCACCTTGCCCCGGATTTCATCTTCATAACTGAAGCATGGTTGTCCAAAAAGGTGGCCGATCATGAAGGCAGTCTTCCCGGTTTTTAGTTGTTAAGAAAGGATCAGACAGGATGTGAAGGCAAGAGTTTGCGCGCTTTTGTCAGACATAACCATGCTCATGTTAGAAAACACGCGAAAGGTCGCGCGCAAAACTGAGGCCGGTTGGCTCACTATCGGAACTTCTGGGTTACAAGCACTCGAAATCCTGTCTGTCTACCGAGCGCCGAAGAAAGATCCACAGTCCGACAGCAGTCTGATGGAGGCATTAAAAACGTTTGCTCTCTAATCCGATGTCACGAACATGCGTGAATTTAACACTGCGAATGTTGACTGCAGTCTGGGTTCTTCACAAAGTTCGGAAGAAAACCTTGATTACTGCCTTCAGTAGACAATACAAAATAACCTTCCTAAATCACCGCCTCTTATCTTCCACCAGATTATGTAAAGGGCAACAAGCCGATTACTTTGAGTGAGTACTGACAGAATAGTCGACGTCGTAAATTTTCTAACTCCCTTAGCAAAAGTGACCATGTCATCCTTCAGGGGGAGTGCTTACTCTTCTTTGTACGCGGTGGACACATTATGGGTAGACCAAGCATATACCATAGGAACTTTACTCAAATGAAAATTGTTGTGCGCCATATAGACTGAAACGGAGCATTCGGCGGATGTGCTCTCGTAGACTGTATAGAATTGAAGGCCATAATATATAGATTTATCACTAGATAGTTTTATACCATGAAAAAGGTCACCAATAGGCCCTGATTGCTAACGTTCACACTGAAGATAGAAGTAAACCGCAAGCTAAATCTATGGCTAACCTGCCTCAGGGAAGCGAGCGGCAAGAAGGTATAGGGCATAGAGAAATAAAAAGGCGTTTTACATAAAGCCCGCCGAATCTTCGAGAATAACCTGATAAACCGTGCAGCAGAAAACCCGATGCTCTTCTATAAGTCAATTAGGCCACGCACACAAAATGAGGACAACATCTCCTCGTTAAAAACAGAAAACGGTTTCGAAGTTTACAAGGACGACGAAAAGGCCGAACATCTGTCCCAGTTTGTCCAGTCGAGAAGCTGATCAAACCGCTGATAACTATAGGGCAGAGGAGATCCCAACATTCAACTCAGTGGTCCTCACAAAAGATGCGTATTTCCAATAAATTCCGACTCTGAGAGAAACTTAATCGCTAGGTTCTGATATAGTACCTGCAAAGTTGTCTGTGCGCAGACTTCATCATGTCCCCATCTGCGAAAACTTTTAAGAAGAAGCTTGATCACTACAGCCGTATTTATCACCACGCCATTAGGAACTAACACGTACTTCCTTTTTTACCTTAATCCCCCCAGAAAGTCACGCGTCATAAAACATACGACTCCCTGTTTTCGGTAAAATTAGTTTTCTCAGTGTTTCATCAAAGGCTCCGTATGTATCGCCGTTTTTTGTCATGTTATTGCAACCAATAGAGTTCAACGATGTTTGCTTGCATTTCCCTTAATAAAACTGAACTGTTTGTCACAAAAGGCCATCTGACGAGGAATTGCGGAACGGAAAGACACAAAAAAACACTTCTGACACAAAAACATTATTACATTATAACCGCGAATTAAAAATACTATTCCAAAGAATATTAGCTAAAGTTATGGAATAAAAGCTTGATTGTGTTCCACGAGTGTTGGGGATCCGCTGGATTTAGAACAGGCGTTTCTCATAGCTGCACGGGAAGATAAAAAGAAACAGGCTCGTAAAATATGGCTACTAAAATTAAATCAACAACAATGTTTGTTCCAAGTACACTTACGAATGAAGACCGTGCACGCTACCCTCGATTTGCGCACAGGGGCTACGCCGCTCAAAGCGCAAATCTCCCGATTCCATTAAATGCCACAACTGAGGAAGGGACTTGGCACCAATCTGTTGCATACCATGCTGCACACCAGCCATCAGATAGGGGACCAGTTGGTGGATTGAGCCCCGATCAACAATATTGCCGGAGACACCCTGGGCGACCTTAACGCGGTCAGTCTCTGAGAAGTAGCGCATTTGGCTGGAAGGATTGGCAGACATGGCGTCCAGACTGCCCATACCTAAGCCAAAACAGACGGATCGAACGTAAAACACACAGACAATTGATTTACTTCTAAAATTTCTGCGAGTGAACTCAGTCAGCACGAACCTCTGTACTTTTTGAGACGTACACCATTCGAGAAGAAGTACTCGCCGGGGGCTTCTGTCGTGCCCGCCAGCAAAGCTCCCATCATGACAGAGGAGGCTCCCAAACTGAGCGCCTTGACGACATGTCCTGCTGTCGAAATGCCTCCATCAGCAATGATTGGAACGTCGTAGCGCTTCGCAAAATCTGCCACCTGCGTTAACAGCAAAAATAAGTAGGCGGAGGATATAAGCAAGCAAACAAACAAACAGAGACACGGAGCAGAAAACATACTTTATCGTCATCGTGGCTATTCCTGAAACCCATAGCATTCTAACTTAGCTTAAAGGACGATTTTAGAGGGTAAGTTGTATGGGAAAGAAGGCCTAAAGGGGCAGTGGGCAGGTCGCTGTCCCAATCCACTCACTCTACACCCACTCTACATTTCTAACTATTCATACTCCCTCCCGGCCAATCATTTCGAAGTAAAAAAATGTTGAGACGAGTAGAGGACGGGAGAGGAAGGGCATGGGTGGGGGGGGGAGTGAGGGAGGGAGGGAGCAAACATTCCTTGCCAAGAACTCAACCAAGTAACTTACCGGCCTGCCTGCCTGCCAGTGCCCGTGGCACACCCCGAAACAGTGTCCTCGCATAAATAATCACTCCACCGGGTGCATCATTATCCAGGCCAGGGGCGTTACCCGACATAGGCTGGGCGATTATCATAGAGAGAGGCGAGGGGAAGGGGGAGGTATCAAGGACAAGGAACAGCGCACAAGGCCAAGTGGGAGAAGGGTAGAGTTTACGAAGGCGAAATGGGTGGACTCCTTTGTGTGGCTTCCACTGAGGCGAGCACAATAAATGCAAAGATTCGGTTAGAGGAGATAGAAGTACCCCTCTGCCAGCCGTGAAACGCTCGCCAACACGCCCTAGGCAACGAAAGCCTACCGAGTACGTTGTGCGCAGGCCGCGTGCATCAAATGGTGTCACAGTGGCGCCAAGTCGGAAATAACTTTCTACGGCCCCCTCCCTTTCACCTTCGATTGTCCGACACGAATGCGTGCATACACGCAGCGTGGACTAAAAGCACTTCATTAAACCGAGGTTCATCAGTATCCAGCCACCACTGGGCGTTCTTCGTCGCCACAGTTCCGTACAGAAATTGGTGCAGCACACCGATCAACAATTAACTTCTCGGAGCAAACGCACTCCAAATGCAGTCGTAGTTTAATCGCATCATGTTCGAGAATAGTGTCGAATGGCTGCATGCAACTGAGAAAATTTCTACTGGTAAGTCAACATGTCACGGGTTAAACCATACTTCAGTAGGGATTAAAAGAATGCAATCCACGGATCTGTTGGTCCGGAGGGTCGGAAAAACAGCTGAGATAAATGCAGCATGGTATTTAACGGAAGTATTAACCACTGTTGCCATTTGTCTGAACTTCGTTGCCGAGGGGGGAGGGGGGTCTAGATCCCTGGCACCTGTAAAAACAAACTTTTTTTCAACTTCGACCTAAATTGGCTGGCTCCCTTCGTGGTTGATATCTAATCGAAACCAATCAACATTTCTAGAGCGAAAACAAGTCTGCTTCATGAAGCACGAAAGTTATGAAAACGGTCCAGATGAGTGCTGGCAAAGATATTAGTAGATATTTTGATGGGTCTGGTGCCTCTTTACGGGCTGCTTTTCAACTGAGCACACTAACCTTTCATCGTTCATAGAAGCTGCCAAAACGGGTGGGTTGAATGGCAGAAAACAAAGTTACGCCGTAAGGGAAATTGATGCCCATCCTGGGGTAGCAAATGACATTTCAACAGGTCAACTGCGGGAGGCTGTTCTCGAAAGTTATGGTATGTCAAAATGGTCAACAGCGACAAAAGGGCCCCCAAGCAGCTGGAAGCGAAACGCTTTCCCACAGCAGTTGGTGAGCTGGCGACAACAGCTTCACAACCGCAAGCAAACTGTAAGTGACAGTACCCAGAAACTTGACAAGGTTCTATATAGTTAAACGGTTTTGTTTAGAGTTACGTTTCTGACTAGAAGGCAACTACTGTAACTAATAACAGACAGTGGATAAATGAATATTGAAGAAGGCAATGTCGTTAGAATCCGTGTCACTCGAAAGTGTCTACGGAATCGTCCGAATGTATCGGGCACCAGTCAACTCTGCCCTGTGTGTGCGGAAGGAAGGGGAGTCGAAACTGCAGGCGGTTGACCTCCCTTTACGTCAAAAAGACCTCCAAAGTGAAGTACCGAGACTGCATCCCGAAGTAGGCAGTCTGCAGTGGCTACAACAACATCAGGCCATCGTCCAAGAAAGACGGTCGAAAGTGTCGGTTGAGCAGGCACTTCTCACCCCACTGTTGATGCCCTTAGTCTTACTTTGTCGGCTCATTCGAGGCGACGAAGAAATCTGCCAAAAATGCGACTCGATAAAATCCGTGCGGACGACTCCTGGAAATCCGATCACCCGTCGTCGCTAATAGAGCTCGCCACGCTGACCAGATGGCTGCTGCATATCGTCAAGCGCGTGCGGCCGACTTGCTGGAGTCTGACTACTAATCACCCGTCCCACTTGCATTCGGGTATCTCTTCTATTTTACGCTACAATTACCTACCACCACCCCCTATAATCACTTTATTATTATCATTATTACCTTTACTACTGCTTGATGACACCAAGTCCACTACGCCTCCATAAGATTACGACAACTCGGCTGCGCAAATACCTATGGATGCCGGCTACTCTTCGACATAAATTACACTCAAGGGTAACCAATTGTGCCAAAAAAATGTTGCCAAAAAAGGCTAGGTTAGGCATTGTCTTCCGTTGGATACGCTGGAAACGGCTGGAAACAGCAGCACGCTCTGAAGATCACGCCCTGATCGCAGTCATAGGAGGCATAAATAGGGCCTCTGTGGGGAGGGGGGAGACGAAACCGACATAAGCTACATGTTTGTCGACCAACTTGAACTGTCGTGCGCCAGAAAGGCCGCTGGACCAGACGACAGAATCAGACACTTACCGTGTAGACAGCGGTGGCCTGCGAACGGCCCACGGCAGTAACTTCCTGGGTGATGCAGATGGAGCCGCTGCCCATGCCGACACGCAGGGCGTCTGCGCCGGCGTCGATGAGGTTCTTCGCCTGAGCGCAGGTCACAACTACACGCAGGCACGGACAAAAGTATAGCAGGGGAAGGGGGGCGCGATGAAAAGAAACACACTTGTTTACTAGTAAAAATGCCATTCAAATAGCCGCATGTAAACAGAAAGGGCAACTGGGAGGGTGGATGCATGCATGCGCATGATTGTATGTCGTGACGTTCCGTCTGGCCACGCCACCGTGTTGACAGCTTAAACTTAAAAGTGCACACCAGCAGGCTGCCTGATGATGTTTCCGACTAGGTTGATCGAAAGCAGTCGTAGAGAAGCGGGAGAGCTAGTAAAATGTGGGACTCGAACAAGATAACATGCAGCACCTTAAATGGTAATTGGAATAATGAAATGTGCTTTCAATTCTATTCATTCCACCAATTTTCGACTACAAATGCGAAAGTTTGACAGCTCGTTCGAAAGCCGCATCCTGTCGTGGCAGAAATATTTTGGGATTAGGCTGTACGATAACTAATATAACAAGCCTACTTAAATAATATTATTGAAACGAAAACATACATCAGAATCTCAGATTACATGTCATTGGGTGAGAAATATACTGTATGTTTTATCACTGCTCAATAGCCTCAACTTACAGTAGGTGACCTAACTCATGAAATTTCGTGGTCCAAATTGAAATGGGTAGTTTTGCATGCATTTTATGCTGTTTTTTTTTACTTTTTCAATTGATCGGAGGGCCAGAAAGCCTGTCGGTAAAAGAGAAGGCACTTCAAAGTCTGCTTTATTGGCGGGAAACGGCCATATTTGGGCAAAATTAGGCGTTTCCGGATATCCTAGCACTTTCCTAGGCCATTTAATACGACCAATTAAATTTCCACCCTTCTGCGCATTTTGCCATAAAAAGACACTGACGTAAGCCAGAAACGTTTTTTTAATAAATCGCTTTCGGGACCGGAAAATATGATCTTGCGTCAATGAAAATGAACTGAAGATAGGTATGAGAATACGCATTGTTTTCGGGGAAAATAGGAAGAAATTCAGCCTGAAAATTATGTTATGCAAATTTATGCGGTTTTTGACAGAAAATGCTTCGAGAGAAGGTACCAATGAGATATAAAGTGCCCGCGAGCTGCTGCCACTTCTCAGTCTCTAGCCGTGCGACTGTGATGTTAAAGCACTTCCTGTTGGGCGCTGATTGTGAACTGTTAACCAATATTTTCAGCAGGCTACACTCTGTATAATTACTAAATGTATGGGGCCTAGATTTAGGCGAAGTTAACCAAAATGGTTCAAAAACAAGCAGAACGACGATTTTATTCATCTTAGGCTTAAAACGTAACATTTAGTAACCCTAAGGATTATTAACAGGAAATATTTGTCGACAAAGGAATTCAACCTTCGGTAAAATACAATGACCAAGCTATTTGTAATTAGGATGCCGACTAAAAAACGACTTTTGTTTACTCATACGGAGTTGTATACTGTAAAAAGCATTTGCTATAGCGGTAAGGTCCGAAGTCGACCCGGGCGGTCATATATAGGAAGAATTCCCTCCGAAAACACACTGTGTCGACAGTGACTTTCAAAAGATATCAACGCCTAATGGCTTGGATAAAGATCGAATTTGAAGAACGACCTAACTTTCAGTTGTCAATGGCTACTATAAAAAGCAAGGTGTTAAATGACAGTGTAAAAGATACCTTCGGTTATAACGGCATTCAGCGACGTCGAATGGGCACTGTGGTGTTATGGTATAATGCTCCCCTTCACTGCTCAAAGGTAATTTGATTCTGATTATGCCCAGAAAGCATTGTTCAATGCAGGAAAAGCTGCATTCTGTGGTCAACAATGGCATAGACTAGCCTACCATAGACGACTTGGTTATTTCTAAGTCAGCCCGAAGTAAAGCAGTTTCACACACAAAAGGTCAATCAACAAAGAACTAGCATGTTGTAGTTCTGATTGCTTTTCATTACATTTTCGCTTAACAATACTCTCCGTATCTGTTGCTCGTTATAATAGGCCTTGAATAATTTACCTGTCATAGGATTTTCTTGATTTGTTTTTCGAAAAAATAAACTGCTTCCTCGCTAACAAATAAGAATTTATACGCCTTCCTTTGAAGAAGACTCATTTTTACGGCAGTTTAACTGTCGTGGGCTGTACGGTACAATGTTTTTGTACGAATTTCGTGACCCTTCATCTGTTCGGAGAGCAGGCCAACATTTAGATAAACGGGCATTAAAAACCCTTCATAACCGTGCGCGATCTGCCAAAACACGAGTCTTATTTTCGACTGATACTGCATAAACTATCTGATAAATGGATTTGAACTTGTTGAAAGCCACCTGCGGAAGCATCCAATTCACGTGGCGCACAAACCCTACGAAATCAGCTCGTACACCCCAAGGATAGGGTTGGCTACTTGGACAGAAAAAAAGTCATCTACAAGATCCCTTGTGGCGGCTGCAATGCTGTTTATTGCGGATAGACAGAAAGATCAGCCTCCACACGCTTACGAGAACATCAAAGAGCGGTAAAGGGGCGATATCCCTAGTCTGAAGTCGTCATGCACACATTAGAAACCGAGCACCAATTTGCATGGGACGAATACCGCATTGTTGGCTCTTGTTCATGCAAGAAAGGCCGCGAATTTGTCGAAGCCATGCACTAGGACACACAGTGTATAAACAGGCACACTGAGTTAGCATCGTCGTACCGAAGCATCAAGCTCAAGTGGACAAGACGCGAGCCAATCCAAAGGGAATGAAAAACACGGCAACAAGGTACTGGCGCAAGCGTCACGCCACGGCGTTATTGATTTTCCCAAGGACTTTCGATATTAGTTGGTACCCACTTTTGGCCCATTCACTTTTCTTTACGTCTGAAGACGAAGCGGGGCTCCAGCTACGAAAATTCCCCGAATAAACTACCTTTCACAAGGTGTTTTCTCTACATAGGCTTACAAATATCATTCCTTCCTCATGAAATAGCCACCGAGTTCAACCATAACGCGGAAGATTGTAGACTGCATAGGCAGTAGACCCCTTAGAGAGAAAGTGGTACAACTTTCGGACTTTGACCTGCAAACAAATGCGAACATGGAATTACATTCGACCAGCATTTTCAGTCCTCCGAGGGGCCAAGCTATCCGTGTCGGTTTTCAGCACTTTGCCAAAAGCGCTAAAAGCGGTGCCCTTGTCCCTCCAAAGACACGGGAGTTCAGGACGGCGCCGCTATTGCAACACACAAAAACTACCGGAAGTCGGGGCTTCGGACATTTGTCTGGGTCGTAAAATGTATTCCGTGTATTTAAAATTGACGCTTGGGCGTTCGGTTGTCAGTAGGTCAGCAAGAGAATGACGCCGTACGAAAGTTGATTTTTTCTCTAAATTCGGACAATTCTGCCATTAAGAATCGCATTACAAGAAAGCTCTCTAGGATTGAGTTGGGGAACTGTGGGCAATAGCGTTGCTCCAACATCAAATATTACGTTTTATGGAAATCTAAGAGAGCCTGTAGGTTAAAAGTTAACCCTGAAGACCTCTTAGCATTTTCCTTTGCAGTCACTATTGAGTTTACTTCGCCCATTGAACAGAATCATGTAGGCTTTTATGTGCTCATCGCTTCAGTCAGCGCAGTATCGCGCTTGCTATGCAAGTATCGACTTCGCGCCTGTTGCCCGCAGCGGTGGAGGATGTAACGCCATTTTCCGCATGAGAAGATTTTATCCGAAACTACCAATTGCCAAGGTGAGGGAAATTGGAATGCTCGATTCTAATTTTCTATTCGCTACCAGTCATTTGTCCAACAATCCGTACCACGTTGTGCAGTAAGAATAAATTGGGGAAGTCTCCAGCTCTAAGCGAACTCAAAAGCCTTATCACTCAAAAAAATTTGCATTGCCTACTTCCGCTTCATAAATCTGCATAAACAGTTTGCGTTTCTCAGGAAAAAACCACAATATTTACTTTGGGGTTGCCAAGGGAACAAGAAGGAGAATAAGTGGGTTATGCCCGCGCTTGCCAAATCCAACGCAGGCATTTCCCTGGCCCTAAAGATGAATTGAATCTCTTATCGATGCCGTACAGGTCACGGAGTATATGTGAAGCTCGTGTGCTGGGAGACTTAGTGCGCCTGCTGGAACTCTAGCGAGGCGGTACTTTGCTGGTAAACTGTACATTCCATTTCAAACCACACGGACAACTTCGTAGTTGTATTTTATTCTCCGAGCTAGGTCATGCTAATAGTCACGGCTGAGAAGATCACCAACTGACAGGGTAATTCGGTAACTTGCAAAACTATAGAATAATAGAAATAAATGAGATGCTGGCCGCCCTTTCGGAAGTCTGGTATTTGCGGAGTGGAGACACGGTAGTGCGTCTAGTACGCGCAGAGTTGCTTATCTCCTTGACATTCTCCTGCTAGCGGAACAAGGTGATTGGGGAGAAGAGAGTGCGGTAAACGACGGATAAGTCTGTCTCACTAAAAATTGCAAGTCACATGCTAGCCACCGATGCTACATGTATGCCGTTGGACGGGCGATAAGTGCTATTATGTGCGACGGTCGAGGTGCCGAATCATATAAGTCGCTTTGGAACCACTTCAGGGGAACAGGTATAAGGACACAGTTCAGGGCTCTTCAGTCTCTCCATCGTTACTTATTTTTCAACAGGGCCTAAATTTAATCACAGTGGCCAGCATTTGGCTCAAGCGGTCAGAAGAATGCACATTAAATGGTCAGAGGGGAGGAAGTAACGAGGACAGTTGAGGATAAGTGATTCCCTCGAAGCAACTGTGTGCACTACTTTGGTACACAGAGAAGTTACTTACCATTTCCAGCGATCACGTCAATGTGTGGGTAGGCGGATTTTACGTTCTTTAGCATGTTCACCTGAAAGACACTGTTGCCTTGCGAAGAATCCTGCGACAAAATGCGGCCCAAAGAGGGAGAGGGATTAGCCGATGCAGCCTCATGACAATAGGCATTCAGATGAGAACAGAAAACTCGAACAGATGCATGCACCATCAGACCAAAATGACAGACATTTAATTTGCTATGGCGCGTAGCATGCGAACTGACGGAGTGTGGAAAATGTGAAGTGGGAGGAGGGGAGGTAAGCAGGCTCTTGGATGGAAGTATGAAAGGGAACGGCGCAATCGTGGGAGTTGGTAGTGAAATGCCCAACTAAAAACTGAAGGAGGCTGAGGACAGGGAACGTGGAATGAAGAATACGCCGTACACGGTTAAATGAGGAATATGAGGGAGATGGCCTAGCAGATGAAAGGCGAGCAAAATAAACGAGAAAGAATGCCCAGAACACAGACATAGTACTACGTCGGCAAACGCTCTACCAGGGCTACCTACAGAAAGGCGAAGAAAATCTGTATGGTGGAAATTACCAGGTCACCGCTTCTGAGTAACAAGGACTGAACTGGAAAGAAAAGCCATGTGCCTTGAAATTCGCATTAGGCGGACTCGCCAGGGAATGGTCTATCCGTACTTAAATTGTCGCTGGCCTACAAACAAATATGGCACTGAAAGGCGGAAGATAACTACTTGAGCTGATTGGGCAATAACCAAAACGCGAGAAGGCCTAACGCCAACTTGAATAAAATATCAGCTCCACATAAAGGGAAACCGCTTTCTAAAATTCAACTCACGATTTGTAAGTGGTGGTGGTGGTGTTGGTGGTGGTGGTGGTGGTGGTGGTGGTGGTGGTGGTGGTGGTGGTGGTGGTGGTGGTGGTGGTAGAGTCATGGCCCCCACGCGCGCGTGTCACGTAGGTGAAACAACGTTCATTCAACAACGATTAGACCACCGCAAATCAAAGTAGGACTAGACACCGAAAGCAGTTTAGGGTGGTCGGCGATTTGAGGACATACCAACAACAGCACATCCAAGGACGTCTTGGTTAGCAATTCGGAGACTCGTCTCGAGTGCTCTGAGAAGACCTCAGCCGAAGCACAGGCAATTAGCTGAAATCTAATGAACGCGTGCGCATGCAAGCAACTAGTAAGAGAGAGGCATATAAGACACAAGGACTTATTCTGACATGATAAGTGCCCGCTGAAACACCCGAGTTGTACAGCCAGAAGGAATGAGAAGTACATGTAAAATCTGCGTATCAGGAGATCCCTGCTACCTGCACTGCGTCTAACGGCAGTAGCACAATCTGGAATGATAGCGCACTGCGACGGGCTGGCCCAGAACAGTGAACGCGATGGAGTTAATTGGATTGCTTGTACAGAATAAGCCCGACGTCACACCGAAAAGACTAAGAAAAACCCCTGCGTTCTAGCCCGCAAGACTGACAGCGAAGCATGCACCGATTAGGGGTATAAGCGTTAGAAATACGGCGGCCAACTGCCCCCACACACACCCCTTGTTGGGATTTCAAATGCGCCAAACTGGAAGCCCAACTGAAATCAACATTTAGTCTGGTGTGACAATGAGCGAAGAGAAAGTATGCAGAAGAGAAGGGCAGTAGGGAATAAATAAGCAGATAGTAGATACAAATGAGCCAAGCAGGAGAACGGGGTAATCAGGCAAATGAAGCGTACAAGAAAGAGCCAAACACCCTAAGTTCAAACTGCTTGTGGGGAACACTCTGGGAGCAGGCTTAGGGTTCAGTTAAGAAAGAATACACGGGTTTATGCAGGAAGAAAAGAAAGTCGAAGATAGCGGTGATGTCGATGCGTCCAAAGCAAGCAAAGCAGAATAAACGGAAAGCAATCTGCCGGATGCACAAGTGGCGCAACAAAGTGGCTCACCAAAAGGAGTATATCAACTCCAGCCTTCACAAGAGCTGCGGCCCGCTCCAGACCATCGGCGTGGGTAGAAACCGCGCCGCCAACCAAAAGTCGCTTCCTGTTGATAATACGCAGCAAGTGGATGAACCAGAGGAAACCAAAGGTGAAGGCAGGAAATGGGATAGGGAACAGACGCACTAGCCACGCAAACAGTTGGAAGCGTACCAAGGATGAAGATCAGGAAATTGGTCAGAAACTTGTGGTTCGCCCGTCTTTCTTGAGCAGACATATTCCAATGTAGCAATGCGGATGACTCGTGGAATGAGCCAGTTTCTAGCGATGGATGCATGCTTTACAATGTCCTTAGGCCCACCAACCCATCCAACGAATGAATGGAAGCAAGCGGTGGCAAAAAAGGGTGCAAAAGGATAACCTACGCGAGCCACAACCTATGCGCAATAGCTTCCTTCAATTCAATCAAACTACACAGCGGAGATTAGCGCTGATATTAATTAAGCACTGGAGTGTCATGCGGTCTGAGAACTAAACAAAGGCAAACGTATCGGATGCACTTCATCAGACGAAAAAGGTGCATATTATTGAGAGGAGGGGAGGTATATGAGGATAAAGATGAGGTGGCGACTTCAGCGACGGCGGATAAAGACACCTTCCGGGAAATATAACTTTTCCTGCTGACTTAACCGCAAGCAATGCGGCAAGTCACGGAACAAGGAGATTAGGACGCTTCGATGATCGAAAAACCCCAGAAAGCAATAGTAGAACTATGAGGGCATTACCAACGACCGACTTCGTCACCTGATAACTTAAGAATAAATGTAAACTGAGGAAAAATAGGGCGGGCTTTTGAAATTGAGCCGCAACTTTTTTCTTCCCTCCATTCGCATGTAAATATTCTTAGATATGTATCGGTTGGCCCAGTGCGCGTATTGGATCATCCACCTTTGGTAAAGTACAGTCCTAGCAACATTCGGCTGGTAAGCACAACTGCTGTCAGCCACATTTCGTTTAGCCGGGTGAACACACACTAGTGTTCTTGATTGCAGTTCAGGGCAAAATATATAGGAGGGACGCTTATCGAGAACCACGCAAAGTGAAGGCAAATTCAGAATAACAGCTTGTGAATTACCGTCAGCACTAAACTGACTCACAGGACCGCGCATAGAATCTGGCTTAAGAGCGCGCTTAATAGTAATGCCGTTCGGGGCGACGCGTTAATCCCCACCTTAAATGTGTAGCACTTGGTACGCTAAAAGAACAACTTAAGTAGATCGAGGAGCGACGGTTTCAGGTTGACCGACAAAACCCAGAGAAATTCTTGGCCCAAAACTGTGTGCAAATGAGCAGCTCGTCCCTTTCCTATTTCCGTAGTATAAGCACATCGACCATGCAACGATAACAGATGAGAGATGCAGAAATTCCCAGATTAACCATACTTGTTCTAAAAGCCCTTAACAAGGCGCACAGCCAGGCTTGCATCACGGGCGGACTTAAGGCGGTGTCGCTGTCGGAACTTGAACACGCTCTTTAAATGCCATGTAGTATAAATTGTACAGTGGCAAACGGCTTTGTCGCAGATAGGTTTCATGAACATGACGCCTCCTCTTGCAGTCAAATTAAAAGAGCAAAAAGAGCTCTTGGAAGACGGGTATAAAAAGGAGCTGGACAGAAATTTGTGAGGCAAAAATATGCCAGACGTTTGCTATGATTGAGAGGAATTGCCGCAGAAACGAATAAATTGTGCAGAACTGAGTGCATATAAAGTGTGATGAACTACGATATATGCACAACAGCGCTGTCCTTTACCAGAAATAGTTCGATGCAGTACACAGACAGTACATGACGGAGGTCCTTAATTACCCCATAAATTATGTTCACATACAGCTCCGACAGTCGAAGCCAACAGCAGAGACAGTCGCAATTTCAAATGCGAACCCGAAACTTCCAGTGAGTAAACGACTGTATTTCTTCTCAGAATCTCGCCTTTTTACTTTTACTATCAATCTGTTTTTGGGCGAAATACGCTCTAATCTACTGAAAAAGTTGTTTAGATGTCCTCATAACAATGCAAAGCTTACAAAAATCACAGTCGTGCCTCGATTTAATGTGACTTTTCGCATTCTTCGTGAGTAAGATAATTGTCGACATGTCTCCCACTGCCTGCCTAAGGAAAGCATATAGCGACCTTGTACTTCTTAGCCATGCTTTCCTCGGACGCCGCGTGGACAGGTGATGACTGGCATGACCAGGGAAAAAACTGTAGGATAGCAAGGACCTACCGCTGATCTTTTGAAGACAGAGGATGTTGTGTATTCTTCTTCAAGTCCGTCCTAGAAATGAGAGCGACCAATTCATTGTTCTCATTCACTATCGGCAGTTTTCCTGGATTCGAAATGGAAAGAAAACGGCTTAGGGGACAGATATTAATGACAAATAAAGCTTGCGCGTGATGAGAGCCATCGAGGACATGAGTTACGGTGGATATAAAAGTTGTAACACTGAATAAGTTTGCCTTGGAAAGTTCAAGTAAAAGGATTAAGAAGGCGAAACACTAGATGGCAAGAAGACTGCATGTGAACAGCACTCTCCTGGAAGTCGATTGAAGGACCGACTGGTATCAGCGGCCGCACTTCAAAAGATCTTTTAGACTATTTTGGGAAGTCAAATCACGAACGTTCGAGTTTGCTAAGCCACTAGTAAATTAAAAAGCGGTTCGATACAGCGCATTAAAAAATGTGGTCTGTATATGTTCCACTGGCGACAGATGAGGCACTGTCAATGCGATCATGCGAGTCTCACGACGTGATTGACGTTATCGCTGGGAAAAGACTTTTATTCGCCTGACGTTTCGGAATCGGTTGCGGATCCTTTATCAAAGATATCAGCTGAATTACCCATTTCTGCCACTGTTTCTGATGAAGGATCCGTGGCGGATTTCGCAACGTCAAGCTAATAAAAGTCTTGTCTCAGCGATCACATCTTCTTCTCCTCAGCTGAAACATTATTGCCCGCTTGTAGAAAATTTAAAAGCAGGAACGACGGCCACAATTTATACGGTCGTAAGGCTGCGCATCGCCCTCGGGCAATGCTGCTGACACAGGGTGTGCCGATCTTTCTCAGTATCAATTCGTCCGGCAACAAAGCGGCATCTGTCAAAACGGTGACCCTGCCGCCAGGGTCGACTGAGAAGAAAAGGCCGGCAAAGGGAGCCGATTTACTAACGGTCTACTAAGCGGGGTGAATGTTGGTGCGCTGGATAGGAAGCAGGAAATAACGGGTGGAGGTAAGGTATTATATGAGGGAAGAGGATGGGGTGAGGACAAATAGGCGCTGTCTGCATGACAAAACTGCTCACAGCGCGCCGAGGAGTCATGTTACAATGCTGTAAGCAAGTCTCGACAGAGGTCAGTGGTGACATATTACAGAAATAATGCGAGGAGGAGGGCAGTTCGTAAGGGGATGTCTTCGTTAATCTTCAGACTCAAATGAATAAATTCTACTCCTTTCTGATAAGAGTTTCCACTTCGTCGAGTTGAGTTCTCCTCTTCACTGAGTTGGTGCCAGTTAAAATAAGATACGTTGGAAATTGGATTTGTAAGTATTACGCGGTTATTCCGCCGAAGCTGATGACTGGCTAATAACGGCTAATAAACCAGAAATATTAATTCCGGTCTTCCTGATTTTTGCCAGTTCCATTTCATTACATTTTAAAATTCTTCATGCAACTGCCTGTGGGGGCTCTATAGTGAGCTCCAGGACCCAACGCGGCATACTTGTTCCTTAACCAGATCGATGAGCGCTAACACTATCATCATATTCCCGAGGGCAGCCGACAAGAACAACGAGCCCGTGTTGCACAAATTACCAAAGGTTGTGGGTTCGAGCCTCGGGGATCGCCACCTCGCAGATTAGTTATGACTGCCTGATGACGGCTAATAAGCCAGAAATGGCCATCCCAGTCTCGCTTGTCTTTGTCCGTTCCACCTCAACATATACCATAAGTCGCTGAGCGACTCCCTGCGAGGGCTCTGCAGTGAGTTCCAGGGCACAACGGGCCATACTTTTTCCTTAACCATATACAAATAGAGTGGAGGCCGGTACAGCTAGTTCTAACCTAGTGGTCAACAGCCCTCCCCCCTATATTCCAGCAGAGATGTGGATGACCTAGACTGAACGGGAAGATCATGTACCGTAACCTGATCGGTGAAAGCCCATCCTACCGCAGGTCTATTTTTGATTAAAAGTAACGGAGCAACGGTCACGTTGCTCGATAAACAAGGAATCAGGGTTAACATCTAAGATTCCCCAACCCTTTAGTTGGGTGTGGTGGACTGGCGACTACAGATATAGCCATCACAGGCTTTCTAGCCTTTTTTTCTTTGCTTTATTTATATTTAGATAGGCATAAGCAAGCCTACGGCACACCTTTTTTCCTCTTCTGCATTATCCTGTTGGCATCTGGCAAGGTGATGCCACTGGGAGCCGTGTAGAGTTCCTCGAAAGGTGTCATAATCTACAAAGGCCGAGAATGAGAGTTTATATAATGTATCCAAAAGCTAATATCCAGGATAAAGGTTTCTACACCCTTAACAACTTCAAAAACAAGCACAACTTCCATAGTCAAAGGCCATATCAACTAACTGTGTATGCGGATCTGATGGCAACAAGTAGATAATGTGCCAGTATTCATCTCCATTAGGTGCTCCGGTGCATTAAAAGATTAAAAGCCTATCACAATCTTGCTGCCAATACTCAGGACTAACAGACTAACTCCCATTTCTACCGAGACGTGGGGGGAGATATAAATTCGATCCAAACTGCAAAACTTTAGCGTCTTATGAAGGACCATAGAAAGGAAAGGTAATATCTTCAGCCTCGTCATTTCTGAGGCAGACATCATTTGAATGTCCCTACACCATATCGTCTCTGTCAAGTCAAGATCTTGAGAATAAATTATAAATGACTTCAAATGCAGAAGCGGTCCGATTTCCTAATATAAGACTTCTCCGCTAGCTTTGAACACTGTAGTCCTAAGGGTTTCTTATAGGGGTTGAAATTACCTGAAGCGCGGTTCAATATAGCCAATAAGTATAACAAAAAATGCAATTTAAATGGGAGTGTATGAATGTACGTACCTCTGAAATACGACAGTGCCTAGACTCCTCCGGCAGAAAGTCGATATCACGCAGAGTTACCAGGCCAAGAAGGCGGCCGCCAATCTTCCCAGTGGAAGTTATGGGGATGCCAGAGAAGCCGTGTTCAGACCGGATGCGGTTGACGTCATCAACCGTGTCATCCGGCCCCAAAACGATTGGATCCAAAATGAAACCTTGTTCATATTTCTTTACACATAAGGGATGTTAAGATGTATGCATTTTTACCTTGACCGTATGTACTTGCTTAACTTGGTATTCTATGGGGCAGTTGTGGTGTAGTATTCCGACGCCTCCACAGAGCTGAAATTATTGGGAGCTTAGAGGAATTAAATCAAAACATACACCCATAGCAATCGCCATATTTGCTTCGGTCACTGTGTCCATAGGTGAAGAAACAAAGGGCAGTTTGAGGTTGATGTTTCGAGTAAGACGTGTAGACAAATTGACATCAGAGGCCATGAAATCAAGGTAGCCTGGAAGGATGATGAAATCGCTAAAATGGAAACAGTGTTAAGTGCCTAAGGGTGTTTGACGAGACATCACATAGTTAAAACGTGAAAACGTTTTTTTCCATACGGACAATTGGACATTTGAACTCTCGAACCTGAAAACCAGCCTATAAATTCATCAAATACCTCGGATCACATGCTACAGCAACCATGAACGGCTAGGTATACAAAACGGAAAACACTCAAGGTAATGCAAACATCCTAGATTTACATGCGTGCATGCATTGAGAAAACAGAGAGACGAAAGGCATGACAAAAGTTTTTGGTGGAGGAATTTTATCTGTCAATAAAAGCGAATATGCGAGTTCGATGAAGCAGTTCAGAAGAAGATGCGATCACAGGAAAAAAAAATTATTTTTCGGACGTTCCGGATTCTGTCGGGAATCCTTGAACGCAGGTAACCGTAGAATAATGTGAGATATGCGCACGTTTCACACCATTCTACGGCTACTTATGGTTGAAAATTTTCGACAGAATCCGAAATGTCGAGGAAATAAAATTATTTTTCTAGTACTCGCATTTTTTTCTTCTTAATGTTATCTGTATAATAATTATAGTTTGCTACTGCTGCAATAAACGGAAATGGAAGTTCATTTTCTCCCATTCCGCTTTTACAAATTTGTTCCGTACTTGCTATCGGTTCGCATTTGCCAATCATAGGATCTCGTTGCCAGATTTTTGTATTAGTTCTGCTCCATGGGCACCGACGACGTTTTGAGGGAAAGATAGCCAACTCAATTTACGACTGAGAGGAAGGCACGCGCATAAATTCTCAAAACGTGAGTAGACAAAGTACTGCAGTTAAAAATGGCGCGAATAAAATTCTGAGCAGAATGCTGTTCATGCCTTGTCGTTCCACGGTAATTCGTCTGGTTGATGTCACGAAACTAATAACGCACTTTTTCGTCAACATTTGGGTCTTCCAAATATAGTCTCTTACTCTTGCGAAAACAGGCATCGGAAAATATTCTTCGTAAATGCTTTTAGGAAGCACATATCATGAAGGTTGGCGAAAGTATGGCTGAAAACCTCGTTACTAAATTTAATCGTGAAGGCCGGAAACGTGCTTATCGCTTGGGGTTTTTAGTACATGTTACTATAGAACAATCGAAGTCGGTAATGCGATGCGACGACGAAAATGATCGAAGAAATTTTAGAAAGTGTAAATCTAAAGCAAAAATAGCGGATCTGCTAAATGCAATGAAATTGCAAACAAATCAAACTACGGCGAGGTCACGCCTAGCACGACCAATTTACTGTGAGTCAGCAGCGCTTGCAGAGGGTGACGATGACTGTGAACACGCTGTTCTGAATTTTCAGTCATCGGACCTCAATGAGTGATTACATTTTTCGCGAATAATTTTACACTGATATAGATGGTGAATTTGTCGTATATTTTTTAGAAAACATATACAGAGCTAATGAAATGGATGAAACAATATTTACGGGATATTAGTCGTTCATGTGATTAGTGGAAATAAACAGGATAGTGTATGCTCACTTGTTAACTTGAACAGCTAACACAGCGTATTCAAGAAGATATCAACACAGTAGAGAGTATGCAAACTGTGACTTATCCTAAGAAATAAGTTTTTCTGGTTGAAGATAGCCAAATTTTAAAAAAAGCTTAGGAGCGGTGTCTTTTTAAATTGCATTTGTTTTGGAAAAGGGACGCCGGTGGGCATTAAGATTTTCAGTATAAAGGCCGTTGGAGATATCGCATAAATCAACAAAATGGTTCGCCCTGATATTGACAACGAAAGGGCGATTTATGATTACTGTCGAACGGATATTCCTACAAATTATTAAACTATATCATGCGTGGAACGATTGTAACCGGTGTTTACACGCAGTCTACGATAAAGAAGGGTGCAAGAAACTATTTAAATTTACAAAAATCCGAATTAAGACGGCGATTTTTGTGAGTCATTGGCTCGGTTTGGCTAATCGCAACACCTCAATAGTTGCCTGCAATCCATTTTTGATGCCTAACTTTCTTCTGAAACCTGTACATCAAAGGGACCGTAAAGCACAACATAGGACAATAGGTGGGAGGCTCAGCAATCACCAATTATTAACTAAGGACGTTGTCAAGTACAAGTGTTAAGTAGATTTTAGAGCTACAACTCTTTTTGCGATTTACTAATTGTCGCAACGGAAGGAGAACAGTTCCGACTATCGTTGCCACAAATGACACAGACAATTATCGAACACTCCAAATCATGCCTGCGTCACCCTGCCAACGCATAATCATTAGCCATTGCAGTTGAAAGAGCGCCAGACAATGGGGTGTTGGCAGGAGGATGCAAGAATTCTTGCATCATCCTGCCAAATTATTAATGATTTTGCGTGCTCGATAAATAATTATTTGGTAAAGTAATGGCTGAAAAGCGAAACCAACCTGTAAGTAATTCCGCTGTTTTCACTAAACAGTTCTTTTGCGGAAAGCCCGTCCTTGGGAATAGCCTGCTCGCTGTCGCCGTGCATGTTTCGCGTGAGCTCAGAAAGACTAAAAGTGTGATGAACTAATGATCCTACTTTGCGTAAACTTTTGTTGGTTTGTGATTGGAGGATAGAGAATCTCTGTTTCCGGCTTATGATTGGTGGATTAGGTCAGCAGGTTTCCTTTGGCGCGTTATTCAAGCACTTTCACTATGGCATCCGTAAGAGAGCCTATACGTGCTATCTAAGTAAACTAGCTGGGAGGGCGAGTATAATATGCAACCAAATATAACCAAAACGTAAGCAATATGTGAACAGTAAAACAAACCGCAAAAGGAATGGGGAGAACGTAGCATAACTTGTAGGAAGAGGCACTGAAAGGGGCGTTTGAAGCATTTGAGATGTGGGCGTAGGAAAACAATCGTAAAAAATGTGGACGAGTAAACAGACTGATTTTTGCGAAATAGGTGGGCCAGGCGACCCAGGGAATTCATACTCATGGGGATGTAAAGGCCCTACCAGACTGGTTCTGTATACGTCAATTAAAATAAGCAAATAAACCTGGTAGATAATAATGGCATTAACTAGCATATATCATCAATGCCATATGTAGGGCAATAAGCAGAGTGAAGACTCCGTCATGACAGTCCTAGGTTACTTAGTACCGTCAATATGGACTGTCAGCACTGCACCGCTAACAGTCCATATTGACGGTACTAAGTAACC
>JAYGXS010000004.1:34421533-34465083 GCA_036362985.1 Ligula intestinalis
GGCAATCCGAGGCTGGTGCTGGCAGGGAACGGAGGTTCCACTGCATTAAATTTGAGGTATACTTGACCAGGAGGTATAGCTGGTTAATTGATAGGTAAAGCAGGAAAGCAATAATAAAACAGCTCAGAGTATAGAGTAATGACAGTGATGGAAATTCATGAATTATGTCCAGGAATTGATAACTTTATTAAATAGGTATGAGTAATAACGTAGAAGCATGAATGAAATTCCAAAAAAAATGTAGCTTTTCTCTCAATTCTCTTGAAAGTAGGAACTTTGAACTATAACTGAATTCAACTTGAGAGTGCGTTGGTGATCAAAATATATTTGCCCACTTAAGCCGTACTAAATAAAGACGCTTCTATCTTAAACTGGATGTTAATTCTTATCTTCTATCTGGCTTTTGGAGTTTAAGCCATATAACCCAAAAGAAATCATGTTGAGATGCTATCCAGAGGATATTTTTCACACAGAATGCCTAGTCCAAATAAAGCGCTTTGACCTTGAGTTGGCAGTAGCAATTATGTAAACACAGGGCAAATTAAATTTACCTGTGCTACAGCTGTCTTCCAAAAAGTTCCTGTTGCATTTACATCAGCTTATTAATGGAGTTGCCTGAATCTATTTCTTCATCTCGCCTGCGTTGTAGACTTTATCAAACGCTAAGAGAAAAAGGTGTGATTCAAGAACTCAAAGTAAACCAGTTTTTAATTCACTTTTGCCTTAGACAAACCTGCGTCATAAACTTATAAGTGAATTTTGTGCTACAAATATTCGCTCCACACTTCCACCAACAGAGAGGGACAGTTTACAGAAGCGCGTTTACGAAGGCATTATTGTCGATTATTTAAGCAGCCGCGGATACACATACACCCTGAGCGTTTTTATCCCCGAAATGGGACCACAGACAACACAGGTAAATATAGTTTGATAACTCACGTCTTAAGGTTTATTCGCGAGATGAAATTTTAAAATTTCTCAAGCTTTGCGATTCTCCACGTTTAACTCAACTCCAGGTAAAATGTCATTATTTTTCCTACAAATATATGGAAATCTAGAGAAGACCTTTGTTCAATTCCGAAATACCCCTGATCGAGGTGTTAATACAAATGTTGGAGGAGATTTATCACCCGAGCTTACAAGATATTGGTATTCAAGCTGGTTCGGACACGGGCGTTTCTTTTTATGGTATGCACATACATATGCAATTTGACACTGTTTAATCAAAAGAGCATTAAAATAAAGTGAAAGTCTAAATATGACACTTTTAATGGTTAAGCTAACCGTTCTTGCAGATTTTGATCGATCACCTCGTATAAAATCAGGTTTAATCCCTGAGATTGACCTTCTTTTCTGTCAGAAAATTAGCGAGCCGATGATGCTCTCCCCTATTAAAAATACACTAATATCCGCATCACACTGACCGAATTGTTTTCAATATTCGGGCTTCCGAAATTAAGTGTCAATTTGCACCCACAAAGAAGGCCATACCTTTATAAATTACAGAGGTAGCCTTTGTTTCAACTATAAAACATATAATATCAGATAACCAGATTACGTGTTTTCGCATGTCTTTATGGCCATTAATGTGAAATATTATTTTGCGCATGTGCTGTCAGTAGAGCCATGCAGATGGAGCAAAAATACCCAATTGTGCTGTTGAAAGGCGATCGCTTCTTTATTTTCGGACGTTACTTCCTCCGGCCTCTCCGAATGGGTACCAAACTTGCTGGCCATAATATCCTAACGCTATCCGAACGTAAATGAATATTTCGATGATTGTCATGTAGGGAATCCTTCTCAGTGTTTGAGAAGTCACTCATCATACAGATTGAGACCAAACATGTATTTACTGAAAACTAATTATAAAACAGCCTTTTAACCATAAATTCTTTTCGTATAACAGGAAAATTACCGTGGATAAGCCGTAACATTATGTGTTTTGTGTTATGTTTGGATATGCACTGTTTATTTGCAGTGGTATCAATGTGAACTTGTTCAAACGCAGTTCTGTATTCTATACTTTTAGAGCAAAAAGTAAACTAGTGTATTTTGAGTCAACAGTACGTTCTTAAAAATGAATTTGGACTGTCCTCTGTTTCTGAAATGTCCCTTCCCTACTTACCTGCATATACTAGGATGAGTATCAAGGCGATATGTCTATGCCGTCAGACAAATGAATGCTCCAACCATTTAGTAAACAAGTAGAAAAAATTCAATGCCAACATCAGTCAGCTAAGCAAAAGGCAGTATTCCATTTAGTAGCTGCTTATTTTTGAGGGCTAGACCTATTTGCGACGTCTCTGCACTATAGTACATTGCCATGCTAGGACGCACCTACTGTGCCCATAACTCTTTGTTCGCACAACTAATCAATAAGCCATTGGTTCTTTGATGTCGGCTTGAAAAGTACCTACTAGAGAGCATCCCCAGCGCGAAGTGTTTTGGGTTTAAGTCTTTATTTTCTAAAACCTGATTGAAGGTCAGAAAAAAAAATCCAGTTTTAAAAATGGGACGTCTATATTCAATAGAAATAGTTTAAGAAATATTTTTTGATCCCCATCGCACTCTAAAGTTGCATTCAATTATAACAATTTGTAACTTTCAAGATATTTGTCAAATATTCACGCTTCTACGTGCTTGTTTATGCCTTTTACTTAAGTTATCTGTTCCTGCACATAAGTCATAACCTCCTATTGCTCTAGTTACTCTATGCTCTGATATGTTTAACAATTGGTGTTCTGTTCACCACAGAAAATACCTAACTTGACCTTGCAGTCATAAACATTTTAAATACGACATAAATGGACAGTTTTCCCGCTGTCGCAAGGTCGTTTTATTAACTAACGATATTTTTATTTGGGAAAGCATCACATCAGAATAATGGCAGTGGTATTTTGAGTTATGTGGCTGCTGACCGTAAGGATGCGTGTGCAGAGGACGACAATCGAAGTATAACGAAAAAAGTTCGAACTAAATATATGACTGCATCGCCCAACGGGTCTTTTCCTTTTCAAAATACGCTCACACCAGGAACAAATTTCTAAAAACAAAAGACCGTCTTCTGTTACCGTCCATTATCACATTGTGCATGGTGTCTTTGGTACTAGATCCAATTTGTGAACTTTTGATTCGAAAAAAGGTAATCTAAAATAATCTTTTCCGGTATCAGTCTGATTATCTTCAGTAGAAATCACGGATGTCAGCATTAAATTTGCCATGAAAATCCATGCCGATTGTTGTACACGAAAAATTGCATTCAGCTTGTCGATTATTGAAGCCAATCCTCCCTTATCATACAATTTCTATCTTCAGCGGCAATTGGGCCATTACTCATGAGTGAGCCTAGAAAATACATACGTCTTTTTAACCTTACGTAATTTATTTTTTTTGGAGTTTTACCACTACAACCGTCATAAATGTCTATGGCAGAGAATTGATTGAAAAATCTGTTTA
This sequence comes from Ligula intestinalis, assembly GCA_036362985.1. Lineage (NCBI taxonomy): Eukaryota > Metazoa > Platyhelminthes > Cestoda > Diphyllobothriidea > Diphyllobothriidae > Ligula > Ligula intestinalis. The sequence goes on from JAYGXS010000004.1 coordinate 34,424,990, forward strand.
GTTATTTATGTGTGGTCTAGCAAGCACTAGACCGAGATTTTTGACAAATCTTAAGGCTAAAAATTTAGTTTTTGACTCTTAACATAGAGCTGCTAAAGATTTTCCAATTATCAGTAAAGACTTTTTAACGTAAGTTATGCATCTGAATTTCCCACACATTTTGCTTCTTCTTTTACCTTGGTAATGTGAAGAGTAGAGTTCTAGCAGTCACTTGATTTCTTCCATTCAGAAGGTCAGTTACAAAGAATTGACCAAAAATTTCAGTCCAAGCAGTTGCTTGACATCGAATCAACAAGAGCAGCCTTTGAGGAGAGAATACAACACTGTCGTTACGAAATTGAAGCAGAACTGCAAAAAAGTTACTCTGAAAAGGTGCGTTGGCATTTTCATGACCATACCTATACTTTCAAATAGTAGTTTCTTCTGATCCTGTCGGCATGCGTAATAGCATAATGTAAATAACTATAGGTAGACTCACAGAAGCCACCTGCTTTTATGTCAGTAAAGGCTACTGGCTGTCTCACGGAACAAATATGCAAGCAGCTATCCACAGCACCAACTTTATTGAAAGTACATGCCTAATGCCCTTTCATACTTCCGAAACCATTCTAGGTAACGGGCTTTCATACACTACGCATTTCTCAGTGCATGCCTATATACCTTTAAAAATATGTGGTTTCATAATGCCGTAGCGGAGATCTCAGTGAACTGAATGACTGAATTTTTGGCTAGTAACTATGTTGGGAGTACGTTAGAATAACTTGCATAGTAAATCATGCTACAAGTAGTACTACCCGTTTATATAACAAGCATAATGCAAACATTCCGTAGGAGCTGAATTCTGCAACTGAAGTGCTCATTTAAATTTCGCGACCGATCATCAAAGGGCATGTCTCGGGCAAGTTACTCCGGATGTTTTCGCACTGGTTAGAGCGTTGGACTAAATACCAAAAAACCGCGTATTCCAGCTTCAGATGACTCTGAATCTGGAAGTGAGCAAGACTGGCTGACAGCAGCTAATAAGCCGAAAATGCCCATTTAAGTCACAATTATTTTTTTCTCGTAATACCCACAATGTATATATTTTCGTTACCAATTAATTAGTTGATTCAGCCTTCCGCAGATGGGGTCCAATTTTTAGGAAATCGCTAATTCATTTGAGTTGTTTTAGGTAAATTTTACTGATTAGTTGTGCTAAATTTCCTTTTTAAATGAGGGCTTAATACATTGCTCTGCTTTTGGGATGCCTAGATAAGGATTGAGTTTTCTTTGACCTGGCCTTATTGGGGCGGACTTAGTGGTGCCCAACCTCACGACAGCAATTGCAAGGCTTGCGAACAGCCAAAGATCTTACCACCTTAACTGGGGGGAGGGGGTAACGACCGAAAAATAATGGTGAGCACTCCTCCGTTTTTTCTGTTAGCAAGGGAAATCATTGTGCAAGTGAAAAGTATTCCTTCTTTTATGAAAAGTTTTTGGTTTTTTTCAGCTGGAAACGTTTAAGAAACTGCGGCTTGAGGAAATGCGCCAAGAGGTTGAAGCAAAAATGGCTGAACAGTTTTCTGCAAAAAAACAACAGGTAATACACATAGAACGTATTTTAAACCTAATGAAACTCATAGACAACTTTCCTGTTTACTGGAAACGCGTCAATCGTATTCATATTGAGATCCTTCGTGGAGCGGATCTCTTTTTGCCCTGCATGACACTATAAAATGGCACCTTATAATTAGCCAAGACCTTAAGTATTCCTCATACCACATGATATATTTATATAAGCAGCAACTATATATATTTTAGATCCTTTTCATCAATGTCTTTCTTACAGAATCGTGACATAAACGAGGAAGATTCCAGCAAGCGCCTTATTTTCTCAAAATCTTGATAGCACTCCTTTGTGGATCACTCCAGTACTAATTGAAAATGTATTTAATAAATTCTTTTTTTACCTAATCACGTTTGTCATTCACATGCTGATCTGTTTGAGACAGCTGCCTTTACAAGTCTGATATTCGCTCAGGCATGTGAACCGAAACATAATGCTTGACAATGTATTTTTTTAACGTCTCCTACCTTCAGTTCAATGTTGGAAAAAGCTGATGATATTTTGCATATAGAGCATTTAGCTCGCATTGAACTTATCGAAGAAAACTCGAAAATCTTTCATATCAGATAATTTGATGCTGATACTGTCACTGCAATGAGCAAATGTAATTTTTGTTCAAGCGATTACTAGTTGTAGTTGCGTACTCACAAATATCAATAAGAAATTGGAGGCCTAAGTTATTGATCTGTTAATCCAATTAGGCAAGTTGAAGTACCTCGTTAAAGCGTTCTTGACCTCCCATCGTCACCTATTGTCTAAGTTAAGCGTAGAGTTTAAGCAAATTCAACAAAAATTCTGCACTGATCCCCCTCGCACATTGCCTGGTAGGGCTTCAATGCTTTCCTGATCATTTATTAATCTTGCTACTTTCAGGTAGATTGGAGGGTGCCTTGATGGCTGTGATCTTTCAGATACTAAAATCAACCACAAAAAATAAAGCTATCAATAATTATTTTATATTTTCACCCCTGCATTTAGTTGGAAGCCCTACATGCCGCAGAACGGGCACGACTCGACGAACGCGAGAGACATCTTAACGAACTTTCACAGAAGTCTCGCGAAGTCGGTGAGCGGACCGCCTTCCTTCAGCGACAAGCGCTTGAAGCGGAGATCCAGGCGGCTCGTGCACAAACGGAAAAAGCTAGAGCATTGGAAATGGAACTCGAAAGGCCAGTAATTAATTTATCAAAAAACGAATGATTTGCAAGCTTTAAGTGGCAATAATTTATTACTGCAAACTTTTATCTGTAGAAGAAACTGTAAAGTTATGGGGTGGGGTAGCAATGCCTTTTGGTTAATGAACTGTTGTTTCTCCAGCATATAATCAGATTTCTTTTCAATTTCTAGGCAAAGACGCAAAATGCAGGAAGATTGGGAACGAAAAAGGATGGAGATAGAAACGAAGGGCAATCAGTTGCTTGAAAAGAAGCAAAGCTTTGACGAGATCGTCCGACAAGAGGTGGAAAGGTATGAGGGTTTAGGGTGGAATATATAATTTTAAAAACAGTGTACGTAACTACGCATCCACAGTGCAGAAATATCTCTAGATCTGCCTCTCTCGTAGAAAAATTTTTGCAATTTCACTTGTTCATTGCTTTTGTGGAACTTTTACCTCATGAAGCAATTTTGATTATTAGGTTTCGTTTCTAAATTCCTTTCTTTTTGTTATTGGTTAGAAATATGCGTCTCTTTTGCCGGAGCTCGCTCTTTGCGACACAGTAACCATTGTCCTAAACCCTGCATTTGAAGAAACCGTGCTATCAGGTTGAACAAAATGTAGCAGTGATTTTTATTAATCTAGATTTTAAGGCAGCCGTTACGGAAGCGTTCCCATGTTTTAAAGTTATGGAAACTATATCAGAACATATTTTAGGCTTTTGTCTTAATGACCACGCTTATCACTTGTGAATTTATATCCGAACTTTCCATAAAATCGTTATCCTCCAAAATGATAGCCTCTGAGTTGTTACTACAGTGTGATTCCTATCTTTATTTTTCTTCCATACATCAACACATCCTTCAAAATCCTTTTGAATGAGTTTTATACTGAAGTTCTGCACAGTGAAGAAACGGCGTTATGATTTCTTCTCAAATACGACCTCTTTCTAGAGGAAAAATCTTGCCGCAAGTGTGATATACCGGTACTGGTAACAAACAAAAAGATCCGTTGACAAAATGCACCGTAATAAATGTGCGGAATAATGAGTTGCCCGCCTGTTCGATCAGTAGAAAAGGGGAATTAAATTTTCTACAGATGTAAGTCCAACGGCAGACTCCACTGTTATTCGAATTTCTGTGAAAATGTTAAAGATAGTTTATATCTGGATCACCAGAATGCCACTGGAAAAAATGCCGAAGCTTCTGGTAGATCCCCGAATACTGTGGTTGACGGATTTAATTACTGCCGGTAAGTCTGCTCCAAAATGTTATCTGTCGCCAAAATAGGAAGGCTCAAATCGATGGCGATCTAGTACAGAATTTTCAGAAAAATGGCTCACGCATTGATGAGTGTTTGGATTGTGTCAGGGTATCGGTACTTCTACAGACACAAGCGAGATATAACGCAGTTGATTCCTCCCATCAAACACAAAGGAGGGGCGGGTTCAAAACCACATCTAACACATGTCCAGCTTATTGGCGACTTTTCAAGTCTGGGTACTAACAGAAAACCTTTGATCACCAGGAAAATTACGTTGATCTCAATACAGATGTGCACGCCCAACAAATCGAGAGAACTTAGTTAGACAGCATGAATAGAAATTGTGAAGAAAATCTTAGAATTCCACGGCATTTACTACTTCAGAGGTACTCGAATGAACACTCATGCGGTGTTTTTAAAGGAGACGAATACCGCTTCGTAGCCCTGCTACGTGATATTCAAGAAATATGTGACGCTTAATTTGTTAAATTTAATTCAGCTTTAATTTTCGCAGTATAGATGACATAATGAAAATCCAAGAATGATTCCTAACCGATACATATAAGGTTACGAATCACGCCTTATTTACATCGTCTTCAGTCAGCTTCTTTTAATGCGCCGTAAGGGAGTTTTAATATAATGTCAAGTACCATTCACAAATCCACAAACATAATTTTATAAGGATCTGCCTTACTTGGCTAAGACGGGCTTTGTTTGCTCTTTCTTCCCCAATAATATGGACTAAGAATTTACTCACAATTCAAATATTTTTTGGTCGACGACTTTTCTAGAACTTTCCTTATAAAGTTAAAGGGGGTAAATAAGCAAATTGTCTTGATCCTTTTGAAGAAGGAAACAGCTAGAAAAATTATTGCTTGTATTATTAAAAAGAGGCTTGTTTTATTCAAAATTCACCTGGTTAATAATCAGAATTTGACATTATGTATCTTTCCAACTGTTTAATTATACAGTGGCAGGAGTCCTTAGTTGATCCCCCGTCAAGTTCAGCACTGTTCCTAAAAAGCATCTCGTTTATGCTGGAAGAGCAGAGTGCACAAGTAGTCGCTGCATTTGAACATTGTTGGCAAAAACAAGGGAGACTGGAATATTCATTTCTGGCTCATTGGCCATTACCAGCCAGTCATACCCAATCTCAGGTGTTGCTCCACCCAAGGCTCGATCCTGCGACCCGTTGATCAAAAGTATTTTGATCTAATCAAGGGGCCACGGGTTGTTCGTGTGAGTGTACAGTTAGAGTCGAGAAAGCTCGTTCAAAAACCGAAATCCTGACGTGACCGAAAAAGCTCTGTAATTATTTTCACAACCCTTCTTAAGGAATCTTTTCTGACGAAAGAACGCCTCTTGAGACTTCAGGTATTATTCCATGAGGAAGCACATCTACTTGATATGTTTAAATGTGGCGAAAGTCACTTGGGCAAAATTATTTTCACCTACGTGTCTGCGATAACAGAATAACTGCAATTCGCAAAACTGGAAGACACCTCAACCGCAATTCATTAACAGTTTCTAGAACCTGTGTTCAGATTTTTCAACTTAAAAGGGACCGCATTCTCTACATTGCTTTTGCGATTTTAAATAAAAACCGGCTAATTCAGTAGACCGTAATTACATTTTCTACTTCTAGATTTTCTCGTTATAGAATAAATTTATAATAGAACAATTATAACCAAACACAAAGTGGGCTCTGTACAAAACCGGGCCGTTGGATTTTTAAATCCAAGTCAGGCTTCCAAAAAGCTGAACAGATTTTTTATAAGTAGTCGAAAATGTTATGAAAAGACCATTCGTGTATATTTCCCCTACTCCCCTCACTGTATTTTAAATTTTAAAATAATTTTTCGATCTAATTATATCCGATTGTCTTCCGGAAAAATTTTCTAACAAAAGACAGAAGGTGATTCTTAAGACGTCAATCGCTCTTACATCACTCCAAATTACTTCAAAAGGTTGCGAAAATCGGATGAACTGGATCTTCTTCGCCGTCGAAAAGACTTAGAGGTAGCTGAAGCTCGCATTTTGGGTAAGTCAACGACCCGTGTATTTTTCACTGAGTGTTTCGTATAAGGAGCATCAAATTACAACTGCTACTATAAAAAGGAAGGAATCAATTTGGTGACTCACTGACTGGATTCCAAAAACTGTGCTCCCTTATCTCTTTTTAATGCAGCATTTTTTCGCTTAGTCTTTTTGACCTCCTCCTCTTCTATCTCAATATCATCATCATCGCTATCAACACTACAAACATTATTGTTATAATGATGATTGGCGGCTCTTCTGGTTATGGGATAGTGCCAGGGTCCCACCGACCAACTTTGGTGTTGCATCAGTACTTTTGTTAAAGAATTATTACTGTTGCCTATGTGGCTGCTCGCCTACGCGCCCAGAAAAAGTGGTAGTATCACAAACAGTCATATTTTATTATTTTTTAACAGTGGAAAAGGACGCCTTGGATGCACAAAAGAAGGTTGTTCTAGCGGCACAAGACGAGGCCTCTCGCAAGTTGGAGCTATTTTCGGAAATGGAGGCAAGTCTGTGGGTTAGATTTCCAACTGTGAACGGCTGCGAGAATTAAGTGGTATACTTGTTGTATTTTATAGTCCAAATCATCCTTTTAAAGTTAGCAATCTTTTCGCGCTTCAGATCGCAGATTACAAGTCACTGAAACTGAAAGCAACAGCTGCGGCGAACGAGGTTAATCTTCTTCAAGGGTAAGGTCTTCCGATCAACTTCCTATTCAGTATTACCTAATATTTTTCGAAGGTTATGCTCCCAAATGCCCTGCAAATTTGAAAATGCATAAACGTTTAGCATGAATTTTTGGTCCTAAAAATATCTGTGTCTATATGTCTAACAGTAAATATATCTTTGGACAAAACGTCCCTTTCATTGAAAAATGGATGATTTATTTACACAACCTTTTAAAACTGTCTACGTTATTATAAATATAGGAAGTACCGTACTATAAATTACATACAGTAGGATACCGCATATACTGTACGTACACTTATATCTTTTACGCGCAACGTTGTCCCCGTCCGCCTTGGCTCTGAGACCCTAATCTCTCGTAAGCGTATTTTCTCCTAGAAGCTTGATACAGTGCTACAATTTTTGATATAATCTATAGATATATATATGTAGATCAAAGGGGTTTGCATTCCGAGCAATATAATGAAAAAAAAAGAGGTTCTTCGGAAGGATCAAGTTGCCACCCACAAAGAAACCGTGAGAACCCCCCTCACACGCCAGTGGTCTAGCTGTCTTGCCGCCTAAACTGTGCAGTGTAACTCTCTTACTTTCTCAATTCTTTTTATTTTTTGAGGATGGGCAGATGTCACCAGCTCGAAAATTCTCAAGTACAAATTGACCTTCTCGAAGAACTTCCTTTTTTTCATATATATATATCAATTGAAATACAAGCTTTTTTGGGAAGATTGAAACTCTGTTGTGTAAATTTTCGAGGCAGGTTCCCCCGCTAGTCTTCAGGCGTAAAAAATGCGCAAAAAACAGTAAAATTATAAACATCTAGAAAAATTAATATTTATTGGCACTGATTGGCAGGATTATCAGTCTGCGCTAGTAAGTCTTACACGCGTTTTGTCATTCTGCCGTGGTTGGTGGCGCGGGGGAACCCACGTCGAAAATTTACACATTAAAATTTCAATTTTCCCAAAGAAGCTTTTTTTTCATAAATTTATACAGATAAGTAGAGAGGCGTACACCGATCAGATACAGGGCACACCCGCCCGATAGCTCGATGGATAGGGTTTTTGTCCTTGACTGGAGAGACGTGGGTTCGAAACTCGAGGGTGGCGGCAATTTCCGATGCTAAACTGGACTAGATTCTCTCCTGCTGATGACGGCAAATAAGCCAGAAAAGGCCTTCCAGGAGTCTCTAACTTACGGTAACATGTCCTAAAATATATATGAATGTGCGGGGCTTGCCGACCTGGTTAAGAATTAGGTATGCTCCGTGTTTGCCTTAGAACTCACTTTGGAGCCCACGCAGACAGCCACATAGCGACTAGTGGGATAGGCTGAGGTTGAACCGATAAAGACAAGGCAGACAAGGCAGCTTATTAGCGTAGAGTGCTCGACTCAATTACTAAAGGTTCCATGTTTGAATCACGGATGATCTACACGGAAATTGGGTATGACTGGTTGATGATGACTAATAAGCCAGAAATGAACATTCTCGTCTCTCTTGTCTTTGTCGGTTTCACTTCATCCTATCTCACTAGTTTTTATGCGGCTGCAGCGCGGGCTCTTAGGTGAGCTTCAGGGCAAAAATTGAACGTGAATATATATATATATATCATTGGAAAATATATACCGTACATACTGTTGTAGTGTTAACTGACCCATTTTGTCAAAATCTTCATCCTGTTATGATCTTCACATTTTTTATTCCCCTTCTATGCATATGTTTATTTCTTTTTTGTTGCTTCTTTCTTTCCTACTGTTTGTATTCTGCAGACCTTAGTTTATTTTTCTTCGTCGTTTTTGACATTGCCTTTTAGTCGACTTGCTCAGGCCTTTGAGGAAATCGAAAGACTAAAAGAAGGCAAGCATTGAGAATCTTCTATCTGCATTTTTTGTTTAGCTTCCATGGCAGAAGCTTATTATCTACTAAGTTAGGCAGTGAAGAATAAATGTATACTTTCACTTATTCGTTAGGAAATTTGGTTGTCCTCTTACAGCAGAATATTTTTTTTCAAAATAATCCAAAAGATGCGATCAACTGCATTCTCACAGATACATTCAGAAGCCTAACACCAGTCTGTCTTTGGATAATGGTTTAAGTTCATTGAAATTTTATTGTTGTTTTTTCAAATTTATAATTTATAGTTGGATGGAGAGTTTTGCCTTTCCTTTCCAAGCCACGGGATCACATAACTGAATAGGCTTATAGTACCCAAACTGGATAGAATTAAAAGCGTGGCAATCCGGCATCTCAGCTGCGGTAGACGGACGCTCCCTGATTGTGTTACGGGACCTACTTGTCGCGCTGTGTTTTGGTGCTCGTTCTAGAAATTCGCGAATTATCAACCGCAAAAATCACGCGTTCGAGTCCCAGTTTCTGCAAACCTGCGGTTAATTATGGCTGGCTGACGTTGGCTCATAAGCCAGAAACGGTTATTTCGGTCCCTCTTCTCCTGCTCAGCAGTTGATATCACCGAGTTGAAAGTAAATGGTTAAACCTTTTCCAAAGAACTCTTCGTTGTGGGCTCTGAATTCATACTATCTCTGTTCTGCAATGTAAACTTGGTATATAGGACACATTTTAAAATAATTAGACGTGCCTATTATGCAATTTTTATAGAAAACGAGTCTACAGGGCAGCGTTTTTTACAATTTATGCAATATTTAATTGCTTCCACTTAACTTATTTATTTCTTGTTATCAGTCCTTTTGCATCTTCATATGTGCATAAGTCTCTAGGCTGCATGTTTTGCACACAGCTTCCGCTAACGCAGCATCCGAAAGAAACGTACTTATGGCTTCGCGACAGGAGACAGAACGACTTCGATCGTGTCTGGATCGGGAACGGTCAAATAACAACAATGAGCGAATGAAGCTGCAATTAGATATCGATCAGTTGGTACGATAGTTTTCTTTGCATCCTTTGCTATCCCACGAATGTCTTTGGGGATATACATTTATATTAATGTCTAAATTGTATTCCGAAGAAGTGCTCAATCAGGCTCATCACATTAAATTAATACACTTAATTGCAAAAAAATTGAGTTTAGCATCATGGTAAGGATGAAGTATCTGAGCCATGGGTGTGTACTCTGAGCGCTACGATCATAAGGCCAATCTCCGAGTAATAGCATGTAAAAGTAGGTATTAGAATGGGGTTTTCAGTGCGCAGAATTCATAGAACTTGTGCCAGGTAGTCGTCGACTATGACGAAGTTAGTACTGGTGTAAATTATGTCCAATGATAACCTAGAGGTATATATATGTAGATCAGCAGGGGTATGCATTCCGAGCGATATACTGAAGAAAAGGAGAGGTTTTTTGGAAAAATCAAGATGTACTTGTGAATTTTCGAGCTCGTGACACGTGCTCTTCATCAGACGAAATAAAGGGGAATGAGTGAGAAGGATTACAGCAGACAGTTTAAGCGGTCAGGACAGTTAGACCAATGGCATGTTAAATGAGTCATAGTTTGTGCAAGCGCGTGTTTGCGGGCGGCTTGCGGATGGGAGAGGGAGGATGAATAATGGGTCAGTAGATGTGGATGCGGTAAGGTTAGCGGTCCTCGATGTGTGAAAAGGACGGGGTACGGTAAGCCTGGATCTCAAGTTTTGATTTCTTAAATGGTCCACTGTAATCCTTCTCCCTAACTCCTCTTTATTTCGTCTGGTGTAGAGCACGTGTCATGAGCTCAAAAATGCACAAGTATATCTTGATGTTTCCGAAGAACCTCTCATTTTCTATAATATCAACTTAGATGATACGATGAAGTGGATTTATTCACTATATGACAGTCTGGAGGCTTTGCATTGCGAGCCCCTGGGCAAAACGGAACTGAATTGTTTTTCTACTAAATCGGCGAAACACATACATTCGTCATATTCCCGATCTCAACCGACAAAGCAAGGAACCCGTGGAATAGAAGTAGAGCATTGAACTCGGTGACCAAAGGACCAGGGTTCAAACCTCTGGGGTTCCAACTCTCGAGATTGGGTATGACTGGCTGATGACGGCTAACAGGCCAGAAATGGCCATTTCGGTCTCCCTTTGCTTTGTTGGATCCACTTCATATCTATACATATATCAAGAGAGATGCGAGAAAAGGGAAGTATGAGCACTTCGTTTACAATACCGAAACAATGTCAACGTCCGGATACAACATATACTTGCAACGACGTAAAAGTATAGTTAATGAAACGACATAAACGGTTGGAAAGTCACTGGAGACTTGGTACATCGATATGACATTAGCCAACACTTCTCTAGTTATGCCAGGCGTTTTCTGGGCCTAAAGTTCACAAGAAAGATGATGGTAAATGAGAGAATACGGCAGGTAGGGCACAGAGACCGACGACAATTAGACTTTCGTCAAACGGGAACGAAATTCGTACTGCAAAGTTTGAGCACTGCCGACAGCTACCTTATTGTACGCCCAATACTGCTCTAGATAGAGCACCAAATAAGGTACAGAATGGACCGTTTATTTCATTCTGGAAGACAGGAGTAAGCAAGCAAGGTGGTCAGTAACGCACCTGTGTAACCGACATATTCTTTAATCGTTGTAAAGGTGATATAAATGTTAGATTATATAAAGAACATGTCCATCTTTTTCGGGAGTCTGGGTAAGAAATAAAAAGTTCCACCTAGTTGTACAAATAATCCAAGACAATTTTATGCAGATTCTTAACCCTTTTGCCTTGTCGCTTTTCTGGTAACAAAGTTAACGCAATTAAAAAAAATTTACCCCAATGAAAACGTAGAAGTCCAAGGGGATTCCGCGAGGAACATATCAAAAATTTTAAACCTGGCACTTAGATGACGACTGGCGAGTATGAACTTTCTGCATTTAAGCCTGTTTTATGTTGAACTTGCTAACAAACGCTTGGCTTTCTTTTCAAGCTCTGTACAGATTTGCAGCTATTTATTGTTTTACTTTGTATCTTGTACACAGGCGAGTGAAAATCAACGGCTTAAGGAGCGTGTCCGGCTTCAGGAGAATGAACTCAGTCGTCTTCGTGGACGCCTCGCCGACTTTCGGTCAGTCTCAACAGACTCGAGCAATGTGAAACAGAAAGGAACCAGTGAGCAACCAGCGATGGCAGGTGAGCGTCAGGAGCGGCGGATGGAGTTTTATTGTTTAAAATTTAAGAAGTCAAGCGCATGAACTTCTAAACACAATAACTTACAGGCTAGCAGAGATTTTTTCTTCTGATTTGACGGTTCCAGAATTCGCTCAAATGTTTATATTCCTTCGATGGCGTGCGGATTGTTGATAGCTAAAGCGTGTTACCGGTCGGCACCAATGGATATAGAAGGCAGTCCATTGTTCGGGATAAAAATAATCAGGATCCCGTATAAAAATAGAACCTGTTCTGCGAGGCTGCTTGAGAAGAAGGAGAATAACAGCTCAAGTGCAAATGCTGTAGGCGATCTTTTGATCGTGGGTATCTTTTCCAAGACTCTTGTCTTTCGGACTATGAAACTTAATTCACGATGCGCACTTTTCTTCCTAGATAAATAACGATAAATTTAAAGGCCTGAGCGCCTCCGATTTGCAAAAAAGCTCTGCTTGGCAGAGAACAGCAAATTCGATGGATAGCGTCAATTATCGACTCTTATTTTCTGCTTGATTTTCTCCAGATTCCGTGGAAAACAAGGCCAAAGATTCGCCTGTTCCATCGCAACCGGCGGTTTGCACAACCGCTGACGCAAACTTTCAAAGGGATGCAGCTGACAACCGGAATGGAATACTAAACAGTCAGCCATCTGCAGCCTTCGTCGCTACTCGAGAACGTCTCGAAAGCCTGGAACGAGAGTCAGAGGAGCTAGAAAAGGCCTACGCCGAATGGCGAAACTGCGGTACTTACACGAAAGTGGGGAGCACTGTTACGTCAGCTATACCATTCCAGCATGCCAAATTAAGCAACAGCTTGTCGGCTGCCTTTTTCACCGGTTTAAAATCCACTAGTATTCCAACTTTGAGGCCCTTTACTACACAGTGGCCTCTTCCCTACGTGGTAAGTGTTCCTTTCCTTTGAAAATACTCTTATTCCTTTCTGCTTATGTGCTTTTATGGCAGTCATTTAAGCGGGAAGCACATGTGTACTGTGATGCAGATTTGCTATCAGTTGAGCACGCGTTTCTTTACGTCTCATAGCCCCTCTAAAGATCGCAAACTCTGACGCAGACACATTCCTCTGCAAACCCCCCTTGTACTTTTTACGGCTGTAATCAGGACCAACCTAGCAGGCCTCGATGATGTTACAGATAGTCTGTCTCATTTGAGACCTAATCCTCAAGCAGAAGTGATCAAACAGCTCCAGTTGCCTTCCATCTTCCGCTCTCATAGCCCAGCACTCACAGCCGTGAATAAAGACAAACCGAACGAATGCATGGTAAAAGCGAACCTTTCGTAACTATAGAAATATCACATTGGGTCCATCGGCACTTTCTAAGGCTTAAAAAAACCCTGATAAATACTTGGATTCGTGAAAGAATGCCATCCTTTTTATGTATATTCGGCAGCAATCTCACTCCTTGGAAGCTAATAAGGCGATATCGTCGGTGAAGTCGAGATGAGTCAACGGGTGTCCGGGTGCAAGTTCACAGCTATCCCCTTTAGAAACGACCTTTCCGTGAATTCAGTCAATGTCGTAATTGAGTGGAATAGACGACAGGACACAGCCTTGTCTAAAGCCAAACCAAATAGCAAACGGTTCTGGAAGGTTTGAATGGACCAGAACCCATGCAGTGGTGGAACGGTAGTATGCCTTGACACTTCATTTGCAATATTTAGATATCATCAAGGCAAGAATTGTAAGGTCTACTTGTTGCTTCGCATAAACTTAGTGGAATAGTTGTTTGCCACTTCAAAGGCTGTATCAAAAGTGCAATATTTTGGAAGCGGTGCGATTAAGAAGAGCTTACTCGCAGGCCATCAAAGAGTCACATTATTTAATATTGAACAACTGAGGTGAATAGGTGATTTTTACTGCAACACTTCGTTGGATATGTTTCTTCTTACTGGTTTTGATTTTGGAGTTTACCTTTTTCAAGTTATGGTAATCGTCATTATAAATAGGACTCTGCCATCATGATATGGTGACCTTGTGTCCCACAAGGCTCAACCTGATGCCTTCGAGCCGGGTGCTAGAGAATGTTGACTGGCGGTTCTCTCGCATCCATCCCTTTTCTGTTGGTACGATCAAAGGCCTCTTTTCTGTATTCCTCTCACTAGCGCTCCCTAAAAAGTGTCGTGGACGCAGCTCGTGAGCCTCTGCCAAAGACGATTCTTGAGACCGGCCACTCGTCATCAAACCTCCCCTTTCTACGCGATTATGCAACAGTAAGGTTAGTTCGACTGCTAGAATTTGATACGAAGAGCACCTACCTGTCCTCTCACCTTCGACCTAGTTATTCGAGATACGAAATTGTTCAGAAAATCACATGTCAGCTTCTGTCTTATTACTCGGTCATACATCCATCCGACCTGGCCCTAATTAGCAGCTGCCAAATTCTACCTTTTTCTTGAATTGTTTCCAAAATGTTCGCCCACGTTCTGTATTAGCTTATTCGGAAAAGCTTCCTTTGGAGTATGAACTATGCGAACATTGCAGCGGTAGGTTTCATGAAACACCGATACTACAGCTGTCAGGACCTCTGTCGATGTCCAAGGCGGAGCGGAACAGATGAGTTACGTTAGTGGTTGGTGAACGTTCATCAACGAGTGTCAATATTCTCCAATCTAGACTGGCAAGAAAACGAGCTCGAGGCTCAATGTTGGGACCGTCAGACGCTTATCAAAAGGTTGCGAGTTCGAGCCCCGAGTGGTAAAAAACTTGAGTCTGGGTATGACTGGCTGACGATGACTCATAAGCCAGAAATGGCCATTTCAGTAGCCCTTGTCTTTGCCGGCAATACTATCTGCCTATACTACCAGCTAGTACGGCTCTCAGCACCCCTGTCGAGGCCCAAAGCAGAGCACGAAAGGTGAAATCCGTTAGCGGTCGGTGAAGTTTCATCAACGCGTACTCATTGTTGTTGGGAATCCAAACTGCATTCAAGTCTGGTATACATGGCAAGGAGTGTGGGCGGACAGGACGTTTAAATCGGAATCAAGCAGCAAATCAAAGCCGTATACGTATGGTTAGGAGCAGCGATACAGGCAGTTTTCCTCTCTCGGCGTGTATATATAACCTTTTATATGTTTATAACAGAATTAAGAATGTCTACGTCCGAGCAGTGTCGACTACCAAATCACTAGCCTACGTAAGAGGGTTTCGACAGCAATGAATAGTACATTTGATCCCATAGATTGTTTACGATTAGGCCAACTGAATTATCCAAAGTTGCCCCAAACAGCTGCTAATTAAGTGCGCGTGGTAGTCATCTGGCAGGCTTTAGGTTGATTGCTCAAGAAATCCTGCCTGAGCAGTCATCTTACTGTATCTGAGTGAGTGCATTCCATACTTTGTAGTAGGCTGGGCGCGCAACTTGACCCCGTTGGAAATAAATTCCTGGCTTGCGGTGGCGCCTTGTAGTTCAGATGATGATAGCGTTAGTCGTACGTAAGTTTTCCCCTTGCTTTAAAGAAGAAAACGCGGTCTATGGAACGGCAATTTTATTCTTCTGAACTTTTGTCTCCACACGAGAAGCCACCGTCAGAGAAAATGAGACAGCAGAAAGCGTTGGCTACGTGTAAATTGGGATGGGGAGGGGGTGGCACTTGTGATTGGTCCATGCCCACGTCACGTCTATGTTCCCGCCATCTTATCGTGTCTCGCCCGCGCGCGTCCCTGGAGTTGTGGCGTGAGACCTTAACGTGGCAGCCTGCGTGCTTGAATGGGAAATGGGCCGTGGTTTCTGGGTACGAGCGCTGATGGCAAAATAACATGACGGTATATCTACATGCCTGTTGGTGTAGTTGGAGTCTGATACCCAGACCTCCAGTAGTTCTCGCCCAGTCTTATTCGCGGCGCGTGCCATTAGCCGTGTTCCTGAGAAGTCGAATTCGTGGCCTTCTTCTGGGGTGTGGGTAGCGATCTAGGATAGTGAGTCGCCTCTCCACACTGCCCGTTTGTGCTCCGTTAGTCGCAAGATAAGTCGTTACCTGGTCTGCCCTCTTTAATGGGAAAAACAGTCACGGTATGGCGCCTTGTTGTCATGGATTCGAATTCCACGGAGGTAATCGACGTTGTTTATAATTGGGTTAAATGTGTTAACTTAAGCATTGTTAATCATATGCATTACTGTTTTGTGCATATATTACAACAGACCTCTAGCACTCATTTCAGTTGGTAATTGTAAACTGTATTATCGGAAGCCTTACGGAAAGTCCTGGTTTTGTTCAGTCTATCATTCCGTCAACATGTGTTGTCATCGATAGCTGCAGTAGACTACCCATCTCATGGCATGTTACTCGAAATTGTAAAATTTCGTTTCAATTCGAACAAATTACTTAAGTAAGATTTTAATATCAGTCATCGCGCAGGCTAATTGCAAGATATCTCAGTCACGCGGAAAGCCAGCTTTTGAAGGAGCTTCTTTCGGACTGCCTGCGAAAAGCATATTATGTAAAAAGTAACTACTTAAGAACGTTTGCATTTTTCGCATTGATTCTCAATGCTATTTTTATTTTCAACCATAATTTATAGTAAGCCTGAAGGAGAATATTCTTCCTCGTATTCACTTTGCAGAAAATTACGCCTTCTTCAAATTTTATACCTGAAAAGGGTATCTTTTGGTTTTAAAGAAGTTTCTAATTACGCGATTTTTAAGATCGTGAGCTTTTTGTTCAGAACGCATCCTATCCACCAGTTTATTAATGTTGTCTATAAAATATACAAGATGAATCACATTTAATAGAAATTTTTATAACTATGTGACCCCTTCCCCGTTCTATATACATTTTCATATTTTTAGCTTGAATGCGCAGGACACTAAAAATATTGAGAAGCCGGGAGGGATGAACCTTCAAGAAGTGATATCGAAACCCATCCCCAGGCCTGTGTCCGCTGTTGGTGATATGAACCTAGGTAGGAAAGCATATTTTGAGTATTTTTTTATCCAGGGGAGTTTTGAGGGATAATTTTGAGAACTTTGTCAACATCCGTCCTGTATAAGTCGGAAAACCATGCTTCTTATTTCTTTAGAAGAGTGAAATGTACTACCACAGAGTGATCATTTTTCGCTTGTATGTTGACTAGTTCGGGCCGAAGATGCTTGAGGGTTGAGCTCTGGATTCAGGTTACCATTGACATAAGCTGGTATAAGCAAATGGGTGGGTTTCAGGACACAATGGGGAGTCAATCACGAAAACAAGTAAGCCCGTTGGGGGAACCTGGAGACAGCCTCGGGTATGGATGGTCGAACACGCATCAGTAGCGCTAAAGAATGACGCCAATTCTTAAGCAATGGCGTGCTCGACGGAACTCAACCATACTTTAATTTTGAAAAGATACTGAAATCATCACGTATGCGTGGAGCTGCTTCGGTTTCTAGTAAAATTTCTACTGTAAAGGGAAACATGACTGTCCCTATACCGAAGAGCCTACCTTATCCGACTGAGTTGCTCAATAAAAGCCATAGATGAGTACGGCTGGCCTTTAAAACCGTCTAGATGCCAGGGGTATCTTTCTACCAATTGGCCTGAATCTATTCACCTTTTAATATTTCGCTTAGTTTCGAGGCCATCGATAAAGTCCACCTCAGAATACAATCACCAGTTGGTAGTGGAGACGGACATAGGACAATCTCTGACCTCAAAGTTAGAAGACCGTCACTCCGATGAGAAGAATCACGCTGACGGAAAATCGAGCTGGATGCCGGAGCAGCAAAATGTCAGCCCACTCTCGGCTGAGGATATAGTAATAGCAAAGCCGGCATCCTCAGTGAATCCAGCGGGTGATGAACTGTATCTGTCTGCCTCGAAGTTCCAACGGAGTGGACCATCAGAAGAGCAACCACTGAGAAGTTCTTCTCGACCGACAGTATCTCCATCCATTAAGGAACTCTCAAATAAGAATAAACCACCGGTGGAGATAAACGATCGACCTTCAGGTAAGCCTGCACGTTTGTTCGTTTTTCAACTGGATAAGGCCTATTTGTCTACTAGTGGGCTATTAGACTTTAGCTTCCCTTGCGATAGCAGTCATCTATCTAATATATTTCTTAATAATCTTTGAAATGCTGTTTTGGGATGAATCATTCTATGTAATATCATATAGAGATTGTCCTCATTAAAAATCAACCAAGATTTTGAGGTGCGCTTTCGATTATGAAGGATTTCTTGCATGGGAAATGTAATATAAATTAGAATGCAGTCCAATTGCAAGATATTTTGGATAGGTCAAAAGCAACTACTTACTAAGTATGTGTTTCACTTAGGAATTTCGGTACTTCAATTGACACAATTTTAAAAATTCGTGGCATTGGTGAGATTCGATATCACTCAGCAGATAAGGCTTTAGTATAGCCGACGTTCAACCAATTGATATACGAAGGCACGCCGAGAGCCGTGAATTTAATAACACCTGGGTTGATTTACCTTCCTAACAACTACGTGAGCCTAAAAGTCATCCTCGTGGATTCTAGATGACTGTTTGGAAATTCCTGTCTGGGCAGTCAGCTTACTGTATCCATAATGTTGCATTCCATACGGTCAATAAGCTGGGTGGGTAAATTGACCCAAGTGTGATTAAATTCACGGCTCATTGTGAACCACGTAGTTCAGTGTTAGAGCGCTGGCTGTGCAAAAGCCTTCCCTGTTGCGTTGGTTCGAATCTTACCGAGGCCACGACTTCTTAACAATTAGGTCAATTGAAGTATGCAAATCTGCCAAACCCTCCGAATAATAATTTCAATACTTTTAGTCATTTAAGCATCCATTCATAGAAAATGCGAAAAAAATTCTTAATTGATAACAAACCACGTCTACCTCAAATTTTATACTCGACGAAATGGTATACGACGGCTTTAAAAATATTTTTAATTCCTGGATATTTTAAGGGGTGATCTGCGGTTGCATTTGTCTGCAGGGTTTCTAGTCTACAAGCTGTATGCTTTCCGTATAAGGAAAATTATACTCTCCCCTGTGCCATTCCGAGGAAACCATTTGGTGTTCATAAACACTGCTAATGAATGTAAACTATGCTGTACACTTCAGAAGCGTTATGAAAAAATGCGCGAATAAGGCATTATTTGAATGGAAATCGTACGGTCCAATGAAATTTTCTATTTAGTGTTTTATTTAAGGCAAAAAGATGACCTGAGTTCGACTTTAAAATTTTACAACCTCACTTGGCCATCAAATCAGCATAATAAGGGATGGTTTTCAGCATGTTGACTACGAAATATATCTGAATTTAGAAGGGTATAGAAATTCAACAGAAAAATGAATGTTTCTTAAGTAATTATTTATTTTTATCTAATTCGATCTTCGCAAGCGGCCGAAAATACGTGCATTCGAAAGTCGGCACCCCCCCCCCCCCCCAATGTGCTAATAAGACTAGATGATGGGTATTTTAACTCCTCTTAAGTAGTTTTTCCTAGTGAAGAATACATTTCAGAAATTCGATTTCATGAGATCGGTCACTTACTGTGAACTGCCCCCCTCGTGTTCAGCTACATCAATAAGCACCACATAATTACTGAATTCCTGATGGGCAAGCAATATTTCAGCGAGTATCTTCTGCATAATTGACACTACGTTACGTTTGCAATTGGTACAGTAGTCGCCGGATATTAAGCCCACCTCGGGCCCAGAACAAATCGGGCTTAATAAGCGGCTGGGCCTATTAACCATGGGCTTAATACTGTAGTCGCCGGCTATTAAGCCAACCTCAGGCCCAGGCCAAATTGGGTTTAATGAGCGGCTGGGCCTATTAACCGTGGGCTTAATAACTGGCGACTACTGTACTCCAATAGCAACCTTTTTAACAAGTACAGTCGGGCGGAGCTGATGATCGCCTTTTCAACCCGTTTATAGGACGTACCCGTTCATCTCGTACCAATTAAATGCAAACAGATTCCCTGTCTGAATCGAGGCGATACTTTTTTATGATCCTCCAAATTATAGAGTGAAACAGATGCACATGGAGTAGCCTTGGTTATGGGAACTACACACAACATCAAATAACCTTACCGACACAGACAAGGGGAATTTGATTTGCAGTTTCCAGCTTAGTTACCATCATCCCCAGTTTTCTAACCTCCGACGCGTTGGAATGTTAACCAGCAAAATTTAGGTAAGAACCTCGGGGAGAGCAAAAAAAGGTTGGATATAGCTCGTTGGTGATTGTTACTCAACCAGAAATGGGCAGTCCAGTCCCCTTTGCTTTTGTATATAATACAAGCTGCTGTAGGAATGCTAGCGGAGCCCGAGAGTTAGCCCCAAGGCATGACGGGAGAGTCGTCTCCCGCTAGGCGGTCAGTGAGCGACCCATTACCATTACTAGTAATTATCTTAGAAAACCTACATAAACCTCCATCCCTATATTAACTTTTTTCAAAGGTATATCAAAAAAAAATCCCGATTAACCTGTCTCCACCGTCGTCGGCTTAGATACCCCTTCTTTCACCAATATTGCCTGTCTATCGCCTGATGTACCTTTGCTAGGAGCCAATCATTGAGTTGAGGTTCTATGAGATCTTGTGGTGTCCTATAAGCGTTTTTAAATTCCTCAACCTCTTCTGCTAAGCTGACAAATAGACACGTTATCTTCGTCCTAGGTTCGAAGGAATTCGAACGGTTTAGTCCTCCGGACGTCGTTCTGAAGCAGCAAGAGCATGATCAGGACCAATGGCAGCAACGCCATCCAGAAGAGGAGGTGGAGGATATTGGTGAGCATTACGATAATGACAACAACGGACAGCTGACCAGCGAGTCGAGCCAAGACGCAGATTTAGCTGACGAAAACTCTGATACGGCCATTGACCCCATGATACTGAAGTATATGGCCATTGTGAAGGAGCAACAGCAAAGCCTGCAAAAGCAGCTGCAGCAGCAAAAGGACTCCGAAGAAGGGAGAGGGTCAAAGAAGGGGAAAGAGTTCGATGCACAGGAGCATCCTGCTACTGCAAACAAGCCGACACTTGAGGACTTCTTGACCAATGATCAGGTAAGCAACGGTTTGGGGTGGGGGAGAGGAAGACTGGCAAGTAGAGCAAAACGCAAAGGTGACTCAAGAACCCAGCCTCAAGTGTTCTGCTTGGTATTCGCAAAGATTTGTGTGAACTAAAGACTGTTGATTTCTGGTAGAATATACATTTACCTCTCGGGATTCGCCGGAATAAGTATACCCTGCATCACCATAAAATTACCAGTAACCTTCCTCTTAAAATCGTAATTTTCACCACCGTCACTTAGTTTCGCTACCGACTTCGGCGCTTGGAGCGCAATCCAAATAATAAGCTTCATTATATGGGATGGAATATCAGCAAAGACTGAGGTCGAAATGTCTGCGCCACATTTGCCAAATTAGATTGCTCACAGAGGGGGGGGGTGAGCAGGGCTATGACAGAACATGTGGATAGACAGATGCAGGATTGGTTTGGGCTTATTCGGCCTTCATTTAGCCAATCACACGGCTGACCACCACTTGACCACCATTTAATCGTACAGGGTACAGAGGATCCGCAGGCGGTGTCTACCAGGTAGTTCATTAACAATTCATCAAACTGAAGTCTGCTGCTTTTTTCATATTTTAAAGAAAAAAGAAGAGCGTCCCGCAGTTGGATTGCTTAGGAAATTGACAGTTTTTGATCTAATTTACAGTTCGAGTCCGACCGCAGCGCACGACCCGAGTCTGTCCTCGCACCCCGTCCGACCTCGAAGTCTGCGGATGAGCAAAGGTGAGAAGTTTGCTTATGCCTTCTACAACTTCATTATTGCCCTTTTTGATATGATTGTCTTCGCTGAGCACACTTCATTGTCTACCCTCACATGCTTACTCATTTAATTTAGGTAGGTTTGTTATTTTAATTTTACGTTTGTGCGTAGGCTTAAAAATAGGGGATATGATAAGGTTGAGGTTGGGTAAAAGAAAAG
This sequence comes from Ligula intestinalis, assembly GCA_036362985.1. Taxonomy (NCBI): domain Eukaryota; kingdom Metazoa; phylum Platyhelminthes; class Cestoda; order Diphyllobothriidea; family Diphyllobothriidae; genus Ligula; species Ligula intestinalis. The sequence goes on from JAYGXS010000004.1 coordinate 34,446,781, forward strand.
AGCAAGGTTAAGTGTTCGGGTTATGATGAGGATTAAGGTTAGTGTCAAGATTGAGTTTGTTTACCGCAGACCGGATAACCCAGCACAACCTTCTTTAGTCAATAACTTTGGATTTCCTGTTTTCTCTCCTTTTACATGCCCACTAATTTGCATAGTTCATATTAAGAGTCTGTTCTAACATCTCACTAGAGTAATAAAACAAGCTTTTGTTATAGGGTAGTTCCACTCTGATCTGTTGCAGGATGTACCCATCATCTAGCATTATCATAAGTAGCGAGCTAATTGGAACCCCAATTGTATATGTTACTCGCCAACTATTAGTAACAATGCTATTATTTTATTGACAACTTAGACCAACATCACGAAGATTTCCGGCCTATGTGGGCCTCATCAGGTGATGGCAGGTCAACTCTAGTGTAGCAGCGGAAATTTCTGCCACGCTCGAGTTTCGAACTCACGTCTCTCCGGCTAGAGGCGAACGCTCTAACCATTGAGCCACGGGTCCGCCGTGTTGTCGGTTTTTGATCGGGACTAACCAGCCTGTTAAGGCGCTTCTGCTCAGCGTCCCGTTTGTCTCGGGTAATTGTGTTCTAACACAGAAGAGGACATGATGTATTACTCTTAATCTTGTGACTCGCTTGAAATACGTGATCAAAGGAGATTTTAAAGTTCGCACACCTGTGCGAAACCCTCTGATCTCGGTTTGGTTGTCATCTACAGCATTGTAGATTAATTACTTCGGAAAAACTGCTTGGATGCGCGTGAGCATTGGCTGCACTCAACCCCTGTCCCGCTTATCGTGGGTTCAAGCCCCGTCAATGTTCTAGAGTTTCTATTCTTTAGTAAGCCAAAAAATATAATTGCAGCGGAACTCTATCTGATTCTAGTATTTTTAAACCACTCAGTTGTACACCGGGCCACTAAATTCTACCCCGTTCGTCACCTTCCCCCTGTTAAGACTTTGTCCAGAAAAGATGCTTTAAAATTGATTTTCTTTCCTGCGCCAGCTTACAGTCGTCCGTAAGCAAATCTTCTTTATTGTTTAAGTGATGGACGGGACAACTCGGAGGATTTCTGGTGACACTGCCCTCCTCTTCTTACCTCGTGGATTTTGCAAACCATTTTCTCGACCGAACTTCGTTCTTTTTCTATAATTTTATGTTGTTACATCTTTATTTCTACCAGAGCCATCTCTTACTTCACGTGCTTGTTTTAATTTGAAGGAGGGGGATGGGAGGTTATCGTGTACGTGCCGCGTCTACTCCGGTCTCGAAGCTTAAAGTTTGATGCGACGAAATTGCTATAACAGTTAACTTTCCAAACGGCCAGGCGCTGAGTTGCTTCAGTTACGAAAGTACGAAGTTGAACCCCAAGATTTGGCGTCTCTGATTGAAATTATGCATTCTTATCTCAGTTTGCTCTCTCTCCCAAATGAACACGAAAAGAACCGAAATGTATAGTCTGTTTGCAGACTCAATCACATCCATGTGTTACCTTTTATTACAAGAAGGCCTAAAATAATTGAAGTATTTCTGCGGGTGACTGAGGTGGCGTCAACCGTCTGGCGCAGTCAGTTTTGCCCGATGAAACTTCGGATCCACAAATCATCTGGCGGCACGAATGGGGGACGTCAGGCTTGACTTTAATTGGCATGTGCGTGGCTGCACAGTAATAGATTAGGAGCAACAGCACTAAAGTCGGTTAATTATCACCAGATATTGTTACCAATCGACTTCAGCCGTCCTCCTCGAATAGGCTGTAATAATTTCACGATATTATTTTCATAAAAGGCATACATTTTCATTTAAGAGGAAATCGCCATAGGTCGCTCTAAGTCTCGTTCGGCGGTATTGATGACTGAAGATTTCCAATTTTTCCGTACACGCACATTCTAACGTTCATCAACACAAAAGAACTCATCTAGCAAACATCCGTTACACGCGATTCATTCTGATGATTGAACTATATCGAATGGGGTTATGCACACCTCAAAAGATTGGCAAAGACTTGGAGGTTGGCATCGAGTTAGGCATACATTTCATGTCACCCATTTCGGCTTGCAAGGTCTTCACCCCGGTGCAGTTCAAATTCTTAAGTTTAAGACATTTAACTTTATTTGAATTGAGACGAGAGTCAAGGATAGGTTGGAGAATTTCGGCCAGCGCACCCTTTGAAGTCTACCGAATGACAGTCAGTATACTTCTACTGTCACCTTTTGGTGAATCGTTCTGCGTCCCAAAGCAAAAACAGAGTTGTATTTTCTGGAACTTAATTATGCTGGGTTTCCGTAACTGACTACCATAAAGTTGTTACTGAGCAAGCACTTTGAGCGCAGCTGAGATTTCACGTTTCAGTAATCATGAGCATCAGCCACCGCGCGATAACCGCGTAGTATTCATAAACCAACAACAGTAAGCTACCGGTAGGTGCTACCTCATGAAATGCTCACCAGAATTCTGAAATATGCTCCGGATTATAAAAGGCTACTGAAATGGGATTGTAATATTAATTCGATTGCAGCCTTGGAGCGAGTCTCTGTTCGACCACATGCAAAAACTGCTTCATTATTATGACGTTTTCTCTCGATTTTCGATATACACATAACTTTAAATATCTTTTATGGGAAAGTGTGTAAAAATATTTCTCGGTACACATTCGATAGTAAATTACTGCTTCGGCCGAATTAACCCTTGAAAAATGTGAGAAGTCAAGTTGACAAACACAGTGTTTTCAGCAAATCATCATCAGGCCACAAATTTGCAGGGGTAATTAAAACTGTACAATTAGACACGGTTAATAAATACAGTCATTTTTTGGCAAACAATTGTTTTCAGCAACTCTTCATCAGACCAAACGTTTGCAAGGGAAATTGACGCTGTACATAACAATAAAAGTTTGAATAGGTAGAAAAATCAATAACTATCTAACACGGGCGCTAATTGGCCAACGCGGACTATGTCAGTTTGCGCATGTAGGCCATGTCAGCGTGTTGGTTGAGGGATTGTCACTTGTTGGGAGGGGCGAAATCCTATCGCCACCTGGTGTCGGTTTAGGCCATGGAAGTGACAGAGCTTGTGTCAGAGTCTTCTGACAACACAGCACTGGATTTGCTAGCCTTATAGCCACTGCTTCGGCTGTAGCAAGCATCCGTTGGCGTAGGCCTTTGGAAAAATTAGATGGTGTCCTGTAGACCACCTTAAAGGATTCGTTAGTATCGACTCGATGGTTCGTACCGACTAGATGTGCAAGAATAGCACTCGAGATCGATCTACTTTCACCTTTACTTAGCCAGGTCGGTATGTGCTCACGTACCCTCTTTTCGAGACGCCTCGTTGTACGGCCCATGTATCCCGCTCCACAGGAGCAAGTGAAAGAGTAAATGCACATTGATGTGGCCTTCAAAGGGAGTCTGTCTTTACCTCCCAATCGTAGGAGGGGAGAGTTCGTGAAGAGCACCCGTAAGTTCGCCGCTGGGAAAGCATTTGTGATTGCAGTCCTCAAGCGTCGTCTGATTAGCTCGCTGGTTGCATCGCCTAATAAAGGCAGTCTTATGAACACGGCTTTCTTTTCTGCAGTTAAGGTGACAGGCTTTTTGGCGCGTTCACCAATATTTCTGCGAATGAACCTTTCCGGGTATCCATTTTCAATAAGTGTATGCTGCAGCTGTTGGAGTTCTGCTTCGACAGTTTCAGGAGAACAGATCTGTCGTATTCTAGCTGCTAATCCTTGGACCAGATTTCGTTTTATATTGAGGGGGACAAAACTGTGAAAGTTAGTGTATTGTCCTGTCCAGGTTTTCTTTCGGAAAACCCTGCGTAGGATAGATCCATCCTCTTGCCTTCGCAGAAGGACGTCAAGGAACGCAATTTCATCGTCCACTTCAGTCTCAGCAGAAAACTTGAGCGATGGGTGAGCGTTGTTAAACTTCGCGACCAAGGCGTCAATGTCAGTGTTATAGTCAGTCAAACAGAACATATCATCTACATATCGACCGTAGAATGCAAGATCATTGATGGTGTCCCCTAGACTCGTTTTCTCGATCTTGCCCATAAAGACATTTGCAAGAAACGGTCCAAGTGGTGAGCCCATCGCCACACCATCAATCTGTCTGTAGAACTGACCATTGCAGAGAAATTGGACATTTTGTGTGCATCGCGTGAGGAGATCTTTGAGGGTTTTCACGGGCATACCTATCTGGTAGTTCGTGTCCCGAATAACGTCGCAGAGGTAGTTTATGGTTTCTGCCACGGGTACATTGGTGAATAGTGACGATACATCCAATGAGAGCATCTTACTTCTTGCAACGTTCATATTCTTTATAGCTTTGACAAATTCAAATGTGTCTTTCAGGCTTCTAGGATACATGTAACTTCCAAGAGGTTTCAACTTTTCTACTAGCCATTTAGCAATGGTGTGGTAAGGGGAGTTTCTCATATCCAGGATAGGACGTAAGGGTAGCCCCTGTTTGTGAATTTTCGGAAGTCCATACATTCTAGGTGTCGTCGTTCCTACAGGTCTTAGTGTTTCAAGCTCTTTGTCAGTCAAAAGACCTTCTTTATGGAGGTCTTTGAGAATTGTAGTCAGCTGACCTTCAACAGTATCTGTGCGATCTTTGTCCTTCTCAGCTTTTGAGAACTTTGTGTGATCTGCTAAAATTGCTTCTAGTTTTGCGACGTAATCATTTTTATCCATCAGTACCATTCCAGATCCTTTGTCTGGTCTGGTTAGCACGATATTTTCATTTCTTCGTAGCTCTTTTAGGCTATCAAGGTGGGCTTTTGTTAAGGGGCCTTTGTTCATTGGAGTCTTTCTTAAGTACTGTTGGCAACAGTTAATCAGGGTTGACTTTAGATAATCAACTTCTTTAGGCATGGAAGATTTTAGATCGGAGGTTTGGTTAAAGAGGCAGCTAGAATACGATAGATCTGTTCTCCTGTAACTGTCGAAGCAGAACTCCAACAGCTGCAGCATACACTTATTGAAAATGGATACCCGGAAAGGTTCATTCGCAGAAATATTGGTGAACGCGCCAAAAAGCCTGTCACCTTAACTGCAGAAAAGAAAGCCGTGTTCATAAGACTGCCTTTCTTAGGCGATGCAACCAGCAAGCTAATCAGACGACGCTTGAGGACTGCAATCACAAATGCTTTCCCAGCGGCGAACTTACGGGTGCTCTTCACGAACTCTCCCCTCCTACGATTGGGAGGTAAAGACAGACTCCCTTTGAAGGCCACATCAATGTGCATTTACTCTTTCACTTGCTCCTGTGGAGCGGGATACATGGGCCGTACAACGAGGCGTCTCGAAAAGAGGGTACGTGAGCACATACCGACCTGGCTAAGTAAAGGTGAAAGTAGATCGATCTCGAGTGCTATTCTTGCACATCTAGTCGGTACGAACCATCGAGTCGATACTAACGAATCCTTTAAGGTGGTCTACAGGACACCATCTAATTTTTCCAAAGGCCTACGCCAACGGATGCTTGCTACAGCCGAAGCAGTGGCTATAAGGCTAGCAAATCCAGTGCTGTGTTGTCAGAAGACTCTGACACAAGCTCTGTCACTTCCATGGCCTAAACCGACACCAGGTGGCGATAGGATTTCGCCCCTCCCAACAAGTGACAATCCCTCAACCAACACGCTGACATGGCCTACATGCGCAAACTGACATAGTCCGCGTTGGCCAATTAGCGCCCGTGTTAGATAGTTATTGATTTTTCTACCTATTCAAACTTTTATTGTTATGTACAGCGTCAATTTCCCTTGCAAACGTTTGGTCTGATGAAGAGTTGCTGAAAACAATTGTTTGCCAAAAAAACTGACTTCTAATATTAACCATGGGAATATTTGCGGAACTTAGACAATCCAAATATAGTCTGATTACAATTCATCGTTTACGCGTCACCCGCATGCGATATGTGCACACGTACCCTCTTTCCTGATGATTTGCTAAAAACACTGGTTTTGCCAACTTGACTTCTGAAATGAAGCCTGAGAATATTTGCAGCACTTGAAAAATTGTTTACTTCGGTTTTAGTAAGCTTCTTACCATGAGATTTATAGGACCTATAATTTCCATTCATCAATCATGATATCTGTTCATTTATTAAAGTACAGTAAAAAACTTTAGAGCGTTATATGACGACTTATTAATAGTGTATAGAAATATATGATATCCCATACACAGAATCAAAACAGCATGCATTTCGGAAATTCTTGATGCAAACTTATCGGCAGGTTGTTTTAAAATATTTTCGGGCAAAGCCACGGCTTTTAAGACAACAGGATACCATTTCTCCAAGTATAAAATTTGAAGGAGATATAACTTACTATCAACTGGGTAAAAGGGAGATTATTTTTTATCCTTTCTATAAAATATAGTTTATGCGAATACCGTAAACCCTTAGGAGGGATTTATATTTCTTCTATCGTCAATGTTTAAAAAATATACTCCCCGAGGCAGTCGAACCAAAACTCAATCAAAAGCCGGCATCCTGACGCGATTCAAATATCTCGGGATTACACTGCATAATTATTTATTTTAAAATCCAACATCAGTTATTTTCCGAGTCAAAAACACATCTCAGAATCTTGGTTAACATTCCATAAGGTAAGATATTCTAGGTTAAACTGACAGCATAGGTACTGGCTAAAATTTCAGATGCGTCTCTCATTGACACAGCAACATCATGAAACATTGCTATGGGTTTTGCTCACTAGTGGATTCCTTATTGTGCAGTTCAGTTGAGAATATTTGGTAGGAATCTGGGTGTGTACCTTTGAACACCATATTTGTTTGCATGCATGTTAATCGCAAGGGATTAAGGTTTAACGGCTTCAATCTTTGCGGTCCGGTTCCTTAGGAGAAGAGGGAGAAGTCTTGGGAAGGCGACAGTAGTTGGAATAATGTATTGTGTACACAATAGCAAGGATAAAGTTGCCACTCAGTCTGGCATGGCGATCGACCGTGAAGGCCGTGTGAGAACGCGACGTCGTCGCGTCTGCCCTACTCGAGACGGAATCCCAAGTGTGGTTGGGCGGCCGCCGAATGCTCTCTTTGTCTCGGCCGCCTTGATGGACCACGCTTGGTGGGCGCACCATCGTGGGCGGTCTGTGTATCGCGCGGGGCATTGAGCGAGACGGACAGGCTGGCGAAAGTCAGTGTAACTGCAGTGTTGGCGTGATGAGTCAGCGATCACGGGTTTCATCAGTGGTGCTTGCGCTCACTACATGTTGTGATATCAAAAAATTGTACCTCAGTTTATTAGCGATTTCAAATGACACAAGCAAATGAGGTCGAAGAAAGGCACAAGGAACACACAGTGAAAAAACTTAAAATTTTTCAGAAGAAGAAGCTGCTGTTCATGGGAAGGCAGTTGGCTAGGTTGAAACAGAGAGGAGATCGTAGAGGTCATGAAAATCCTCACCGAAACGCGGAAGATGTGGGCATATATTGCATTGCCGATTGCAGTGTACTGACAAGATGGTGAAAGCAGGAGTATACGCTACGACTTTCCAAAGTCCACCGTTGGCCGACACAAGAGAAAACACGTGTGCTTTCTGGTGCATGAGCTAGAGTTTCGAAGCACTCTGTTAGGACGGTAATTCCTTCAAGTTGTTAGGAGGTTTGACAGATGTGCTTAATTTGAGTTGATTCAATTGTGAAAAACCTCGAGGCGTTCGGCGGAATTTGAACCCACGTATTAGAGAAGGCCTTTACCGGAAACCAACTCTCTAACGACTAAGCTACAAACGCCCCACCTTGCGCCATGAATTTAAGCAGACTTGGGTCGATATTACCCACCCAACTTTACAGCTCATATGGAATCCACCAATAAGGAACAGCAAGTTGGCTGCCCAAGCAGGATTTCCTAAGCAATCATCTACAATCCATCAGAATGACTACTAGGCTGACTTAATTATTAGGAGATTTGGCAGCTTTGCTTTCTTCTGACATCGGGCTCCATGAACTGGTGACTATCAGCAACAAGTGAATAGTGGGTCATCCGACTCACACCACTGTTGGTACATGTCTGCCTCCAGCAACCTCAAATTTCCCGTAAGTAATGAAGTTAATCAGGTAGCCCTCCTCAGAGGGTACCCCTCGAGATGAGGGCTGTCATCCTGAAAAAATAGAGTTCCAAATATCTTGAAGCGGGGCTGCTTACCAAATTAACAGATTACAGAAGACATCGCCTTCCGAATTGATATTGCTCTTCGGGACTTCTCAAATCATAGAAAGTGTTTATGGATGCGACGCTGTATTTCCATTGCCACGAAGCTCCGCGTGCACTATACAACCATTGGGTCTGTGTCTATGACTGTGAAAGCTGGGCAGGATGAGTGAAACCTGGACAGATCTGAGCACACTTGCTTTAGGGCCGTCCTTGGTGTGTAGTAAACCAACTTTGTCTTAAATGAGACAGTCCGCATTCGCTGCCACATCGCAAGGATATACCAAACCATCAAAACAAATACGACCCAGATGGTTTCGGCACGTCCTTCGTTGTCCACCTCGGGAACTCAGTGCTACTCTTCTGACCCGGCACCATTATCAAATATGATACACCGAAGAGGTCGTCAGATGAACAGGTGGCTCAAAACAGTTCGTAAAAACATGGAAATAATTGATGGACCTTCAGTATTCGGCCTCCATCGTTAGTGAAGAGAATAAATTGGACTGTCCGGGTCTGCTGCCGCGAATCGTCACGCCTGGAACAGTATTTATATGACATCATTGGAGCTGGCTAGACCGGGCGCAATCGCAGTCGCAAGCAGTGCAATTAAGTGCTGTTTATCAGAGGCTTCATTGGAAAATGCCGCATAACAAGCACTGTTAATTGATATGACACAGTATGGCCTAGAATTCGTGTAACGTGTCGACATATGCAAAGATTGATACTCTTTCTTTAATCGCCATTGAGTATGGTTGTAGTACTAATTATCGTGTAGTCTTATATGAAGTGATTTCAGTCACGATAGGATGCCAGCTTTTTAACGAGCGTCTTTTTGACCGCCAACAAAACGTATGTACTATAAAAAGTGGCTACTTAAGCAGTATACATTTTGAGAATTGTTTTTGAATGCCTTTATAAAGTCAAATATATTTACTGAAAACATAAACTAAAAACTTTCTTGTACGCGTTTAGTAGAAAATTACACCTTCTTTAAATTTTATCCTTAAAGAAAGGATGTCTTTTGGTTTTAAAAATGTTTCTAATGATGAGTTTTTTTACGATTGTGGGGTGTTCATTCGTTATACATAACATCCGTAAATTTGTTAATGCTGCCTATAATGTATGCAGAACTTTCCACATATGTTGCAATTTTTTATGAGAACTATGTGACTCCTTCCACAAACCGTAGGCAAAACGTACTTTTCCTTAAACAGTATTTCTACAGCGCGCAGTTTGTGAATCTTGAATTCAAGTGTAGCAGCGAGTAGATTTAAAAATCATTCGGCAATTTAGAGACTTTATAAAATCGAAAACTACCCTTTCTTTAAGTATAAAGAAGGTGCAATTTTCTTCCAAACGCTTACAAGAAATAGTTTTATTTTATGTTTTCAGTAAATATATTTGACTTTATAAAGGCATTCAAAATAGTTATCAAAATGTATACTACTCAAGTAGCCACTTTTATAGTATAAACGTCTTGTTAGCGGTCGAAAAGATGCTCGTTAAAAGGCTGGCATCCTATGCTGGCTTAAATGACTTCATATCAGACTACACGATAACTAGTATTAAAACTGTACTCAATGTCTATTAACGAAAGAGTATCAATCCTCGCGTATGCCGATACGTTACACGAATTCTAGGCCGTACTGATATTAGACATTGGGACACTGGAAACCCCTAGAGATAATTTTAAAGCCCAAATAGTCATTCTTTGTGAAAGGGGTTGGTGCGCGCAGCCGAAGGGTTTGCATTTGAAGCCGGCATTCAGACGTGGAAGAAATATCTTCACATTATCCCGCACGGTAACAACTTCAAAGACCCGCCGCACTAGAACGACCAATCCATCGGTAATTGATCAATAGACTTCCCTTTCGTATGAATTGGAAATCGTGCATCCCAAGAAATGTGATAGCATATATTGCGGCCAAACATGAAGGTCGGTCTTTGCACGCATTCATGAACACCGACTAGCAGCGAAAAGACGTGACCATTTTTCCGAAGAGGTTATACACGCATCGCGGAGTTTTCCCCCACAAAAAAGGCCGAGGATTTCTTGAGGCCGTGCACTTCTACGATTCACGCATCGACCACCACATATTTAGATGGAATTTTTAAACATCTCAAAGAACGGTGGAAGGGACAAGGACCGCACAATACAGACTGACAGAAGTTACAACCACTAATCAGTTCCCAAACCATATGGTTATCAATTCTGTTCTGCACGTCTGAAATGTCATTTGTTCGTCGCACATTCTCTTTAGTCCAAAGACAAGCTGAAGAACCACTATCGAAAATTCACTGATAAACTTAACCTTTTTTATCACAAAGATCATATTTTCTTCAAATTTCCCGTTTCGTTTAGGTCCTATTTAACAGAGGGGATTCCAGCTAAGTACACTCAAAGAATATCTTCGTTGTAGTTTTTATGCTCCTTGCCGTCTCGTGACAAAAAGCAAGTATTACCTACGGAATAGGCGTGAGATGTGAAGCGTTTTGGAAATTGTGACATGTTTTTCATTTTTCCCTAGCACCCCTCCTGCACCAGGGAGAGCACTGTGAAGAATCCGACGAACAGCCAGCATAATCAACTTCCTAGTGAACACATCCCTTCGTTCTGTAAATTACTAGTCCTCCGTCTAACGATGCCGATTTGAAAAACAAGTCGCTTTTCAGAAAAATCGCATTTCATTTTGTCACGAAAGATAGAATTTGTATTAGAGACAGGTCACATTGCGAGGATAAAAGAAAAAGAATAGATGCATATGAGAAACCGGGGCGGCCACATGTGGACTGGAGCAGCTAGAGAATTGAGCTCATGTGTCGCTGACAGGCAACACTCAATCCTTACCGCGACAAACGCGGAAAGTGGATAGTTGGGCCGGAAAAGGGGGCATGAGTATGTTCACCGGGGAAGAATCTGAGGGGACTTGGCCGCAAGTGTAGCCAAATTAGGCAGACGAGGATTGGAGAGGGATGGATTCAAAGGCACGAAGACTGAGCGCGGTGACGGGTGCGGGGCAGCCACTAGCCACTAGGTGACTTTGGTTCGCAACCGCCGGATGAGGCGAGGGACAGGGGCGCCACGGGTGGATCACAGAAGTACCGATCACCCAGAAGACGATACTTGCACATGGTGAGGCGATAGCCCTCCGAGCGCAGAGTGATTGTAGTTCCGCTTGGCAGAGCACCACCGTCCCGACAGAACTGCAGGGCCACGGGTTGAGGTTTGCCGGGGCCTGCAGAGAGGGTGAACTTGGCCCGTATCAGGCCGCAGTTGAGGGGACTCTGAGGGGAGACCGGGGAGGTTGCGGTGGACGCTGGTGCGGCAGTACCATCTATGGGCACATTCCAGCTGGCACGAGACTTCTCCCGGTCTAAGTTGCCTGCAGGGTGACTCTCCATGTGCGTGACACCACCGTCAACAAGCAGGGTGACTCGAAGATCTTGGCAGCTGGTGGAAAACAAAACAAGCATCATTCAACAAATAAGGGAAGCTGTCAAAAAAGGTCTGCAACATGAGGAGCAGGAGGAAGAGGAGTACATCGTTAGGCAAATAAATTTAGTATTCTGCACATTCGGGCTTTTTACCGGGTCTGTTGTCTTCATCAGAATTTGATGGCTTAAGTCGACAGAGAGTCCCAGAGCCAAAAGGAATAAAGTCTTTTCACGATGATTGCAGCTTAGTTTTTGTCCTTATCAGAAGACATGTCTAAATGTGCGCATATTCGCCTGCTCGAAAGATTCTAGCAAAGCACAATTGCAATGTCCATTGGAAATCGACACCAGGTAGGCAGATGCAGAAGAATGTACAATGAACAGAGACCAGGGTAACTAAACAAAAATGCACTTTAATTTAAGAAGACAGCACTCGAAGGGTTAAACCGGTTGCTCAGGCCTGAGTTGAATTCTCGCACCTGCCCCGGGTAACCTGGGTCGTACGTTAGGATCTAAAACTGTCCATGAATAGAGATACCGCGTACGGATAACAGGTCATCTGGAGTTACGATTAGAAATGGCACGCTGACAAAGGCAGACCAGCGAGAAATTGCCTCGTAGTCTCCATTATCTTTGCCGCTACCCCCTATGCAGTATATATTACTAGCCATTACTTGACTGCCGGTGTGGCCTCTAGACTAGACGTCGGAGCACAAAAGCATGAACCCGGGACCTTTGGTCACTGAGTACGCCACTACCATTGAACCACGAGTAAAGTGTTCCACTCAATGACAAAAGGTTCCGCGTTCGAATCCCGGATGATCCATACCTGGGGTTGGGTATGAGCGGCTGACAACGCCTAATAAGTCATGAATGGCCATTCTAGTCCCCTTGTTATTGTCGGTTGTCTTTCCGTCTATAATATGCTAGCAGTATGACGGCTGTTGGCAGGGACTGAAAGCGAACGCCAAGGCGCAACTGGGCGAGTGAGTTCCGTAACAGATCAGTGAACGCCCATCTATCATTGTGATCAATATATTTTGTGGAGGAATGATGTCCTTGAAGGATAGACGGAACGGAACATTCAACTTACCGAGCGCCAAGATGATCCACATTGGAATGGTCCCGGGGCCACTGGATGCAGTAGTCAAGACGGAAGTCTGTAGACGCCGGTTCACAGCGCCAAAATGTACACATTGTTATGGGTGGCCGAAGGCCCTTGAGATCTACACTATAATTGAGCAGACCGAGACGCGTGTACTCCGAGTCCACGGCCGGGTGCGAGGATGTGGCGGCTGCGTTAAGTCCCTGAAGCAACACATCACCGGCCACACTGACGGAGTATGAGGTCGGGAAGACTTCGTCACCAGTAGTGGTGGCGGTACCGGTAGCTACCGCTTGCGAACTAGGAACAAATAGAGAGAACTGTGAAATTTATGACATGGGGAGGGTGTGCATGTCTCTGAAGGATGCAGTATTGTACTCCAGTTGCGCTCCCATAAAAAAATGCTGCTTGTGGTGGAGCGGGGTGGCACGCGTAGGTGCAGGCTCACGCTGCACCACCGACTTCCGCCTGCTACCTGCCCAATCAGGGCACGGCAGGCTATAAAACTGCTTGTGGGTCATCCACACCCGACGCAGCCTCCGACTTTATTAGCTCCGGTATGACACCGCGCACGGGCGAATGATTGAGAAGAGAGTGTGATAGAAGAAACGCAAGTTACCGCGTTTGCCTTTAGCCTGTTGAAGCATGCGGCACACATCATCGAACTGCCGATTGCAAGTAAGTGTACGCTGAGTCCAGGTGCTGTGAGAGGTGGGAACCGCACCGTTTCCCCCATCCTCTTGTTGTTGTGTTACCCTCCTGTTCACGTATTTGTTATGGACCAGAAAGCGTGGTGGTATGCTTAAGTGTGGAAGTTCGCCGAGTCAACCAACTGCATCCTCTCCTACCTTCGGTCTTCTTGGCTCTGTTCTGACACTAGGCCCAGGTGGAAAAGTAGAAGAGAGTGCGGTAGAGACAGCGTAAGCATATTATCACTATAATTTAACCCGTGTACAAGTCATCACGCTTGCTTACCTCCCCCCCCCCAGCCGTGAAGCACTGGTAAGGCTCGCTATTCGAGCCTGGACGCCGTAGGTAACTAAACCTATCGAAAAACCACTGTGACAGTAATGATCAATCCGGTTTGAGTAGTAAAGATATTGTTAACATTTTTGCGAGCTTGCTCTGTTTTTTTGGCCTGGTAAAATGAGATTCTTCCGAAGAGCACATGAATTGCATAACGTTTACAGAAAAGCCAATAGGTTGTTTAGAAGGAAACAATGTTAAGCAAGCGCGTGAAAGCTGCGTACTGCCAATACTAAAAATTGCACCCCACTTCACGGTGAAAAGAAAGGAAAAGCATCTGATTCTCCAGATTCAATAGTTCATACAGAGAAAGTATCGTTTCATCCGGTTGCTCATAGGGAGACAGAAAACCACATTTGGACAAGGTGCCCTTTACTAATTGCACTACGAAGAAATAAGCGTTAGGCGTCGGGCAATGTTGCCACAAACGGCTTTCCATGTTCGGCACTAGCCGATTCAAACCATCTTGGTATATTGCCAATAGAGGAGAATATACGAGTTCCAGGCAGCAGTTCCGAAGAAGAAGATGCGATCACTGGAGCAAGGACTTTATTTTCCTGACGTTTCGGATTCCGTCGGGAATCCTTAGTCATAGGTAATCGTAAACAGGTCTGAGACATGCGCAAGCACGAAGGAAAGACACCCACGGGCGGCATCATTGCCAATGGACCGCCAGTCACAGAACACACCAAATGATGCCTACTCAAACAAAACTAGTAGGCAGTTCTAAATATTAAATCCGAATACGGGTGCACAAAGTATTCCTACCAAACTACGAAAAACATTATCCATCGTCTACAGTTACGAGAATTGCCTTCAAAGTTCATCAGAACTGCCAATTAGGCTGTATTAAACTCGCCTTAATAGTCATGGAGCAGGGCATGGGGACTAAATTACTTAACTGACTTGAGGTAGATCCGCAGCAGGCTGCGAACTTGGAGTCGGGTGGTAGCTGGCCTTCGCTTTCAAGCACAATATTTGCTTGCTTGTGTATGCTTCGGTCAGGAAAGTTTATTCACTTATACCTAACTTGTTGGAACAATTTGCGAAAATATTTTTAGAAATCACGGATTGTAATGTCTTAGAACAGTTGACGGCTAGGTGTCCTCTGTCGTGCTGTGTGGCCTACCCACGGACGGGAAAAGCAATTTCTGTAAAAGAATATAAAGCTACGTTTTTGAAATCAGAAGGCATGAAAGAAGGGGTTTAAATTGGGAAATAAACCTCAACAACAAGAAAATCGGAAAAGCTAAGGTACGCAAAAGTGCAGTAACAGCTTGTGTGGGACTGTTGGAATCAATTCCTTCGTGAGCATGTGAGCACAAATGTTTCACCCACCTACTGATACTGACTCCAGGAAAGGCTGGTTGAAGTGCTCGCATACGCTGGCAGTTGTTGAAGAGAAGGACTAGTGTAGGCACCTGGCCGGCCCATTTCTGGCAAAGGTCATGCACTTGGAGCAGATCCGACCGAGCAACGGCCAGAATGAGCTGACCAGTGATTGAATGGCGAGCGGCGAGACCGGCCGCGATGGAGAAGGAGCTGCCACCGCCGTTGGGGAACTGGGCGCGCCAGGTCTCAGTCACGGCGACGGCGATTGGCAGGATCACGGGGGCGGGGTTGGGCGCAAACGGATCCAGTAGAGCGACTGAGGCTGCTAGAGTGCGTTCAACAGGCGCTGGGCTCGGTTGTGGAGGAGGGGCAGCCGGAGGAACTGCTGGGAGTACATGGAAAGATTTCGGGGGTGGTGGCGGCGGCGCAGCGCTGAGAGATGGTGGAGGTAGGGGTGGTGCCTGCCTTTGCTGCCGAGGTTGAGGGGCGGCCGGGCGCTCCTCTGCGGTAAGCGTTGACTCCTCGACGATGCTGCCGTATGAGTCCTATTGGCCAGAAAAGGCAGGGTTCGGCTTTACAATTACACATATATGCAGCTAGCAGATTAATGGCCTGAATGGTTGACAGCGCAGAGGGACGCAGGTTCCAGCTCAACGACAGTCACCTTCTGCCATTATAAATTTTACTCCCTGAAATTCATTGAAGGTGCCTGATGTAATGGCGAAGAAATCGGACTTATCGACTGAACTTGAAAAAGCGTCCTGGCAGAACGAGCGCACAGGCTGAAGGGCTGATACTTATAGGGAACATTTTCGGGCGAAATGAACACTTTGAGGATGCATAGTTGAGAAAAATTCAACTTGGACCTGGAAATCTGCCGGTGTATACGGTTGTACAACAAGAGTGCATTTGATTCCGCTTTAGTATACATATTGATATAGGAGTTTTGATCTAACAGACCGATTATACAGCATTTGGTGTGCCTAGAACAAACGAAAGTGGAACGTCTTTCACGAGTTTGGACTAGTGCGAAGTGCTGGCAAAAACTCCGCGAATACTCAGTGTGGAACCATTCAGTACGAATATAGTCAGAGGTGGCGTAGGTCATTTATAAGAACACCAAGTCACGCTGGCAGATATTTGACGCCAAAATATCTAATAAAAGTGCTATTTCAAGAAGTAACTTGTTATCGAAAGATTTTTAATTGGTCTTAGGCATATTAATTTCCGATTTTTGTTGTGGACGTTCAGTTCTCTCGGTAATAAGCTGACACTTTCGTATAATTTGAAAACCATGACTCAGGCGGACAGGTGCATTAGAAAGAAAGCCCAAAAACTCAATATTTAGGAAAATGCGTTTAAGAAATAGCTTTTTTTTAAAGGTTTTGGTAAGCACGCAGAACATAATCCTTATTTATGGACCATCGACTGAAACCCCTGAAAATCGTAATGCGTTAACCACGATTTTAAGAACGATTTGAATGTCACCGTCATCAAAATCCCAAAATAAATACAAGGAGATCTCTCTTAGTGTACGCAAAATGGTACTTTTACGAGTGCACCTGACAATTCCATTGAAATTTATTAGTCACTGACCGGCAGTTCCGCAGTTGAGCCCACGAAACATTTTACTCGTGGGACCTTTCAATCGGTGCAATCAAGCGAAAATCTGGTTGCCTTTGTCCAACGTAACTCCAGCAATTTACAACCGAAAGAAATAACTATCGATTTTCATGAAAACATGTTGGAATATATATCCGAATTTCGGTAGCAACTATATGTTACATTGCGTGTAATATAGAAGCAAATGCATCCAAAAAGTTTACAAAACTATTATTTTCCAAAGAAACTCTACATGTGCTGCTTTATTCATGAACAGGCTTTCTCTAAATTTAATACTTAACTCAACCTAGTACACCCGATTGTCACTTTTTCGGTATCTTCCACTTTTATAAAAAGGCCGGTATTTTCATACAACGTGATATTATTTGATAAACTGCAGTAGGTATTATTTTGAAGAACGACCATAACTTTACTGCTGTAAGACTGGATGACAACGTGAGCTGCATTTGCGTAACAGGGATTTCATGTAAAAATCCGTGGATTTCATGACTTAGTCCAGCTACTGCAGCTACCCCCTCCTGCCACCCTTGAAGGCGGTTTCCTGTTTCGCTGACCTAAAACGGAGAGAGAGCAGTGGCTTATGGCAGGCCTGGACTGAGCGATGGCAAGTGCCTGCGAGAGCTCCCCAGTCATCGCGGTACGTGCGTGCATCAGAATGAGGCATAGCCTTCTGTGCGAAGTCAGGTCAGGCATTTCGTTCAAATAAATTATCATTCGGTGGAAATGCTCAGTGTCCACTGGTGCATGGGAGGGGAGGAGGAGAGTGAGATCGACCTTTTCGTGCATTTACCTATATAAACATTACTCGTTTAAGCCAAAAAGGACATTGCAGGTGAGTGCAATAAAGAGCCAGCGAAAGGATGCATAAATCAGCAAAAAACGTCCGGTTAATGCGGGAGCGACAGGAAAGAGAAGTAAACGTTTCATCGGCCGGAATTGTTTATATAGCACGCCCATCCCCCCCCCGTCCACTAGGCAGGGCATTGGAACAGGGAACACCTCATAACACAAGTTGCTTTGCGTTAATCCCTGGGTAGGCCCAAGTTAAGGTAAGGGTTCGTGTTAGGCAACATTCATATGTAGCCCTCTTGGGATTTAACGCAAGACCACCGTTATTGTGTGAAGAGGTGGCCTTCTTATTCCAATGAAGTCATATATCCAATTCCGACAATGCATTCTAAGAAATTACTTTCTGCTCCTGCTTCGAGGTAATTCAGAGTGATAAAATTAGGAAAAACCATAAGCTGCCGTTGAGTGCATAGCTCATTCAATGTGGACAAAAATGCTTGAAAGGTGTTTTCCTATTCGAATAAATATAAGGGTTGCTATATCGCTTATCGGTTTTAAAAGAGTTTATATTTATATCACTTAAAACTTAATCACACGCGCAATACTTTGAGCCTGCCGAAACACATGATGTACAATGTCGAACTCGACGGTCGGACTATCTGACGTGCTTGCTCGTTAATTAGTACCGTGTACGCGCTTTTTAGCGCTACCAGCTCTGGACTGCCAGGCCCAGACTGAACGTCACCTTTAAGTTAACACTGCCCTTTTTGTGTTATCGTTTGAGGGACTGTCTCTTCATTAGGCACATATCAGAAGT
>JAYGXS010000004.1:34474828-34536831 GCA_036362985.1 Ligula intestinalis
TAGTAGTAGTAGTAGTAGTAGTAGTAGTAGTAGTAGTAGTAGTAGTATTAGTAGTAGTAGTAGTAGTAGTAGCAGTAGTAGTAGTAGTAATAGCAGTAGTAGTAATAGTAGTATACTGATGTTCCAGCTTACCACACTAACAGCCCAAGTACTAGCTAAAAGGCCCAGGCACGTGTTTCGCCGGATTTCTGCCGCTGCTTGACACAGCAGCGAGGGGTCCCGCTTATCAGTGGTTCCCCAGCTTTCCCTATCTGCTTTCGGATTGATATACCGGTTTTGAAGGTTCACTCCTTTAAATTCCTGAGAAAGTAAGGTCTCTTCGCGATATAAATTATTATATGTAAGGTCTATAGACATAGACCAAAGTGTATATTTGGGCGGAACTCAGTCCGTCACTGCGTAATGTACACTCGCTGCCAACGGACAGACAGTAATAGTATATATTGATATTGTAACTAACCATACTAAAAGCCTAGGTACCAAATAAAATCCCAAACATGTGTTTCGCTGGTATTATGTCGCTGGTTGGCACAGCTTCGAGGAGTTCGAATCATTGGTGTGTCTCCCAGCGTGCCCAGGGTGCATTCTGGTAGATAGTCCACTTTGATGAGCCAATTCCTTCACAGCTGTGCAAAACGACATGCATCCAGGTAAAAATCTGCAGTAGAATACCGCTGCCTATGCCGCATTGTTACATCTTTCTTCATTAGCACTTACATCATAAATGCCCACGACTAAAATCGCATAACATGTGTTTGCAACCAGCAATTCGCATGTGAGAGGGAAGCATAATCGTCGACCTCTTTGTGTATTAACAGAGCCTGAGATTACTACGGTTCGCTGTGCGTCAAGACATGGAAGTTTATTTTTATGACCCGCCTTGGTACTTCTAATCAACATGAACCGGTACCCCAAAGAGCCCGTAAGAGAGAGTGAGAAGACCAGTATGCCAGACAGAAAGTGTACTCGGACAAGAGCACGGTACAGCGCGTCAGTGCAAGCAAGCGCAAAGTCGAGTCAGACACAGTGCATGTACTTTAAAGGGGAACGCGAGAGAGAGACATCGAGCGACATGGGCCAATCATGATCAGGGGAAAATTGATAGTCACGTCGCGCTCTCGTGACAGCTGCGCAAGAGGAGGTCGCGGACCTAGGAGTGGCACGTCGCTTGCGCAGGCTATCAATCTGTTAGGCTAACAGAGTAGTCGTGGGAATGGGCACATTCCCAACAGTTACCGACTGACTATTTCACTGAAACCTCGTTGAAAGTCCAAGGTGTGGTTGTTCAGAGTGGCAGACTAATGGCCTAGGAGTCTAGCAACAACTGCCCCTTCCTAGCATTGTCCCTGACCCTCTCAAACCTGTAAAACATGAGTTGTTCAACCCCAATTGGTGTAAACAGCCGGTGTTCGTGTTTCGGAGACCAGGTCTAATACATAGTATGCGCAGATGACGTCATTAGATAGATGCGCAGCTCTGCCTATTCCCGCAACAATTTCCTGACTGACTTAGACGATAGACGATAGGGAACGCAGAATCAAAGGAGAATCGAATCTCTTGATCTTCAAGGACCAAATAGTCGAAAGACATTCTGCCCCCTCATGGACCAAACCGATTCGCATGACCGCGCAGCTACTCCAGTAGCCTGCGTTGGGGCTACAAATGGACCACGCAAGAATTCAAAATTGGCATTTATGTATACCAATGTGCAAAGCTTACTTTCAAAAATTGATTAACTAGGGATCAACGTATCCGACCTCCTTCCAGATGTTATTTCGATAACAGAAACATGGTTGTCGGACCAGATTGACAATCGCGAAATTGGAATCCCCGGCTTTCAACTGTTCCGGAAAGACAGAGACAACCGGAGAGGCGGAGGCGTAGCAACCTTCGTGAAGAACGGTTTGTATGTTTCTGAAAAAACGGCGAATCTGTCTTGCCAAGAAGCGGTATGGTTAACTGTAAGAGCAACGGGTTCCCAAAGCCTTGATATCTTATCTGTCTAACGACCACCAAGGAACAATCCTGCGGCCGATGCCCTATTGCTGGATGAGCTTAAAACCCTCGCTACGCGACCAAATACCCTTATTGTTGGGGACTTCAACGCTCCTACCATCAACTAGAGCTCCTCCTCAGCTGATTGCCCTGAATCGGCATTCGACCACCATCTCCTGAATATAACCCAATCCCTACTTCTCACCCAGCACGTCACATTGCCCATAAGAATTTGTGAAGGCCAGCGGATGAACTGCCTCGACCTTGTGCTCACTAAGTCGCTCGACAATATCGACATTGTGGATGGCTTACCCCCAGTAGGCCAAAGTGACCATGTAGTTCTCATGTGGGAATACAGTTTATTTTCTTTGCCTGCCCAACCAAAAGACCTCCGTCCTAATATCTGGCGTGGTGATTTCGAGCAAATTAAACATGATCTCTGTTTCATAGACTGGGCATCCACACTCTCCGACAATGTTAAAGAAGCTTGGGAACAGTTCAAAGGGATAGTCCATAATCTCATCTCTAGCCACTGCCCTATCACTCGCCGAAAACTTACGAACAGGCCTCGCTGGCTGAATCCATCCTTAAAAACCGAAGTTAACAAGAAGGGAAAACCGTTTAAAAAGTACCGAATTGATAGGTCACCTGAATCTCTTAATAGGTACAAAATGCAGAGGAACCGGGTCAAACGTCTCATTGTCAGAGCTCGACAGCAGTTCGAAGAGGATCTGTTAAACCGAGCCATGGTTAACCCCAAAGTCCTGTACAGTTATATAAGACAGAGCACGCGGAATAAGGATCCTAGCCCCTTACTGCGAACTGCCGAAGGTGCCGAAATGTCAGAGGACAAGGATAAAGCTGACCATCTCTCTCAGTTCTTCCGGTCCGTCGAGGTGACTGAACCTGGTTTTCTATCCCACACTTATGAAGACAATTCGATCCCATCTATTGATACAGTCCTCTTCACCGAAGATGTAGTTAAGAATGAGCTTCGTAAATTGAAAGAATCGACCTCCCCAGGCCCCGATGCAATCCCGGCCAAGCTGTTGAAGGAGCTAGCTTCTAAAATGGCCAAGCCGTTAGCCCTAATCTTCCAGGCGTCATTTGTTACGGGCTGCCTACCATCTGATTGGAAGACAGCGACGATCATCCCACTTTTCAAGAGTGGCAGCCGAGCGTCCGCAAATAATTACAGGCCGGTGAGCCTTACCTCCATTTGTTGCAAAACCATGGAGAAAAATCATTAAGAAGGCGTTGATGCAGTTTCTCGAGCAGAATCACCTCCTTTCCGATGCGCAACACTGTGTTCGCAGTGGTAGGTCCTATCTTACTAATCTGCTATTCTCACTTGATCACTGGACCAAAGCACGTGACGAGGGCAAAATGGTGCATGCGATCTACATTGACTTCAAAAAGGCGTTTGACACCGTCCCTCATCAACGCGTACTGCATAAGCTGCGCAACGCAAGCGTTCACGGGACCCTCTTTCAATGGATCCAAAACCTTTTGACAGGAACGTCACAAAGAGTCCAAGTCGGTCGCCAGCAGTCCTCAAGTTTACCTGTGGTGAGTGGCATCCCACAGGGCTCAGTTTTAGGTCCCATATTGTTCCTCGTTTTCATCAACGACTGTGTCAGGGATCTAGACTGTGAAGTCACCTTGTTCGCCGATGACATCAAATTATGGAAAGTTGTCCAAAGTACGGCCGACGAAAACCATCTACAAGCCAACTTGAACAGATTGGAGGACTGGTCAAAGCTTTGGCTAATGCCTTTCAATTTTAGAAAAATGTTACTTTCTTCAAATCGGCAGTTGTAGAGCATCCTGCACGAAAGTCTATTCTTTAAATGGTACTCCGTTGCAACAAGTTGAGAGTCAGAAGGACTTGGGTGTGTGGATAACTTCTTCACTCAAACTAACGCTGAACTGTATGAAGGCGACGAATTCGGCCATATCTATATTCCAGCTGATTAGCCGAGCCTTTATGGGGTTTGAAAAAGACAGCTTTTCCAAAATCTTTGGAAGCTTCGTTCGGCCACACTTGGAATTCGCTAGACAGGCATGGAGACCTTGGACTGTCAAAGACTGTACCGTCTTAGAGAAGGTCCAGAGGCGAGCGACAAAAATGGTCAAAGGTCTAGGAACATTCCCCTATGAAAGCAGACCGTCAATCCTCGACCTATTTCCCCTTTCCTACAGACAACTCCGAGGGGACCTCATAGTAACGTTCCGCATTGTGAATAACCTGCATTGTTGTTTCGTTCCTGATGATTGGCCTAGGCTAACACGCCAACTTTGCGCGGGCATTCCCTTAAACTACGCCCCGGCAAAGCAAGAATCGACGGACGAAATTTTTTCTTTACCAACAGAGTAGTTTCAGCGTGGAACGCTCTTCCAGAAGAGGTTGTCCTCTCTACTAGTGTCCATGCATTTAAGAGTAGACTGGACACGTATCAAGTGCAAACGCAATGAAGGTGAAAACTCCTTCATCAGATTCCAATGAATCACTTAAAAATGAAGTACATTGTTTATCACATCCAATGCATCAAATTATACTACTCGCGATTTGTGAGTAGTCATATATCTTTCTTTATTTTCTGTCATGTCTTTGTGAAGACTGTCTTCCCGGAACATGTAACTGTCGTAAATTTTACATTTTTCTTTGTATCAACTTATTTCATATCATCCTGTTACCAACAGGGAGTTCAAAGGCATTCGCCTATCTTTCCCTCAATAAACTGATACTGATACCCATGCCCTGGGAATGGGGAAATAGCGAGTGTGATCAACGGGTCAACGAACTTTCCTTACTATAAACAATCTGGCAAATTTGCAGCTATTTTGATGCACTAATAGAGGGACTTTGTAAGTGGAAATCTTTAAATACGACGTTTGAACCGTCACATATTACTGGTTGTCCGCCAGCGGCTTGATGAGTTATACGCGGTAATCCCGCTGTGGCTGATGGACTTCAGCGCAGACATTCATTTCAGCTTTCAGTTTACGTAGATAAGCCCTTAAGTTGGTTCATTTACTCAAAGCTAGCTACTGATTTCAGAGGAAATTAACGAGCAACAATTGCTGAACTGGAGTACCTACCAGAAAGCACCGACTGAACGTTGGGGGACCCTCGGGTTAGCCAAACCCCTCACAGCTGTGCCATGCTAGCAGCAGAATATCGGCGAAACACGCGTCTGGGCTTTTAGTTAGAACCCAATTCATACTACGTCGCTGAAAACACCAGTTATCGTGAATTTACGGTGAATAAAAAAGGTAATTGAAATACATGCGGTTGTGCTGTTTTGTTGCGTCTGCGCGTTGAGGTCGCTCGGTGGGCAGTGGCGGCCAGCGTGTCTGGTTGACGTTGAAACAACAACAAAAGGGACATGGCACTGCTCTGATGGCTGATTGCAGCAGTGCCCTTAGGCCCTGCAATTAATCGCAGCGGTCACTCTTGAGCGCTCAACATACTTTGTTTCAATGTGTGTATGGAGTTTAGGTCTACAGACAGGACCCGCTACAAAGAGACCTCGAAGAACAGCCAGCCATTGCCTTTCTACCTATTTCTGCAAATAGGTCAATCGTTTCCGTGCATAGCAGCCTAGATGTGGAGCAAGTGCTGGAATAATCGCGTCGTCCGAGGCTAGCAACATCACGCGCGGAGACATCGTGCCTGCCCCCCAAAGCTACGACCCTGAAATGTTTATCATCAACACAGTTAGCTTCGAAAACTGTTTAAGCAAGTCTATCTCTGAGTCACGTGTAAAGCGCTTATGCATGTTTACTCTGTGTGTTTGTTTCAAAGGGCCGCATAGCAGAGAAAGATAGCAGTATGGCACACATATGCAGACGCGCAAAAAGTCAACAAAAAACCAAAATGTGCCGTCAGAAGTGAATAGGTGTTTGGCCAGCTCCGGCGAACTTTTTCAGCTGCCATTTAGGAAAGTTAGCTGACTCACAGCAACCATGGCGAGAAAAAGTCAAGCAAGAGGAATTAATCACACTATAACATGCACCCTCAGGAGCGAACGCGCAGAAAGAGACGATAATTGAACCACCAGGTTACGAAAGAATAGTAGAAGCTTCTGGAGAATGAAATAGGGTAGATGGCGGTTCCGGCGTGATTTTGCTATATTTATTGACCATGATAATTCAGGCAGGATGTAGCTTAATTTATTACTTGTTGCAACGTTTTAGCTGACCACTTACAGTAGATTTCCCGTATCGTGAACTGTAAACCGAAATTCCAAATGTGTTTTCGATTCGAACAAACTACTTAAGTAGGTTTGTCATATTTACTATCATATATCCGAATCCCAAGATATTTCAGTCACATCAGGAAGCCGGCTTTTAGTCGAGTTTCCTTCTGACTGCCTGCAAAGGTACATATTAGGAAAATCACTACTCAAACAACAGGCTTTTTCTCATTGATTTTCGACGTCTTTAAAAACTGAAATAGGTCTTATGGAAAACACAAATTCAAAAATATTCCTTCTTCTACATGCTTGGTAGCGACAACGGGGCCTACGAATTATATAAATAAATAACGGGTATCTTTCGCTTTTAAAAAAGGTCCTAAGTATGGAATTTTCTTACAACCGTGAAGTATTTATTTAAAATACATCGCGCGCGTCAATGTACTATTGTTGCCTATACAGCAGGGCCACCTTCACTGCACAATCTTATGAGGACTACGTAACCTCTACCGCTCTCCCTACCACAGGCAAACATGTACTTTTCACTAGACAGAACGTACATAGCATGTAGCTTGGAAAACTTCACGTGAAGTTTAACTGACGGTAAGGTTCAAAAATATTCGAACATTTATAACATTTTTAAATTCGAAAGGTACACTTTGAAGACAATATTTTCTACCAAACCAATACAAGAAATAATATTTTTGTGTATATTTTCTCTTAAGTATATTTTAATTTACAAGGGCATTGAAAATCAATGAGAAACATTTAGAATGCTGAAGTAGCCACTTCTACAGAATGTACCTTTGCAGGCATGAAGCTTGACTTAAAGCCAGCCTGCTGATGTGACTGAAATATCTTAAGATGAGACAGTCAATATTAATGTTCTAATAGAAAACACCTTACAGATTTTCCCTGGGGATTTTATGCGATAGGAAATCTACTGTAGGCATTCTTAACATAAACAGAACTACTCTTCCCATCATCTTCTGTTGTTGCTTTAGCATTTGATAAATCTGGGTCCGCTCATGCTGTTCGCGTTCGAAGCAGCCTACCACTGACTGTGAGCCCGGACTCGTGACACTTTGACGTCCGCCTACACTCCAACCGGCCACACTTGCAAGGCTTAGCGTCACCAGTTAGCTGACACAGGTGGATATACATTGTGGTCTCTTATACCTTCCAAACACTTAAGCCTCTAAAGCAAGATATTTAGTGCCATGGGTGGCTTGAAAAGCATAGTCTCGCCGTCAATTTAGGTTGATTACTCCTAATAGTTATCCTTTTAAGTGCCATCTCCTTCCTATGGGACCTGGGGAAGGCCAATAGCGCTGAGGGAGACAATTTTCCGGGCAGCAAGAATAATAAGAATAGTCCACGTTTTGCTAGTAATAGTGAACGCGATGGGCACGAGGTTTCAGACATTCGCCGACCCTAAAATCTGGGCGTTGAGCGCTGGACTCGGAAGTCTCTGGCAATTAGCTGTCTGGGGGTTTATACGCCAGAAGCGCGATAATTATGTCCCGGTGAACACTACTTCTCTCTTTACGAACAAAGGAGAAAGTTCGTATTTCAGGTATTTGCATCGGTAAGGAAGAAGAAGGGTGAGCACCGAATCACATTGTTTATTATTCTGAGTTTTCGAACTCTTATAGGAGTCCATCGTCAGAGATAAGAAACAGCAACGAAGGAAGAGCTAGTTGAGCCCACAACCTCTAGAATTACGCCATTTTCATTGCCGACGCCCTGGGAACCACGGCAGACGCGTCTTCGACCGCGTTCCCACCCGCCTTCCGGGCGGCCAAGGTCTGTTACACCAAACCTCCCTATGGTGGATCCATCTCTTCTCCTCTCCATCTGTTTTTTTATGACAGAGCAGCCCCTCTTGACTATGCTGCTCCGACTCCTCCTCCTCGTCACCGGGATTTAGGTCCACCCGGCGGAGTTCCGGATCCACCAAGGGCTACTTGCCTGCCTGCCTGCCTGCCGACGCCCTGATGAACGCTGAAATCACTATAATTGCCCTCCTACCCCTCTCCCTTCCCATTTTCGTCGCAGTTTCTACCCCTCATGACCTGATGGCCCTTTGATTGGTGTACATACACTATAACTAGCCCCTCCTTTGTTGCTGCTTCTTATCTCTGACGATGGACTTCTGTAAGAGTTCGAAAGTTAAGAATAATAAACAACGTGATCCGGAGCTCGACTCTTTTTCTTCCTCACTTCTCTTTTTCTCTGTTTCGGATTTTGGAAAGAATACTTGCACTACTATCGGTGTTCAGGCGCATTCTTCTCAGTCAAGAAGATCATGCAAAACCACCGATGAAAAAGACTCGAAGTAAGCAGTAGACCACACTGTCAGTAAAGGTTATTTGACAAAGTTTTAAGAGGTCCATGAACAACCGATACAGTCTATTTAATCGGCAGCTAGCGGGGTAAGGGCGAAGATCACTTATACTCTCAACAAAAAACGATCTTGTTCCTGATTTGTAGTCAGAACGCCGTTCAAAGGTCGTAGTCAGAAAGCACTAGTGGGTGTGACGAATAGACCGCTAAACGAACGCGCTTGAACAAGAAGTGGGTCCAGTGATCCTCTGGAGTAGATAGTGACGACCAGTTAGTCAGGCTTGTTTTGCAAATATATAGGGTATTTCAACCATAAGCACTGCACAATTCGTCACTTTAAGCTGAGATAGTGGGACCGGCAGACAATAAGACGGATAGCGTGCTGCTCAAAGTCAGAATCTCAAATGTTGTATACCAGTTTCAGGCTAAAGACGAAATAGGCCATTGCAAGCAATCAGGACCACCATTGTATCCGAGAGATGGCCTACTATTGGCTTAGAGAAGAATTTGTACGCACCACCCGAGCTACGCTGAATCAGCGTGCGCCCCTAACTGCAGTCAATCGAAATGTAAAGAAGAAGACCTGTCGAGCTTTTGAACTCTTACTACAGTCCAGCGTCAGAGATAAAAGCGTCAAGGAAAAAACAAGCAATAGTTATGTATATTGCGCAAGATCGATAAATCTATTGACCGGGTTCTCGGTCGAGGCCCAGGCTTCGATCCATTCTCGGCTTGGCTTGCTGCTGGCATGGCCAATTGTCCTCGCAGCTGCGAACTTAAACTCGTGACCCGTCTCGTAGGTGTAGGCAGCTACTTTCGACAATGCGCCAGCCCGTTTTACAGCTAGCTTATGTTTCAGTATGCGCGAACCGAACATGCGTCCATTCTGTGCTCTATAATTTCTTACTTTCTTGAACGTACTTTCAATTAGAACCAATTACTTCATATTAATTATTGAATGGGCATCCTCCGGTTTTAAGAAGGTTTCCTATAATTACATTTTTCAAAACCGTTTCTCAGACAAAATAGTTACAGCATTTAGATTAGAAACCTCGAATGCCAATATAGGCCGGTAGGGTTCAAAATTATTCGGTACTTTGGAAGGTTTTTGAATCCTAAAGATACCCATTCTTTTGGTACAAGATTTGAAGAAAACGCACTTTTTTACACAATGATTAAAAGGCTTAACGCCATGTAACGGGCACAAAATTATTCGGGAAGGTGTGAATTTTTAAAGTTAAAAAAGGTTCTTCCTTGGAATATAAATTTTAAAAAGTGATTTTCTACGCAATGAAAAAAAAACGTTCCTTCTGAGCGTTTTCTATAAAATATATTTGAATTTATAAGGTTATCAAAAGTCGACAACGGAAATGCATACTACCTAAACTGTTCTTCTTTACCGAGTGTAGAATTACAGGCGATGTAAAAGAAAGGTTCCCAAAAACCAGAATCGTGACGTGTCTGAACTCTCACTTGCCCCACTAATCGAAAAAATGTTCCAGAATTTCGCTAACATTTCATTTGGGGAATAAGCCTAAAAAGCCATTTTCGGACCATTTTTCGCTATTATCCCGAACTACCCAATCTCAAACTTAGCCCTAGCTCAGTCAACCGGATCAAGAGTGCTAGCTGGCTAACCGAAAGTAATTAATGTGGTCCTCTTTCCCCAAACAGTTTTCGGTCGGAAGAACATTTACCAAGGGTAGGGTTTGATAAGCGAAGCAGGAGGCATCGACGTCAGCCAGTTCGGCAATCACCTACGATAAATGTGTTTGTGTGATTATTATATTGCGTGTCTAAACACCGAAATCACGTTTGCCAGCTAGGCTGCCCTAAAAGACACGCATACTGAAGGGGGGACAGGCGGAGGGGTCGGCAGCAAATGGATTCCCCTCTTAACGCCTCTCGCACTCTCTCGCGCACTTACGCACCCGGCTGGATGGGATGGAGGGAGGGAGGGAGCGATGACGGGGTGCGGACCTCTCCAGTTGTGCAAAGGAAGGCGAAATAGTGACACCCAAGAAAGGCCCCAGGCATCGCGAGGTGTGCAGTATTACGATTAGGCCAGGCTCTTAAATCCGATTACCAGATTTTTGCAGTGGCAGTCTCAAAAGTTCGACGGTTAGCGCAGGTTCTCGCCACATTTGTTAGATGGGGTAGATCCGGAAAGTTGAGGAGGAGGAGGAGGAGGAGGAGGGTGGTCACGTAACGGCCTAACCGAAAACCAAGCACCTCTACTCACGCAAAACAAAACATGCGACAAAATGCATAAAATGGTAGGCGGGGGGGACAGATAAGATCACTTAAGAGGAATTGCAATTGCTAATGGGCACGACGTAGTACCGTGAGGATAAATTGCAAGCCGCACTTGCATTCTGCTAGCGGCCTTACCGATGACTTAAAAGAATATCTTTCGTTAAGTAGCATATAATGTTCTTGCTGATTTTTATTCCAGAAGGTACTGACGAAAACGTCACCTCGCTTGCAGCAAATTACAATCCCTAAAAAACACTATGCTGAACATTCTCGTAATTAACAATTGCCACTTATTTCTCCATTATTTTTGAAAATAAGGCGCCCTTGTGATTAGTTGGGAAGCAGTTTACTAGTGCCCTCCGACAAGGCGTTAATTGATTGCTAAGAATATACGTTTAACTGTGAGACTGGGAAGCCTTGTATAAATTTCGAGTAAAAGTAAATATTATCGAGTCATAACCCCGGCCTCAATCCCACCTACAAACTTAACACCATTCCTGATGACCTTGCAAAGCAGTGCAAAACTTCAGAGTAGGTGGGGGAAGGGGGGTCCTATTCTAGTGGTACCAATAGAGGGATATCTGAAACCAAATTCAAGTGAACTTCAAGAAACATCAAAATAAAACACCTTTTTAAAAAACGCCATTTTCACCATCCTTTTGAGAAGATTAATTTGCTGTAGTGGTGGTACTACATGAGTGGACATATTTTGCGAAACTGGGACAGTCGTTTCCATCACCAGTGCAGCCACACTTAGGCAACTGATGCCATCTGAGCTGACTTATATGAATTTAGGCCAATGTTTCATCAGTTTCGGCCGATCCTGTAAACGGCTTACGGCAGAGCGTGCATTCAAATTAACAAGTTAACTACGCTGTCTTCCGCCTCGGCAAATTTACTGATATTGTGGACTTTATCAACAGATTGTGCTCCCTCCCCGGTTTGCTACCTGATTGACCTAAAGAGAGATACCAGCGCCTGTGTCACTTCGATGGAGGAGGAACTGTTAAATAGGCCTGTGCCTGAGAACTCTTTTCGGATTCATATGCACAGCAAAGGAAGTCCTGTTTGTTTTAATTGCGAGACTAAAAACTAGTAAAGAGAACGCATAGTCTTTTGATCAGATGATGGAGGTTAGTACACCCGCAAGCGCATCAAGGGTAAGGCAAAGCGCGTTGACTGTAATCTGTGGTAATCGAGGGGCATAAGAGTCGCGCTACCGGCTCCAAGACGAATAAAACTCACATCCTCCCCTCTGCGCTCCGAGCGCAACAAGAGTAATAAAATTCAAAATTCCGGAAATAAGCCTAATTAAATAGTGTGGCGTTTTCCAAAAACATCGAGCAATGGCGCTGATTTATTTATTTTAGTCTAAAGGCTGAATAGGACGTCTAGTCTTGCACTCGATGACTGGTATAGAGCCCAGTGACACAGTGAACACTAAACTTAATACTCAAGGAAAAAAATACGTAGCAAGCATGGTAACTTAGTGAAGCGGAAGCTTAGTGTTTTAACGGTGCCAATTGTTGATTTACCGGTTGATTCCGCCCTGTTTGAATCCCCAAGGAAGAACACAACAAACGGGGCGTAAAATTGGAAGCCACTCGGGTGAAGGTTTTATTGTCTTCAAAACGCGGGGTCGCTGTCTCGGGGGGCAATGTGTCCTTGACGCAAAAACAGCGGGTTGAAGGTCGCCGCGGGGCGAAGCCCGGGCCTGACGTGGACTGCATTCAGTCAGTGTCTGCAAGTCTCTGTCAGTCCGTGTGCAACTCACTGTGTGAGATGGGACGGTTGCTTATAAGTGAATGTCAAGCGAGTTCAAGTGTTGCATGATTGGTGCATGGCTTACTCGAGGGGCGTCGAGAATTGAGGTCAACGACTGCGAGGCGCGCCTAAGTGGCTCTTCGGGAATTGCGACTAGTTGGACATGCACCCGGGCTCGCGTGCGTGTGCACGTGAAAGTGCGGTCCAGCGGTTTAAGGTCATCGCGTGGGGACAATCACAGCAAAGACACAAGACCTTGAGGCCGCTCCCATTGCACTATGAACCATTGTTGACAGTCAGTCACAGGCACGACGCGTCAGGACAGCCTGCAAGATTATGCTTACATTCAGTTAGGCCAGAAGCCCAAGCCTAAACTTACCAATACTCCTAACGCCAAAAAGGAATAACTAAGTGCATCCGATATCTAGGCGTGGGGGGAGTGGTGGGTCCTTGGCCCCCACCAATCAGTGAACGAGGGAGATTTTAAGTGACGTTTGAATCCACCCTATTGAGGAATCGGATTGCAGTTGTTTTGTCGTGGAACAAAATAAGGTTGGATGATTTCGGGACCCCTTGGAGTTTCGAAGACATAGGTAAAGCCACGGTTCTTGAAATCATTTCATCGAGGGTCAAAACATGTCTTTGTTTTTTTTGCCGGGTGGTGCAAGCTTTCATATTTAACCCTCCCCCGCTCTCTGCGCCTTGAGCCGTAGATAGAAGGGTACGGTTGCTGCCGCGGTAACCACTAACCCCTCCCCTCCCGCACCGCCTAGACGGATGACCCCGGGGTCAGAGACGACAGTACCGAAACGCGATGTCGATGACATCCAATGGCACATATCACAGTAAAAAAAGACGTCAAACAATGAAAATAATAAACAGCAAATGTGTCATTGAAACAGACAATGAGTAAGTTCTTAGAGGCTGTGAAAGAAGGTGACAACCTCAAAGCTATTTTTGCAGGAATGCAGTATGTTCGTTACCTTGATGCCCTTAAAACTGTGTCCGACAGTTTTGTCTGTGTCCGAGTCGGAGGATTCCGAGGAGGAGGGGGAGGAGGAGGCAGCCGATTGATGCATATCCTGGGAGCCCCATCGGTCCTCAGGGGGAACACTGAAGCCCTCCTCATCTGTCACCGGGGTGTTCGCGTTGCCCGTGGCCTCAGTTTTAGGATCATTCACGGTCGCAGGACTGGTGGCTTTAGCAAGTGGACAAAGTAAGTTGAATAGAGTAAAGCAGACTACGGTAGGCTAGGTTACCAGCGAAAACGCGCCTAGTCAGCTCCGGAGATGCTAAGCAAAAAATACGATAATCAGATTCACAGAGGATTCAAAAAACCCGTCTCCAAAATTTACTGGGTGAAATAGTATGTCACTTAATGCACTGCCCTCACGAGTGTACGAATTGCATCAGCCTACTTGGTCACGTGCGTATTCATGACAGCGGTATCCACCGCAATACCGACACACCTAGCACATCCTGCACAATCCTCAACCACCCCATCCCCAGGTCTCCAAGACCACCACCGCCATCGCTACCACCAACAACAATAACAGCAACAACAAAAGCACTACTACGGCCAACTCAGCATCTCCCGATCTGTCCTGCCCTCACTGCCACCGCACATGCACATCACACGTCGGCCTGGTTGGCCAGTTGCGAATCCACCGCACACAGACTGGCGAGCCAGTGGCTGTGGCCCGGACATACAGTTACAGTATCCGTCTTAGCTGTCCACACACATCTTCACACCGCATAGGCCTATTAGGTCACACGCGCCTCCGTTATCACCTGCGGTAGAGTACCGCAGGCATGACATTGTAACATTCCTCCTCACCTACATCTATATCGCACACGGTCACGCCCAACTTCACATAAAACCTGTCTGCAACCAGCACCTCTCACGTGAGAGGGAGGTATGATCCTTGGCTCCTCTAAGGCTTACGTGATCCAAGTCTCTGGTACTCGCGTACCTGTTGGATATGAGCCGCTCAATCCCCATTCGTGTGAAGTCCTATGGACTGTGTTTGGGGGCATGGCGTGTACGTAGTACGCGTAGACGAGGTAATTAGATTTATCGGCAACTGCGCTCATTCTCCGCACCAATCCATTGATCGGTTCGGAAGACGGCTGGTGCCTGGGAATAGGAATAGTGAGGTCGACGGGTCAACGCACTTAAAAAACGCCACATAAAAAACCTGATGCGCTTGAAGATATCACGGTACGCTAAAAGCGGTGGCTTGGAAAGTTTCTAACTGAGGACCGCGAATTCAGCCCACTATGTGTTTGCGTGGAGCGACTGACTGGCCAACTGAGGGTCAGGCTGCGATGTTTCTTTCTCTATATGGCCTTTCTGGCACACCAACACCATGGGATCAGAGCCAGGTGACTATTGTGGAAATTCCCAAGCAAGTGTAGGCTGTGGCTAGGTGGTGTATGCTGGTATGTGTGACACTGAGGTCCAGACTTTGTGAGCTGGGATCCCTGCCAACGCTTTCACTTTTTATTTGCTGTCGTATTAAACCATTTGGTAAGTATTTGTTATGGAGCAAGGATTGTGGTCTTACGTGTAGGTGCGGATTTTGTCGTGTTGTCCACCTGCGCATAAACCCAAACTCTGGTCCTCTTGGCGCTCTCTTGACATCGGGCACTGGCGGGTGCTACGCAAGTCTATAATCACTTAAAACTGAGCTACACGCAAGTCCCGTTCCTACGGCACAAACTATAACACAGTTAATTATACCACATTTTATAGAAGATTTGCATAATGACGCATTTCCTGTGCTTATTTTACAGGAAATTACGTTTTCAGGTACTGCCACTGGAAGGCCATATCCTTCTTTTAAAAAGTTAGTTTTGCAGGACACGGGATTAGGACTTCCCCCATCCTCCATCAAATGTACGCAGCCTTACGCAGAACTGCAAACCTTATTTCAAGCCTCAATCTTGACTGTTAAGGTGACTCATCCACGTTTGTTGCTCGTACTTTAACAGGGTTTTCTCGAAATGCTGCTTTTAATTCACTGTGATTCATTCTAAGTCTGTTTAATTCAGGTATGCTGCAGAAACACTTTATTGGAAGCACCGTATTGCCAGTCTTACGCTGTTTGGGGGCCACGGATGATGAGTGTACTGGGAGTCAGACGGCGCAGGCTCCTTCTAATCCCCTGGTTATGTGGATTGTGGTGTGTGTCGGGGGAGCCAGATCGTGATGTGACGTGCGCATATGGCTTCGCCGGTCCTATCGGCCACTGTGTCCATCTCACCTCAGGCGACCGATCAGCTACGCGGCGGCTTGTTGCTGGCAGTGGGAAAGACAGTGAAGTCAATCATCAGTGCATTTCTTTCCTCACTATAAGCAATCTGATGAGCTTGGAGCTATCGCGGTCCAAGCTAAAAGTTTGGAGGGTTGCCAAATAACGCGTTAAATTTGACCACGCAGTCGGCCCAGTGTGTGTGTCTTGTTGTGTAGAGTGGCTGATGGGCGGACTGAGTCAGGCTGCAATGGTTCCTTCCTTTACGGCACTCGCGCGCACGTGGAAGCGCACCTAGCAAGGTGTGCTGTCAGTACGCGTTTTTAAGTGTTAGTCACGCCAGCCACCTGTGCCCACACCCATCTCCGGTCTTATCAACTTTTGTCTCTACATGGGGTACAGGTGTGGGAATAATGAGAGAGCGGAATAGATCCTGCGAGTCTACTTTACCTATATTCCAACTATAGTCACCGCGTCTACTTTCAGCTAGCTGAAGCTCGTGGTGGACATCGGTGAGAGCGACGGTAGAACTTTCGGGGGACACTGAAACCCCGCCTTCGGCAGTAGTTGAGCTTTCACCCGCCAGGTAACATGAAAGAGTGACTACGTTGGTTTGAGTGTCCGACAGCTGAAAATGCAGTTGCAAATGGCTGAAATGTGGGTTTTACGGCTGTTGCCAAATCACTTTGCTATCCGGTCTTAAACGAATCCCCTTACCTACTTCAAACTGTCGTACAATTTGACCGTCAGTGTATGCAATTTGGCCAGGTAGGGAAGTGGGAGACTGATTTTTTTCTGGTTGCTGTATTTCTGGGGCGGCTTTAAGGGTGTCGGCGTTTCTATCTCAGAGTCTAGTGGCCGTCCAAGTATTCATCCCGATAACTAGATCACATTTTATTCTGATGACAGGCATGTTTAGCTGTACAGGTTTCTGCTCTAACGTAGTCTGGACCCGTTAACTGGAACCCCAGACTGTATCCTGCTTCGCAAGCATCATGCACAGATACCTTCTGATTGTGTCGCTATACAAAGACGAACTGTGTTGGCTGACTGGCCTCCACTGTTGGTTTAAGTTGATAGGCACCTTCAGCTTCAAGCAATTTCTACCCATAAAGGTTTCGTCTCACCATGCCAGCCTACTAAGTTGATCTGCTGGCTGACAGATTTCAGTGCGGTAACACACGCTGATACTAATAAAGGTAGCTGTACGCTAAACCATAGGAAGGGAACTTAGTCGGTGTCCTACCTTCCCCTCAAAATTGAGATTGCCAACGTCGCGGTAAACGGATTTCTCAAAATCGATGACTTCCAGTTGATCCAATTTAACTGGGATGCAGCGACGGATAACACTGAAAACAATGTCATGTATGTATAACCAGTCTGAAAACATATTGCTGACGGGATCCTAACTCCCCTATCGTCTTCTCAAAGATTCAGAGCTGTAAAAATTTCGTGTCACGAAGACTTAAGAAATAATATTTCATATGCTAGTGTCAGCTAACTAGTTACGCTGAGACAGGCTGGCTGCTTAAGTTTTTTTAAAAAACATATTCTAATATGAGAGATCAAGGGGACTCCAATTTGCTCCCCGATCTCTGTTTTACTGGTAGAACTAGTCCTAAATGAACCAGAAAAAAATGCATATATCTGACATGAACCTGTCTTTTTTTCGCCAGTACGATGACCTGTAATTTATCGTCAGGAAAGACAGGCTGCAAATCTCGCATAACCCGTTCTTCCTTTGAAATACAATTTATGAGCGGACTAGGTAGGAAGGAAACGGTTACTGTCATTCCTTGACGTGCTTAGCAGGCGAAATCATAATGATAAAATTGAGACGAAAGTCTACAGGAGAACAACGAACACAACGCAACTCCTCGGTCTTCACGGCGACCACTACGAGTTAAGTTAAGTGATTTAATTGGGAAATGTTAGTAGTGTGTGTGTGTGAGTGAGTGTGTGTGTGTGAGTGTGTGTGTGTGTGGGGGGGGGTATGGGGTGTTCAGCTGGGGGTTGAACGTGAAGGTCGTGGCAGATCGCATTATCTTCCTCGCGTAGGTGGTGGCTACGCCTAGCGTCCCTGGCTGGCATCCAACTCTCACTTGTGGCTCCCCGGAGCTAGGCTTTGCCTGGCGGCCACCCCCCGGCTCCCCGCCTCGATCAGCAGGCTAAACCAAGTGAGGGTCTCCAGTGTGTGTGTCCCCACGCCCGGTATGTCCCCGGGTTGCAGCGGTAAGCATCCTAGTAGACGTACTTGGTGAAAGGACGCTACTTACTGTACACGGTACCATTGTCTGTTTGTACTTTACTGCTTACTTTCCTCACTTGTTTGCATTCTGCTACGCTTGCTATCTCTAGTTGCTTTTATCATTATTACCACTGCTGCGATCATTGCCTACCTCACTAGCTTCAGCATTTCAGTACTACCGTAGCGTTCCCTTATCTGCGTAATCCACTCGATATCCGTTAGTCTTAACATTGCGTATGTATGCGTGACTCTACATCTAGTTTATCTTATTACCTTTCTGTTTGCTTTTTGTTATCTGTTACTTTGCCTGATATTTCTAGTGTTGTCTCTACTACCATACCTATACCATTTCATTACCGTGCTGTTAAAGTGACCTTATTCCATCGTAGCGAGGCCTACTCAAATAGTAGTCCCACCGCCATGACTAGCACTCTTAGTCCTCGCAGAGTTTGCCTCCTCAGTAACATCAATAACACCTAACTCGTAGCAGCAATTCCACCAACAGTCAGATGCTGTAGCACTAGAACACCTATCATTCAAACGTAAGACACAGTCCCTTTCACCGCTACTGCTACCAGGACAATTACTGCTGCTCCCACCCCCTACTTCCCAAACTCTCCCTCCCCCCTAAAAGTCCTCAGCAAAGCTGAAGGCAGGCTCACAGCCAAGTGGTCGTCCGGCACCAAAACACTCGCGACCCATGGTGCAGTTCGGCAGCAGTTGTGGGTGACCGGCAGTCTCTTTGTGGAACAGCGCAGCTGCCCCTCGCGAGAGGGTTGATGGACCTAGAAAAGGTGGATTCCAAACACGCTGGGTCGCGACATCTGCCAGTTGACCGTGGCTGGCAGAATGCAAACACGCGGTCGAAACACTACAAATGCAAATCAAAACTTCTCTCTTCCCCACCCTCCCTCTAACACGTTTCCTTCCCGCAGGACAGCTCCCAGAGCTCACAGGACGACAGCTCAGGGAGCTCAGGTAAGTCCTATCACCTTCAGCGCTTGGAATGTTCATTCCCTTTTAGATAACACGAGGAGCATCCGACCGGAACGGAGAACAGCGCTCATCGCCCGGGAACTGGCGCGCTTGAAGGTGGACATCGCCGCACTCAGTGAAACCCGCTTCTCCGGTGAAGGTTCCATAGAAGAGGTGGGTGCCGGCTACACCTTCTTCTATGTGGGCTGTCCGACGGCAGAGCGACGCGAGGCCGGCGTCACCTTTGCCATCCGGAAGGACATCGTGGAACGACTACCCCGTACGCCGCAGGGCATCAACGAACGCCTGATGAATCTCCGCCTGCCTCTCTGGAGTGTAAAATTTGCCAACATCGTTAGTATCTGCGCTCCTCCGATGACCAGCTTTGACGAGACAAAGAAAAAGTTCTACGAGGATCTGCACGCCCTCCTGGCCTCTGTGCCGAAGGCGGACAAGTTGATAGTCCTTGGTGAATTCAACGCCCGCGTCGGCACAGACCACGCCGCCTGGAGAGGAGTGCTCGGACCCCACGGCCTCCTAGGACTCAACGACAATGGCCTACTCCTCCTTCGCACCTGCGCGGTGCACCGTCTCATACTGACCAACACCTACTTCAGTCAGCCGCTGCAGCACAAGGCGACCTGGATGCACCCCAGGTATCGTCAGTGGCATCTTCTGGATTATGTCCTAGTGCAGCGACGCGACCAGCAGGACGTGTTGGCGACAAAGGCAATGCTGGGTGCCGATGGTGATACCGATCATCGTCTCATCATCTCCAAGATGCGGATCCGTCTTCAACCACGCAGGAGACCTCAAGGTAAGCGAACCCCAGGTAAGTTGAATACTATCCGTTAAACTTGCCTGCCAACCGTTTGCGTTTCAGCAACGAGTTGACATAACAGCTGAATAACCTCCCAGTCGCAGAAGAGAACCCCTTCGTGGAGACTCGATGGTGTCATCTACGGGATGCTGTGCAATCCACTGCCAAACGCATCCTTGGGCCCGCGCCCCGCCCACACCAAGACTGGTTCGACGAAAACGATGCAGCCATCAGTACTCTCATCTCTGAGAAGAATCGCCTCCGCAACGAATATGTCGCTCACCCTACCGACGCCACGAAAGCAGCCTACTACCAAAGTCGCCGTCTTGTACAGCAGCGGCTGCGGGAAATGCAGGACGCTTGGGTGGCTCGTAAGAGTGAGGAAATCTAAGGCTACGCGGATCGCAATGAATGGAAGAACTTCTTCACTGCACTCAAAGCAGTCTACGGCCCCGTAGCGAGGGGCACAGCCCCACTTCTCAGCGCGGACGGTACCACCCTCATCACTGAGAAGACGCAACTTCTGAGCCGCTGGGCCGAGCACTTCCAAAGTGTACTCAACCGGCCCTCTACCACCTCTGAGGTTGCCATTGAGCGGTTGCGGCAAGTCGAAATTAATGCTGATCTCGACCTCCCACCAACCCCTGAGGAGACCATCAAGGCTGTGCAGCAGCTGTCCAGCGGGAAGGCACCCGGGTCCGACGGGATCCCGGCAGAGATTTACAAATATGGTGGTCACCAACTCATAACTCACCTCACCACCCTGTTCCACGAGATGTGGCGACAGGGCCAAGTTCCCCAGGATTTTAAGGACGCCACCATCGTCCACCTCTTCTCCTCTCCATCTGTTTTTTATGACAGAGCAGCCCCTCTTGACTATGCTGCTCCGACTCCTCCTCCTCGCCACCGGGATTTAGGTCCACCCGGCGGAGTTCCGGATCCACCAAGGGCTACTTGCCTGCCTGCCTACCTCTACAAGCGTAAAGGGAATCGCCAGGTCTGTGACAACCACCGCGGCATCTCACTGCTGAATATTACCGGAAAAATGTTCGCACGCATTCTCCTCAATCGTCTGAATAGCCACCTGGCACAAGGGCTTCTGCCAGAAAGTCAGTGTGGTTTTCGACGTCACCGCGGCACCACTGACATGATATTTGCCGCGCGTCAGCTGCAGGAGAAATGTCAAGAGATGCGGACCCACCTCTACACTACGTTCGTAGATCTGACAAAAGCCTTCGACACAGTGAACCGGCCCAGACTTTGGAGGGTCATGCAGAAGTTTGGCTGTCCGGAACACTTCACCCACATGGTTCGACAACTCCATGATGGGATGATGGCGCGCGTCACGGACTACGGAACGCTGTCTGAAGCCTTCGCGGTGACCAATGGAGTGAAGCAGGGATGTGTCCTCGCACCCACCCTCTTCAGTCTCACGTTCTCTGCCATGCTGATGGACGCCTACCGTGACGAGCGTCCCGAAATCCCCCTCAACTACAGAACGGACGGAAACCTCCTCAACATTCGTCGGATGCAGGCCCCCACGCGCGTCTCCACAACCACAGTTCATGATCTG
Organism: Ligula intestinalis; assembly: GCA_036362985.1. NCBI lineage: Eukaryota > Metazoa > Platyhelminthes > Cestoda > Diphyllobothriidea > Diphyllobothriidae > Ligula > Ligula intestinalis. Next base: position 34,496,259 of record JAYGXS010000004.1, read on the forward strand.
CTGTTTGCGGACGACTGCGCTCTCAACACCACCACCGAAGCGGACATGCCAAGGAGCATGGATCTCTTTGCAGCAGGTTGCGCCAACTTTTGCCTCACCATCAACACGGACAAGACGGTGGTTATGCATCAACCGCCACCAGGTGCTGACTTCAACCCCGCACGCATCAACGTCAACGGAGCCGTACTGCAGAACGTGGACAACTTCACTTACCTCGGCAGTACGCTTTTCCGCAACACTAAAATAGACGCCGAGATTGCCCGCAGAATCTCCAAACCCAGTCAAGACTTCGGTCGGCTACAAGCCTCCGTATGGAACCGTCATGGTCTTTAACTGTCAACGAAATTGAAGATGTACAAGGCTGTTGTGCTGTCAACACTCTTGTACGGGGCGGAGACTTGGACTGACTATGCTAGCCAAGCGCGCTAACTGAACCACTTTCACATCAGCTGCCTACGCCGCATATTGAAGGTGAAATGGCAGGAGAGGATTCCGGACACGAAAATCCTGGAGAGAACGGGAGTTCTCAGCATTCAGGCCATGCTCAGGCAAATACAACTGCGCTGGAGCGGTCACGTGGTACGTATGAACGACGAACGACTACCCAAGCGACTGTTCTATGGCGATGTCGCCGTAGGCACACGTTGCAAAGGAGGACAGAAGAGACGTTACAAGGATACCCTGAAGAACTTCCTGAAGCGGCTCCAAATCAACACGACGAACTGGGAGGAGCTAGCACAGGACAGATCTGTGTGGCGAAGAGCGGTAAAAACAGGCGCCGCAATCTACGAAGCTAGTCGGATCGCCGCCGCCAAGGCAAAACGGACGGCATGCAAGTCTCACAATCCACGGATGCACGCTGCCACCACCCAAGCCCTTCAAACGTGTCCGCATTGTCAACGCACCTTCCGTGCACGCATTGGCTTGGTCGGTCACCTCCGGAATCCGTGCAACCCTCCTCCGACAGCATCCACGTCTACTGCACCAAACACTCCACCAGACCCTACTCCAGCCTCCACCTCGACAGCAATAATCGACGCGCGAGATGCCTCGTTGCCCTCATCCACCGACTCCAACCCACCCACAACTTTCTCCACATCATTGCCCGCCACAACTCGCATCCCCACACCTGAACCCCCCACCAGCTCTGAGAGCCTGATGTGCCCTCACTGCAATCGCACATTCGCCTCACGCATCGGTCTAGTCGGTCACTTGCGAATCCATCGCACAGAGATTGGTCAACTAGTGCCTGGAGCACCAACAAACAGACGAGACCGCCGCCTTCACTGCCCACACTGCCCCCGATCATTCACTCATCGCATGGGCCTACTAGGTCACATGCGCATTCACGACAGCGGCACTGACCGTGATGTCGGCACACCCAGCACCTCACACATCCCCGCCATCACCAGCCTCAGCCCAACTCACTAGTCGCCTCGCGTCACGATTGCGTCTCTATGTTGTCGGGAACACAGGTGAGTGCCTCCTCCCTCAGGTAAGTGGAGGCCGTTCTTGCTGAATTTGTCGAATACTATCTTGCCTTTTGCTGCCCCATAATAGCTCCTGTAGTTATATTACTCGGTCCATTACCGCAATCATACTCATAATAGCGGCACCTACAGTTCTGTTTTTAGCACAAACGTCAGCCTCAGTAGTTACTGAAGATTCTCTGCTGCAAGGTAAGTTGAGATTTTGCTCTCATTGTTCTCTATACTTGATTTTCTCCCCTCTCTCTCGGCCTGTCTGCGTTCGCCCCTCGCCTCCTCTCTATATCTCCCTCTTTCACTTTCTTCTTCTTCCTAGCCCTTTTTCTATCTTTCCCCTTCGTCTTTTCCCCTCCTCCTCCTTCTTCCTCTTCTTCTTCTACTTCATCTTCTTCTTCCTCCTCCTCCTCCTCCTCCTCCTCTTCTTCTTCTTCTTCTCCTTTTCTTTTTCTTCTTCTGCACGCCCACAATTGTAAAGTTCACCAGTTGTCTCTTGCTCTCCTTTCAGCCCCGCCCACGGACGCCAACCGACGACGGAGCATGGGTAGTGCCCTTCAGTCGTTGACTGACTGGTTACCCCTCTCAGGAGGGTGTTGGCTCAGGCTTCATGCAGGGCTGCTCTCACCTTTCTGAGATCCAATGGACTGTATGCACATGCAATGCCAGTCTTCAGCCAACCACGGTCCCTGCGGCCTGGAAGGCGCTGGCACTTTCTCTCACTTCTGATTCCATGTTGGTGACTGCGCTCACGCTCCCACTGGGTTTCAGGCCCCACTGCGGGTGCCCAAAAAGCTAGGCGGTCACTATGTGGTGGAGGAGAGAGTGAGGTCGACCTCGGCGCGTTTCTTCCCTCACTATAATAAATCTGAATGCGTCTGAATCTATCACGGTGCGCTAAAAGCCGTGGCTTGGAGGGTCTGCCAACTGACGGGAAAACTCGGGCCCCCTACGTATCTGCTCCTTCTGTACGCGTGTGTCTGTGTGTGCGTACGGGAAGAGAGGGAGGACTGAGAGTCAGGCTGCAATGGCTCCCTCTTAATGTGGCCTTTATGGCGCTCCCGCGCAGTCCGGAGCATACCTAGCTGGCTGTGTCAAGTGTGCGCGTGCTGAGTGTTTATCGCGCCAGCCATCTACACCCTCCCTCATCCCCGGTCTTATTGACTTTGTCTTTACACCGGAAATGGAGGTGGGAGTGGCGAGCGAGTGGGTAGATTCTGTGCGAGTCTGCCTAAACTCCTGTTTTCTCTCGCACGAGTTCTCTGCGTTGCTCCTGCTTGCTGTCGCTCTCGTGTTGCTTGCCCAGCTCGCCTCTGTGTTAGTTGCGGCTTGCTTCAGCGTTTGCTGCGGCTTATTGGAGCGCGTGGTGCCCATCGTCGAAATCGACGGGGAAACTGTCGTCGTCATCGTCTTCGTCGTCGTCGTGTGTGTGTGTGTGTGAACTCAGGTGGCGCAATCGCTACAACAAACTCTCCACCCACGATAATTCCGTTGGAGCCCCACACGCACAGGTGCATACGGACTTACTTCCTTTTTTGTACTTGTTGTGGCTGCGATCATGGTTGATCTAGTCGGCCTTAATGATGCCCGGACTATACTTCTCCACGCTTGACGATCCGTGGCAGCAGACCTGGACAGTTCGATCCCTCCTCTTCGCCAGCGCTGGAAACCGAATACTGAAGGTACAAAAACCACTTTTATGTCCTGAATCGAGCCCGATTTTGAGCTGACCCCCTCTTCCCTTCGATGTTTCCAATTAGTTAACGGTTTCGGATCGCAGGCAGTAACACTGAATTTGTGCGACTGACGACGAACAACGTGTCAAAACCAGCGCAGTCGTCTTTCTTGGATGGCCTGGGATATCCTTGTGATGTTGTCGCAGCGAGTGCGGACTGTCTCATTTGAGACGAAGTCGGTTTACTTCACTTGAAGGGCGGTCCTCAAGCAGTAGTGGTCAAATACCTCCAATTTCCGTTCATTTTCTACGCGCATGTCCTGGAATTTGCAGCCGCATATAAGAACAGATCACACAGATGCACGATACACGCGGAAGCAGGAATATCGTTTCGGGTCCATAGGCGCTTTCGAAGGCTGAAGAAAACTCGAGGAGCTGCGTTAATTCTGGAGACAATGTCATCCTTCCTCTGTCCATTCGGCAGCAGACTCGCTAAAAGGTATTTGAAGCTGTCTGTTTCTTCAACTTGATACCCATTAATCTCGCGGAGTGTCTTCCCATGGGTTGGGATGCAGCATTAGAAAACTTTGGTCTTCCCAGCATTCATGGATAAACCAACTGATTTTGCGAACTAGTCCACTCGTGACACCACAAACTGTACATCGCCTACGCTGGAAGCTAGTAAAACGATATCATCGGCATAGTCGAGATCAGGCAACCTGCATCCGGGTACAAGCTCAATACCATCCTCTTCCCGTACGACCTTCCCGAGAATCCAGCCAATGGCGTAGTTGAATAGAATGGACGACGGCACACAGTCTTGTGGAATTTCAGATCGAATAACGAACGGCCCTGAAGGGTTTTTATAGACCAGAACCCGCGCGATGGTAGAGCGGTAGTATGCCTTGATCATGGCGATTATTGTTTATGGTACACCATCTAATGCCATTATTCGTCATAGGGATTCACGATGTACTGAATCAAACTCAAAGGTATTGTCTGATTGTTTTATCGACTTTCCTTTAGCGAGAGATTGGTGTGGGCATATTCGGTTGGGGGTGGGTTTCGCCCGTCGGTGATCACCCAGCGTCCTGCGATTAGTCGACTTTGCATATGCACAGAGACATCTTAGGGAAGGACCATCGGGCAGCCACACCTGACGATGCTACCGCTACATGGAGCCCACTGCTGGTTATTCAGCCCATTTTCGGGAAGCCTCTCATTTCACAGCAAGCTCCCATTGAAGGATATTTCCCCGAGGTAGTCTCGGTAGAGCGGTTTAGTTTTTATTCAGTTTACCCAATTTTGAAAAACTTGCGGCCTCAGTGGAAGTCGAAGTCACACAGCAGGCAAGGCTTTTGCGCAGCCAACCTTCTACTATTGAACTACGAGGCTCATCGTAAGCCGTGAATTAAACCACACTTGGGTCGATTTACCCGCCCAAGCTACTGATCGTATGGAATCCACCATTACAGATGCAGTAAGCTGACTGCGCAGGTAGGATGTCCTAAGCAATCATTGAGAATCCCCAGAATGACTACTAGGCTAACTTAACTATTATCGGGGAGTTGACAGACTTTAATAATTCAGTTACCAAATTGTGAAAAACTCGCAGGCTCGGTGGAAGTTGGTCAACTGAATTATTCAAACCTGCCAAACTTCCCTAATGGTTAGTTTCTATTGTCAGTCGTGGAGATCCGGATGATTGTCTCTGATAAATTCTGCCTAATCTTCTTGCTCCTGATTCTGCCGCTATCGTTTAAGAAAAGTGCAAGGGTTAATTTTTGAAGAGCGGTCCACACGAAGCCCACTTCAGTTAACTAACAATGGAACGTTGCCCCGTTTTGGCAAATGCTAAGGCCCTGAGCTAGCTTCCTGTGGGCGGGCGCGGCCCAAGACACAGGGACGCTAAGAGGGCAGATCATCACAGATTGTGAAGGAGTGGAGAAAGCAGAAGCAGCTGCCCAACAGCTTACCACATAACGCAAAACTGGAAATACGGGGGGGTCGACGGCGTGCAAGTGTCTATAGTTCATAAGTAGAAAAAAAGACGAATAGGATGATTTTTCCTTGCTGAGACTGTTACCCCTCCTACATAGACGAAAAACGTGCATGTTTACGTTATCCGAACGTCTTGTTCGTACAGCGGAACAGTGGCTCGCTTACGGACAACGAGCAACGATGTTTCATTTGTCTTTTTCAAAGCCAAAGAGTCGACATGATATGCTGCTTCGGTCCATCTCATTTTTCGTTCGGGAAGGAATCAGGTCCCAGAAGGAAAGTGCGGGCGCAATGGGGTGATCATGCCTGGGAAATAGGAGCGCTGTGGAATTATACCGAACTGACAGTGACATGAATACACGCCAGACTATGACAGGAGGTGGGAAAAAAGCCTCTACGTAACAAAGGTAAAACAGAAAGCCAGTCTTGAAATAGCGACACAACCCGTTCAGAAACCGCATTCACAGTTTTCTTCTTCTGGAATGGCAACGAGGAAGCGAAAGCTTGTGTTACCGACTGTCATTGTGACATATAAGATTAGACTGGGTAGGAATTACGACTGACCGGGGGAGCAAAACACTGTTTGTTCTCCAGTTCGTTGGAGTGTCCGATATATCGGGCAGATGAGTTGTGTTTTAGCCTGAATAGAACCAACAGAGTTGTCAGTTTTAAGAATATCTGGATAGCCTACAGATCACCGCCGTCAGGCTTTAAGTCGTCCTCACAGGCTGCTTTTCGATCCCTTTTATGATCATAATCAGCTGAAAGTCCGGTGCGAGGTCCTAATGGCTAGATTTGACATGCACCGAAAGCGACTATCAGACAGAAGGCTTGCGTAAGGATCAATAATGTAGAGCTTCAAGATATATTGTTCTCTAATAATAAAGCACTCGTCTCTCTATTCGGGTTGTCAAGGTAGCTCAAGCATACCCATGCATGCCAGTCTTCCCGGTATAATAGACCATGGTAAGCTCAGTCAGATATATAGTTTGGATTACACGAACTTGCGTGCTGGGTTTTGGCGTAAACCTAGAGACCTGCCGACTAAATGACCTGTTGCGCCAGCAGGACACTACGTAAAATTGGCGAATATTTAAAGCGCGGCGAGTTGCTGGCTCGTGGACGCAAGTACACGTTATCTTTGTTCCAAGGGATTTGCGAGCGTTCCATGCGTCCACCTCTGTGCCCTACAAAACCAGCCAAACTGTAGCAAACGAGTAATCACCTTGGGTTGCGCCAAAAACTGATTTCACCCTCGCTGCACACGCTTTTGACACACACTAGACGGAAGTGGCGTCACTTCAGTCATTAGTTCGTGGTAGAGGGAGAACCGTTGACCGCAAATAATCTTCTATGTCATAGCAAATCGGCACACTCCTAACTAAAATAAATCTGATGCGCTTGAATTTATCACGGTGTGTTAGCAGGCGGGACCTCAAAGGGTTTCACCCGAGGGGATATTTTGTTCCTACTCATGACTGATGGTCACGTCACAAGGGTTCCTTCTTAATAAGGTTTTTATGACATTGTCACTACGTTACGAGCCGAGATCCCGTTCTGAATGGGACCGGTTACTTAGTTTTGTCGAGCACTTCATCAACGTCCACCAGCGGTCGCATTGACTGTACCCTGACAGCTGACGAAAATGAGCGTGCGGAGAGAGAGAGAAAGGTGGTTCACCACCCGAGGCTTGAGACCACGACCTGTTGAGTAGAAGTCCAATTCTCTTACTCACTGCGTCACGGGCTCCTTGCCCTGCCGGTTTAGATCGCTGCTCGGCTGTTGGCGAAGCTCGAGGGCGAGCCCCAAGGCAGAAAGAGACAAGTGAGTCCCTTTAATGGTCGGTGAGAGTTCATCAACGAGCTATCGGTGCCAGCCAGCTAACTCTTGTCATGCTTCGAGCTGCCGTAACAACTAGCCCTTGTCAACCTGGAAGACCACGCGAGTACACAACATGTAGGCAGTAAGAGGAGATAGGAAGGCGCGGGTTACACATGGAGAAGGGGGGACAGGAACAGGTGCATTCAGAAGGCCACTCACACAACTTTCGCGGTATCCGGGAGCGATTGCGTACATTGGCCCATCGCAGCATTAGGCCGCCGCCGCCGCCACCGACACCACTACCACCACCACCACCACCGCCATTCGTAGAAGCAGCTGTCGTTGGGCCGGCAACCAAAGTGGACGAGTTCTCAGAGCCGTTCTCCACGCTGAATGAGTGTTGCCGGTTGCGTCGGGAGAAGAGACTGCCACCACCGGTCATAGCGGCCTCCCAACGCCGGCGGGAGACCGTGGCACTGCTGCTACCACTACCACCACCTCCGCTGCGTACTTCGTTGAGGGAGCTGGCCCAGGACTTTTCCGTACCGGCCGCGACAGCGGAGGCATTGTTTGGTCGGTCGTCGAAGGTCACATCACCCACACTGCCGCCCACAGCTGCAAACAGAGAACAAAACGCGATGTTAGCAAGCTCCGCAAGACACCGTATGTTTCACTGTACGAAGTGCAAAGGTGGGAGAAGGGAGGGGACAAGTGAATTATTTAAGACGTAGGCAAACAGTCTCCCAAAGTGGTTTTCCCAGAAAATCCGAACTCGATTTTCGGAGAGGACAAGATCCCTGACTAGTAGGTACGGATTCTTGTGTCATCCTAGCTTGCTTGGTTTGCAGATTTGATAAGACAAGGGACTACTAAACAGCCCGCGATACAGGTGGTTTTGCACTAAATTTAGGGAAATTCGGGTTAGGATTAAGGTTAGAATTACGAAATATGCACCCTCCCTGCGGCTAGCACTATTGCTGATAGAAGGAGGCTAGCACTATTGCTGATAGAAGGCAGGTTTCAGGAAACAGTTTATAAAATGCATTTGCTGGGATAAAAAGCGTATTGACCTGCAGTTTCGTATTCTTACTCGAACCTATCATCACGGACAGTAACAGAAAAGGGGGCTAGCACGAGTTAGCGTTTTAAGGAGGGAATAATCTCTGGGACATTCAACTAGTCCGACATGTGATCCTCGACTGTGCATCTCCCCTATGACTGCCCGTGGCTGCGGCAGCGGCTCCATTAATGATGGGTTCAAGGTGAGGGTTGTGCCTCAGCCTGACATCTGACTAAATCTTCACCAATGTCCGGAAGTGCGGAGACGAAGTTTAGTGCAAATTAGATTTATGTAAAAAGGGCCATGCATGCACTTCGACTTGCAGGATGCCGTGTGCGCTTTGATGGTAAGACAAAAAAGAACAGTTTGCAGAGCCTCGTCCAGCATTACGACGCTGTGGGAGGCGACCTGAATAATCGTCTTTTCTAAAAGCGGCCCGGTCCTGTCATTTAAATGCAACCATGTACCATCTGATCGAGGTGAGCGGGGAAGGCTAACTGGCATAAATCAGGATCATACGGAGGTTCTATTCCCTGAGCTGTAGGCGATCGAAGCTAAAGGCATTGCAGACTATGATAAGGGGAAGGAGAGGAATGAAATGACTGTTTCTGGTCTATTTTTCTACGTCAGCCAGTTGCAACCAGCTGGCTGAGTTGAATGCCCTCCCTGACTGTACCACTAACCAAGTCTGTTAGCCTGGAATCCGAGTTAGCCTAGTTGGGGACTGTAGAAGAGGACAAAGTGACTTAAACAGTCTCTCACCTTGGTCAACAGTAACGACGGAAAACAGTTTGGTATATAAGCTGCCAAATTACGGACCTCAATAATGTTATGTGACCATCGTGGACCCGCCCCTGCCGTTGAGATAGGTGAGATCAAGGCCATACTTACAACGCTCTAGATTATCCGCCAAGTCCCATTTTGATATCTATAAAAGGAAGACAAATTGGGTATTCCCAAAAAAGGCAATTGTTGTAGAAGAACTGACCAAGGGAAGATGTTATAAACTGATAAGAAGGACATGCGGTTACTGGGACAAGGAGTTCAATTGAGTGACATTTCGGACTCTTAGCCGAACTCATCATCAGGAGCAGGTTGGTGATTGGTCCGAAATTGAGCATGAAATGTCAGGCAAATCGTGTCTCCTTCTTCTCAGCCGCATTCCCCGAAATTTAAATTTGTGCATGCATCAGTAAATTTGTGTGAATTCAACTTGCACGTATTTTTATTCATAATACGATGCATTTACTCCCAAATAAGGATTTTGCATGAAGGACGAAGCCGCGTACCTGAGAGTGCGTAAGTGATTGCTGGACTGCCTAGCATTTTTAAGACAGGGGTGGACCTCTTTCGGTCCGGGCATTCAACCAAAATCGCTAAGACTGCATAGGGTTAAGCGTCCTTCAAGCGGTGTTTATATATTCATTTCAGGGGGTCATTGGGTACGCCGTTTGTGAAAATGAAAGGCATAGGTGAGCGGCGCACGCTCCCAGTGAGTAGTGGCGACCCGCGTGTAAAGTTGATAACTGTGATGGCACGGTAGCTCGCATGACTTTTCGCCCCACGGGCCTCCACAAGCCATAAACACTACAAATGCGCACGTGCTGGTCACCCAATCGACATGGATTAGACTTCTCACTGGGACACTTGTCTGTTTTAAGCTCAAGGCTGCAGAGCATACCTATGCGTGCAGAAAAAAAGGTCGGTCGGTCAAAAAATATGCTGAGCGGTAAGAACACAAACAAACACACACACACATACCTGCAGAGCCGGATCCCAGTAGTATAAGTGACCGACGCGCCCACACAGACGCATAAATGGTTAGGCAGACACAGTAAGTGAAAGTTCACCTGCCTCAGTCCTCGCTACTGGATCACGATAAATGCTAACGAGGTCGACGTCGCACAATTCGCGCACAGGCGAGTTGTTTGAATCAGTTCAGGGGGAGAAGATGCGAACGCTACAACAAGACGTTTTCTGGTCGAATGTTTCGGATTGTCGCTCGAATCCATCATCAGAGACAATGGCAGAGGCACCGGGTGCGCAGTATTTATAGAACGTAGTGACCAGGCGAGTACATCCATACCACTATTAACAGCTCTCATGATCACCGCTAGATGGCCGTAATTGATTCGATGATGGCTTGGCAGTCCGCGTGCGAGTCGTTAATTGCCGGTACTTCATCTTCCGTGCTAGATGTTGGAGAGATAATTACGCGGCACACAGGTTCGCTGTCATCGAAAATGCTGGTGGCCCACGCCGACTCCTCATGATTGATTTCCTGTTCAGGCAAATTCTCCGTACAGTATATAGGAACAGCAAGTCATTGCGCATCGAGCAGCTTTCGGCTCAAGCGGTTGTCACCTCTTGCCTCTTTCGCCCTTTTCTGTAATAGTATCTGATGATGGGTTCGAGCGAGAATCCGAAGCGTCGGGCAAATAAACTTCGCGACCCGGCGATCGAATCTTATCCTTCTTCTAAGTTGCCCAAGTCCTTCCCCGCGCAATCCACTTGATGGGCACGCCAACACTGTTCCGCAACTTAAAGATTATGGCAATCTCCGTTGTGTATGCTCAAGCCTACGACCCAAGAATTTAGACGCAAGGCTAATCCATTTGCACAAAACCGAAGCAATCATTCCGCCCTGTCGACCACTTTATATACAGTCAGCCAATAAAGAAAAAAGCGAAAATTTCCGTCCAATGACCTGCACTCATTTGTTAGATTATTCACATATGCATATGTGTAGAAACATTTCCTCGCTCGAGTACTGTGTAAGCGAAATGCGGAACCGCCCATTTTTGTGCGATTAAGGATGAAAAGGAAGCTGAAAGCAAAACTGGCACTCACAGGCAAATGCGGAGGCCGCACGGTGACAGTTCTGTTGTCTGTCGTCCGCAGCGTCACAAGACAGACTCGGCAGAGGACTGTCCTTATCGCTGCTACCACCAACGTTGGCACTGGAAGACAGTCCGTTGAAGGCAGCGGCGACTTCGACGTCCTCGAAGGCCGCGACTAGCGGCTCCTGGGTGCCTGTGCCTCGCTCCGCTACCAACATGGTACTGAGATCACTGGGGGTGAGTTTGGCGCGCTTAGAGTCGAATTCAGAACAGAGGCGGGCCAGGGAGTGATGGCCGGAGTCCGAGGATAAGCTATACCGGGCGAGGAAGTCATACATCCGTTCCAGGTGAACATATTCCGCGTCCTGTGCGAACGGCAGGGCAGAAGGGGGTGGTAGATCAGGAAACGGAAGGGTCAAAATATGGAAGTCAGTAGATGCCCTGACAAAACAGATTATATGTGAGGTCGGGTATTTAAAATATTCAACTTCGGTCGGGTACATGTTTTCTGTTGCGTGTTCTGTGTTCTGTGTTCCTCGTAAGGGACTGCGGACTAACAGCCAGATGCAACAGAGGACAAAGATTACATCAGAAACAAGATCAGAAACAGAATCATCGTGTTTTACAGCTTCGATTTAAAAGCAACGGTACAAGTAGGTAAGTACGTAAGTAAAGCGCTGATGTTGAAAAATCTGCACGTTCCTTCAGACAACTTATTAGATTAAATGTCCGCCATAAACTACTTTAGGTGGCGGATTTTTTAATGCTGGTCTGATCGTGGCTGGTCGAACTCGCACAAACCTAACTCGCGAGGAAGTGGCGATCGGAGACGGCCAGGTAAAATAAGCATGTCACCCCATTACCGCAGTTGTGTTACCTGTAGAACATATATGCGTAATTCATCGTGTTTCAGCTCTATCAAATACAGCTGGCGGTGCTGGTGGCTGATGAATCAGCCCATACGATAGCAGTAGTGTAAAAAACCGCCAGGTCACAGACAATACAGTGCAGAATTCGGCTCTGGTATAAACTCTACGCAAGGGATAAGGACATCAATTTTTTGCAAATAGTCGACTCTAGTTATACCAACGAGGTTTAGATAGGGAATATTTACACTCGTTGACGAACTTTTACACAGCTCTAACGGAACTCACATGTCCGGCAAGCCCGTGACTCAATAGTTAGAGCACTAGACTGGACTTTGCGGGTTCGAGTCTCGGATAGTGCACAATCCGGAGTCGGGTGTGACTGGCTGATGAGTCAGAAATGGCTATATCGGTCTCCCTCGTCTTTGCTAGCAATGTTCACCGATATAAACTACTGGCCACTAAACGGCTGTTGGCGGAACTTGAGAGTGAGCCGCAAGGCAGAATGGGACGAATGAGTTTCGTCAGCGATCGGTGAACGTCCCCCAACAACTCTAGTTATACCAACGATGGACGAAATCCAAAAGGCACTAAACAACTTCAACATGAGAAGAAGACGACTCGATCGTTGGGACAATACGTTTATTCGCCTGACGTTTCGACATCCGTCGCAGATTCATCATCAGAGACAGGAGCAGGAAACATGCTTTCACCTACCCTTGAAAACAAACAGAGCGCAGTAGTAGACGCAAATGGCCCACTTGCCTTGAAATCAACGCAACTTCAATTTTAATTAGGAACTGGGTCTACAATTTTCTGGCTCAGGCCACCTTTAAACAAATACCTTCATGGCGGTGAGCGTACCTGCGGCTGGGAAAAATCTGTGAAATCCCGAACGTAATAACGTTATAAACTACTGTATAATTTTTTTAGTTGATGACACGTATAACCTGTGCGTAGAGGGCTCAGTACCAGGTTAAGCCGCCAGCTTAAACATGCCAGGCTGCCCAGGACAAAACGGCGTGGTAATTCCTGTATTGGTCTTTGAACGGTGGGACCACCATCAAACCGTTGGTCATAATTTGTGTGCAAAATTTCGACGTTAAAAGCGGTCGGGGATTCGCAATAATTAGCATAACTCATTGCAAACAGCATCTACACACGACCCGACTGAAAATTGAGAAACCCTAGCTTGCTGCTAGCAAGTGGTGCCTTGTGCTACGCATCGGAACATGGGCAGGGAAAGTGCAGGCGCGACATACTCAACAGAGAAGATAGCAGATAAAGGACACGTGATGTAGAACGGAAGTATTATGCAAAGTTGCACATTCGGGCTGCTGCTGCTCCGCATCTTGCATTGCTCGAACAGCCAACCGTCTAGATTGCTCTCACTACCGTCCTGAAAGGGGAGCAGACAACGATGGGTGAGTAAGGATGCTGACCTTATATACAGTGTAACTTATGATTTTTTACGGGTGTCCGTAACTGAAAAAGACTACAGCTGAGAAGAAGTAGACGCAATCACTGTGACAAGACTTCCTCTATAGTCCGTCGGTTAGATGAGTTCTTGTATTATGAGCTACAGATTATGTTAACATGGTAATCAGTTATGTTGATTTGCAGATACTATATTAGCCGTTTTCTTAACAATGCAACGTAATCACATTGCTGTATGAAATATCAATTCAAACAATCTGATGAATATACGGGTAAGCCCTTAAAATCACAAAGCCAGTTGTCTTAGCACTGAACCGCTGCCCTAATGCAGGTAAATGGGCTGCCTTTACATGAAGTGAATACAAATCAGAGTAAGGCTAGGAACGTTCCGAGTATTACATATGGCCTTGTGCAACAGTTTAAACAGGAAATCGATTCGGGTGATAAGCAGTAGACGCGATCGCTGCGGCAGGAAGTTTATTTAGCTGAACTTTCCGATTCTCCAACAAACCCATTATCGGAGACAGTAGCAGATACGGGTAATTCGTACACAGGGAAATGCAGTATTTATAGGATACAGTCGCTATTTTACTGCATACCTATGGAAATTAACAGCTCTCTATGTGGCCGCCTGTGCACTTCCCGAGCGGGGAATTGCTTTGCCCAAACTGGGTCTTAGCGGGGACGTTGATTTACTTCTTTGTGGACTGCGGATCTGTGAACCATTGCTCAAGCAAATCGCGGCTTATGCGATTGTTAGCCTTCACTAGAAGTTCGACCTCATCGAATCTGAATATTTGGTCGAGTCAGGTCGAACGAGCCGTAAATTGAACATTGGTGTCATTTTTCTGCACTACTGCCGCGTGGTCGGCAACTAGCGTCCGGAGAAGTCTTCCAGTTTATACGATGTAGTTGCCTTGTCTGCAGCTGCAACAGATCAGACAGATAACTCCAGAAGTTTCTTGTAACAATGGGCCTTTCGGTTTCATTACCTGACACCTAATGGTTGCCCTCGGTCTGTTTGCTACTCCAACCCCACTAGTGCGAGAAAGCGGCCGACGGATTCCGATAAGTTTTTGACGTGCAGAATCGCTCGCCAAAATTTGGAGTCGGTACAATTTTTGTTCGTACAGTCAACCTTCCAAGTTTACTATGCTGCCACCCTCATAACGAAAGTAGACAAAGCGAAGGACGCTGACTTTGTATATACTTTGTGGTTCCTAGGGTCAATGAGGCTAGCCGCCAACATTCACAGCAGAATGCCGGTCCTATCTTTCACATACTTTTCTCCCACGAGCGACAGTTGTTCTCCTGAAAAACCACAATTGACATTCCATTTTTGAATTCAAAGCCACGCCTTATGAGTTTTTTCACTATCTGTTCGTTTTGCTCAGTTACACCTACTGGCTCGTGTTAACTGACATCACCACATGTGATTTTATTACTTGGAACAAGTGAGTAGTCACCTACAATTAGGTGAACGACCTTTTTTGAAATGTTCGGATGTGCGGATACATTTCTTAACTACCGTGTATCAATAGGGATTTCAAAGGTGTTTGCCTATATTCCCTTAATAAACTTGACTTGACTTGATTTGCATGTGTCAGTAGTAGAAAATGACTGTCTTATGTGCATAGTGCACCAGGCCTGTGATGGTATAAATAAGATTCAAAAAAATGAAAGCACTTGGAATGGGAGTCAATTGTGAAACATGAAGCCTGACGGATTTGACCAAACTCGCAAAGTCGTTGACCACTGTAGTGATCCCCTATATGAGATGGCAAATTTAAGGACACAAGATTGGCACATTTTGACGAAGCAGGCAACCTTGCTCACCTGAAAATGCGCGCACGAAGCTCGCATCTTTTCCACGAACTGTGTTCTCAGGTTGTTGTACTTTTCAACTGAATACTTGTAGTCGTCCTGGGCCTTCTTCAGTTTTCCCTCAGCCTTCTCCTTCTCCTTGGCAGAGTGGGCTTCGTTAAGGCGAATTCGTTCGTACTCTGTGTACCGAGTGTGGTAAAGGTCCTTGGCTTTTTGCAACTGAGTAGTAGCAGCCTGGAAAAAAAATTCAGTTGATTGAGGTCAAATAGACTCGAAAACGAATATTTAAAACATGTGAGCGATCATGTTCGTCTTTTCATACAAGGAGGAGGGGTGTGAATAGGGAGGTAAAAAGATACGGTGTGTTAGGCGGTTAGGGTTATAATTAACCGTGCCAGGGGGGAGGAGAGGACGCGGATGAGTGCACAGGTATGCTAGCTAGGTAGCTTCCGGAATCACTCAATTGGAATTTTCACAATTATAGATCAGTCCATAGACGCGGCGATGTTAAAGGCACTTAATGGGTGCGTTCGTTTGAACACAATACTTGTGGAGGCAAAAATACTGGTCAATTGTATTTGAGACTTTATTTAAGGAACTGAGAATATGAGCCGCTATTGGAAAGCGCTGCGACGTGGGCCATACAGTGATGACCGCCAAAACCCTGAGGAGATATTTTGATAATCAACTGGGAAGCAGTCGTGTAAAGATGGGAGGGCTATAGCACTGTGTGTGTTAACGCACCGCCGTTCTTGACACTCTGGCGGAGGAAAATAGATAAGAATTTAGCAGCTATATTTAGTCCATGGGAGGAAAACTCGGAGCCGCAAATAGATCGTCACTTTTTAAAGGGTGCACGGAACGAAGCTACAGTCAAGGCTTCCAAAATATCCAGATTGGTAAATACATGACCATTATTCTTTCAAACACGATAAAATTTCAATCGACGTATAATCAATTGGCGCCAAATCCTGCATGCCTCATCAAAAAGCTAATCAGTTCGGGGTAGAAAACCAGTTAAAGAATTTCGCGAACCAAACCTACGACCTAAAGTCCGTCTCCTCAGATGGTGTCCAACTCTTTGAATCAACACAGAATCACAGTAAAAACTCGGGGATTTTCGACAAAATGACGCGTCAGGAACATAAAATAAGTTTCGAAAGAATAAATACATCCTGGTAACGAGACCAAATAAAGGAACAGCCGTCGTTATAATGAACAGGCGTAAATAAATAACGAAGATGCAGCCCATATTGTCAGAAAATGTAAAATTGGGGAAACTAGACAGAGGGGATTGAAAGGATGAAGTTGAGGACAACGGACCAATTGTTTACGAATACTCCACGCAGGAGTTTCCTCGGCGACTGCGACCTCGACAACTCCGACCAGTATGCATCCGCGCTCATCGACTGAATGGTCTACTGATGATATATACAGATGGCCTGCCAGTTCGTTCAATTTTGAACATGCTTAACTCTCATTATCATGCGATAGCCAAATTTTTAGTAGAAAAAATCAAGTCTCGACCGCAGCAGATAGCACCATGTAGCTATCTAGATACATGTGCATACATGAACAACATCAAAAACATGAACTTAAACGGCGTGCTAGTGTTCTCTTTAGACGTCCTATCACTTGTTACTAACTTTCTAGGCACCGGGGCAATCGATTACATCCGCGAACGCCTATTGAGCAAGCAGTGGGGAAAGGGATAGCAACGAGTGCATTAAAGCAGGGATCGGGAAAGTATGGCTCGCGAGCCAAGTGTGGCTCTTTTGATGATTGCATCTGGCTTTCTCAGATAAAACTAGAATTCGAAATTTTAGATTTTGTGAGTTTGGGCCCTCCAATGACGCGCCACCGCCGAGATGCGTGGCGGTTTTAAGTTAATCGCGACCAATCACACATCTGGCTCTCCCTTAAAATAAATCATATAGCTCTCACTGAAATATACTACCAAATATTTGCTTTCTTGGTCAAAAAGGCTTCCGAACTCTGCTACTAAGATGTACATGAAATGTACAGGTCCTTTTTGATAACCAACACCATATCAAAAGAGACGGCTTTTTTATGGGCTCGCCTCCCACAGCTCTCAGTCGATGTCTTCGTGGGCAAACTGGAAAATGCCAATTTAGCGATCACAGCAATAAGCTGAAATATTACGGTCGCTACGTTGATGGCATCTTCACAATCACCACAACAGAAACCGACATAGCTGCCCTCTTAGAGGCTGCAAATCAAGGATGACCGCCGACCAAATTCACGCGGAAAGTGGAAACGACATACCTCCTTCGCTTTTTGACGTTCTTGTGGGTAGAAGGCTTGACAGTAGCATCTAAAGGAACCTCTATTGAAAAAAACTTCAGCAATTTCGTTACCCTCTAAGAGAAACGTCATCTAGTTTGCTGTTTGCTGCAATGGAATAGAAAACCTTTTTCGGTAGACAGTACCGAAGAGAAGCCTAAAAAGAACCAGGAACTGCTTCACGGCAATGGGTATCCTGGTAGATTGGTTACAAAGAATATGGTAGCCGGGCAAGTGAAAGCCACCACACTGTAAAAGGAGACTTTATTCCACGAAGTCCCTTTCCAGAAGAAGTGTGGTAATCAACTCCTGAGAAGACGCCTTGACTAAGCCATGTCAAGAACTTTTCCAGCAGCGAGCGTTTGGATATTATTCTCGAGCAGAATTTTTTTACACGAAGAAGGAAAAGATAGGCCGCACGAGTCGGCACCTACCCGAAATAATACGAGAAAACCTCCTGGCATGACTGAGAAAAATGAAGAGCATGCAGAATTTTATGTTCGCACGCATTGTTGGTTCAGGACATCGTGTGGGCCTCACCGAAGCCTTCCATGTGATTCATAAGGTCCCACGAAACAACCGTTAGTTAATGGATTAGCGTCTGATAGCAGCAACAAGGGTGAATATCCCCCGGTCGGAGAAGCCGGTCCTGTGTGCATAAAATAGTCTCCTGCATGCTTCGCGCCTAGCATGGTCAGCAATCGGTTAATTGCATGCATTTTTACACTCCACCTAAGCCCCACTGCCACCCAACCCACTGTCTTTTATGTTATAGCCCAGCTTCAGAAGACAAGAGAGCGGTTCTGATAGGCAATGGCCTGATTCAACCGCACACAAAGACAGTGGGGCTTGCGGAGGCTGTAGGGTCTTTTGGCTTGTGCACTCCAGCATATATATATATATATATATATATATATATATGAGAAGAAGAGGCGATCTCGGGAATAATGGGTATAATATCCTGACGTTTCGAAAGCGTATATATATATATATATATATGGCTAGGGACTTTCCACAATATTCCTAGAGTATAGTGTGCAACCGGACATTATACACTGATCTCGACTACGACCACGGCCCCCGCTATGTGGGTGGTCGTCTCGTTTGCTCGGCTCACAGTGTGAGCGTGGGCGACTGGTTTGAGTGCGTGACGTACTCCAGGCGGCTTGACTGTGGTATGACTTAGCTGGTCTGTCTTTTTCGCCGACTGCCGTGAATGCATGGGGTCCCGCCTTCGTACCATCTTATTACTCCCCTCCCTCCTATTCAAACACTCCGTTTGTAGTAAAATAAGCAGCATTTAATTGCAACAGGTATGGCAGAGAGTATATCTAGTCCAAACAGAACGACGAACGTTCGAGAGCGCAGCGATGCCAGGCAAAAAATCGAATGAACTCGAGACATTTCCCTTTCTGTATGCCTGGGTTAATCCCCGAAGGTCCAAGTATTATGTTAAGTCGATGGGGAGACAAATTTGATACCACAAAACAGCATTGAATTCCCGAGTTATGGTGACATACAGCGCGATTAAATCGTTTCAGCTCTCTTTTTACGTGGCTTGCAAATTTCTCCGAGGTTTCGGCAGGGATTTTTGGGTGTCTCAGTGTTAACTGGACTACATCACAAAAACGTTTTTACGCATGGCCAAAAATTCACAACCGTGGATGAGGAAGCGTATGGATCACTGATAAATGCGTATCTTAGTGGTCATTGAGATACTGCAAAGTGTTAATACGTAAAACTCACTGATATTACTGATTTAAGGAATGATACCCTTTCTGTTGACTGGTTATTGGCAAAGTGGCCAAAAAACGGCTGAAGCTGTCCGCTATGTCCTAAGTACTTCTTAAGTTTCAGGGTGGCAGTTTTGAGTGTCAGCATAGTTAACATATGTCTAGCAGTATCCGAGTGAAAAATTTTTAGTCCGACTGGGGTGAAACTTTTGAGGGAAAAGACTTCAAAATAACGAATGACTGTCAACTACTTACAGTAGTTACGAAACTCGGGGCCATGCTATATAAAGCATTTAGTCGGAACGCTCGCGCATAGTTAGGAACTGAGCCTACATGTTTTTCATCATTGCACTCTGCATACCCTCGAACCGCACCGGACGAAGATAACAGACTATGAACTAGAAATTATTTTAAACTAGACCGTAGTCATTTCCATACGCACCTACGTCTACCTTCCGAAAGAGGGGCCTGACAATCGAGGCCCAGTCATTGGCTGCAATGCATGATGCCGACAATGGCAAAGAGGATTGCTATGGCAAGTCTTTGTTCAGGCCATGTGATGCTGGAGAGACAAGGCCTGCGAAAAAAACGCAATATATTTCTACAGGGAGTTCGCCCCTCTCTTAGACATTTCGCTAGATATCTCCAACTGCTTCACCAGATTGATAGATGACAGCTACCCTGAGTCGACTACAGTCGAAAAGAACTGGCCTGAACTCGAGCCCATCTGCTATTTGATCTTATATAGTGTGTTAAAGCATAAAATTATTAGCCGCAGAAATAAGGCATACGGTAAAAGGACCGAAACCGCCCGGTCGCGTATGGGCAGTGGGCCATCAGGGTGACCCGGGCTTCAGGGACCTGTCATGGGAAAAGCATTCGGAATGGCGTGGACGAAACACATTCCGGAGCCAAACTACCCAAAATGGGGAAAACGTCCCAAAGAATGGTGGTACCAGGAGGCCGTACAAAGTTAAATGAGAAAAATATGTAAACTGTTAACCTCGGGGTACGGACAACCGAGATAAGAGAAGAATGCTAGTCAGCGACACTATAATTTACGGTTCGCGAACCCATCAGGTGAAGTTTAATTTGCCGTCCTTGCACTTAAAAACTTCTCAAAACTTAGCGTTAGATCATATTTGCCAATTCGACAACAAAACTGAAAATTTGAAAAGCACCTGATGTGAACTGCTTTGCAGAAACGTTTGGTAATGCTGTATGGCATTATTAGCTGACACAATAGATAACAATTCGACCCTAGATTTTGAAGTCGAGATCGGATCTACAGACTAGAACGACACCGACATTACTCTTATCATCAAGAAAGGACATAGAACCTTGTGCAAAAACTACCATGCCCAGATTTTTTACTAGCCGCTAGAGTTCAGTGACACTCCAGATTCGTATTCGCTTACACTACGGGATGCTGGCATGGCCGAGAGGCACAGCTGACGAAGGGCAATGAGGTAATTCTTAGGTAAGATTGTTAAAAATATGCAAAACGAAATTTGGCGTGATGTCGCATAAACAGCATACTGGAGCAAATAATCGAAAATTATTTGATATAATTTTGCAGCGACAGGCAGTTATGGAAGCTTTTAACTAATATTCACATCAACAAAAAGTGAAAGGATAGTGTGGTACAAGAGATATAATACCTGAAATGCGTGCACCACCTCTTGTGTTCCAGCCTCATTTTCCCTGAGTTGGCGGTGTTTTTTCTGCAGCTCTTCCGAATACTTTTGCACATCCTTCATCAAGTTCAGCCGCTCAGCGCACATCGAACCTTTAACTATCACCATTTGGTCGAGAGTTTCAAGGATAATGTTCCAACAGGGCTTAAAACTGCCCACAGTTGCATAATTTGAAATTTGTTTCGACAGTTTGGCATACAATTTTCCATAGCTATCCTCTAAGGAATTAAGTTCACGCAAGAAGTCATAGAAATCGTTTGTGTTTTTTAGTCCTGATTTTAAATTTTGCATTAACGTTTCAAATCCTATATTTTTCTCTCCCCAAAACGCGTGCGCAAATGTAACTTCGCCCATCCCTACGCTTTCCGAGCGCTGACAGCTTATTGGCTGCCTTATAGTTTCAATGGAAACGCTTAATTGAAAGGTAAGTTTAAAGTCTTTGCTGAGGACAGTGCGCTGAGTAACCCAGTGCTAACAGGCCCAGTGTATCCTTTGGTTTTTTTTAGCAAATCAGTGGTATTTGAAAGAGTTTCGAACGCAGCAACAAAGAGAAAAAATTGAAAAGCGGCCACAGCACCAGTCCAATTTAGTGTACTTATATGCCGTACTGCACCATTTTTCACATGTAAACCAATTACACTGACACCAATATGAGTAACTGAAAGTTTTCATTGAAATTTTTCTTATATATGGATGCAGGCACGAATAGTGTCCTCCAGGACTTCGTGATCCTGTGTAATGAGTCTCAGCCTCTACAAAACAATTATTTTGATCCCTACTACCATTTGACGTCGGCAACGTCTATGATACGATCACTTTACTGAGCATGCTAGTAGTCAGTCTGAATTATTCGCAGACTAATTTTAAGTAATTCATGTGTTAAGTCTCTACTTCTGCTGTAAGGATTAGCATTCAGATATCCTATACGATAATTTTGGGGACCCTCGCAATTAATAATTTATTTTGAGCCAGATTACATAGAATGTTAATTTCAATGTGTTTTACCCTGTTCGCTGCATGCCATCCCCATAACTCCTCGAAAGGGTCATTAGGAATTTATGAGAACGTCTTCATAGTACATTTCCTCTCCGACCACGATGTTACTATAGCCCATTATCTTGTTGAAGTCATGTGTATGCGCATGGTTTGACGGTTTTCCATTTCTCTTCGTAATCATCATCATCTGAATTCCATTTTTGCTCCTGAGATGTGTAGGTCTTCCGTCCATTGACGCTTTTACTCCAGTTATTATGCGCGCTAGCGCCCCAGAATGAATTAGCGTTTCATGCTTGCATTCTGGACAGCCTTTATGGTAATAGCTTAATCTTCTCTCTCATATCATTTTGTTATATAGTCTTTTTCTGAAAGTGAGGCTCGCTGAATTTTGCCAAACCTTTTGTTATGGGTTTTTACTGCCACTTTCTTATTTCACAATTACTTTCTGAAGACTGCTTACTGTTTTTCTAAAATAATTATTAGCCGGTGGATTTTGAATACTCTGTTTACCATATTACGCATGGCTGTCGTTTATCTGACCGGTCACTTAAAGGACAAATGTGCACATTATCATTATTTTAGCTCAGAAATAAATTTGTTTTGATAGTGCCCCTGGACGCTTAATATATACAAATTTATATTTATCCCTAGCATTTCGGTTGCTTACATGACCCCCAGCTTCTCGATATCATAGACATCACCCAGCATAGCAGACAGCACGAGGTTTCAAGGTATAGTGTACGGGCTAGGAGCCCCTATTCCTGTCATTTATGTCATTTACGATTCCGAGACTAATGTTTTTTTTCGTAAACCACCCTATAACATTCCCCAGAACCCACTCCAATGTCCAAATGCTTTCATGATTTCTCAGGGATCGCAACAGTTCGCGGCCTTAACAAAGGCACTGTCAATGGAGATAATAATTCAGGCCATAACTAATGTAGAAGCACAAGTTGCCACACCTAACCAAGGAGGTCTGGTTTCTTCGTTTGTTTATTGATATAGCTGTCAGTCTTATTGAAACCCAGGAACAATTTAAGACTCATCCTTTCCGCAACACACTTTTTTCGGTCTCGGCTTACTCAGTGGTTCGCTAAATTGGGAGTTTCTCTTCAATATAAAAAGCTGCCCTCGAAGGTTCACTCAGAGCATAATGGGAATAGTATTGCAGCTCAGTCTGCCAAACATACACTCTTGGTGGTGTTCATTTTAAGGAGGTAAAATTGGTGACAGTTGAGTCGACGGACTATCAATCCACTCAAATTTCAACGTAAGTGGTTCGGTTGATACGATAAACTTAGTTTGACTGATGCCTGGGAAAGCATGTTTCAAATCTTTTCACTTTTGCTGGACCTTGATCCCATTTGAGGCACAACGCTTTCAGTAAGGCCTGAAACCCACGGAACTTGAGGGTCACTATTATCGCCGGGGAAATTTTTTTGGAATTCTCCACATACATCTCCCGTGAAATTTTGCCTGACCTACATGCGACTGTTCCGTTGCCTACCCCAGTCGTTGCCCACTGCTTCAGCAGGCAGCCATTTTGACCCGCTGAGCTGAAGATTCGTGTTTGGCTTTGTGGTTCATAGCCAATTAACCTTTCTTTCTGTGTTGTCCAATGCCCCTTTTTCAACGGCAAGCAACTTCGCATGGGTAGCTTTTTGTAACGCACTTACTTGAAGGCTTGATACAAAGACAGACGTATGCAAGAACAGTCCAGCTAGCAAAGGGCCACTTGCACAAACGTCCTCTCGGCTAACGCAGAAGGTGCCTCTATACGAGAAAACCCCACGGGCTATGCAACTCATCAGTCAGATACCACATAATAAGGTTTATTTGTAAAGCACATCTTGGACATCGTCAAAACATGAACTGGCTCAAAAGTCACACAGAAGCAGCGGCAAGCCTCTCTCCTTCACACACCCCTTCTGGGTGGGGCTTCGCCCTGCACATATTTGGGTTCATTTAACTTGCGTTCAGAAGACGATGCAATCACCGGAACACTTAATCCTTTCTTCTTCTGAACTGCTTCTTGGAACTCGCATATTCGCTTCTGTTGAAAATGTGTTGTTTCTTTCAGTTTAGGTTAGCTCAGTTCGATTTTAGTGAGGGAAAGTTTAACAAACACCTTTGAGCTCCCTATTGCTGACATAGTGATTGAAAATGCATCGATTGCCTGTTTTACGTAAGTTACAACTCATCCTCCTTGATGTCTTCTCCTATCCCTTCAAAACAAATTAAATCCAGATAGTTCCCTTTCGCGATCATCCACGGTTTCAGACAGCCGCGTTTCTACTAAATTTGTGGTGTCGGGGAAAATATCATATATTTGCACTTTCAGTTCAATAAATTTGTACAGTAGCCTCTGTACTTTAGTGTAAATAAATTTGCGGAACGTATTTGTGGCCGGTTTTGTTAGGGTGCACTTTGGGCTTCCATATAAGGAACCAATTGAGCATTTATTCGAATCAGTTCTGTCCAACAAATACGAAAAGGACGCTGCATTATCTGTTTTTTTTTCGCTACTTAAAATTTTCTGTCCGTTTAGTAATCCCTGTCTCATCTCGAGAACTGTCGGTTTTTTATTTTCTCGTTCGGCGTATAGTCTGCTTGAAAAAAAAAACTCATTTTTGATATTTCCGATTATGAATCGTCATGCAAGAATGAGACTGACTTGTTCTTGATTTTCTAACACTACTTTCAGTGGTCGGGTTACTGTATGTTCTGATATATCAATAAGACACCATGTAAGGCTAAAAAAACTAGCGCGTTATTATCTCCTCGGTTAAGATCTTGGCAGAGTTTACTGTCTGGTAACTCTCGATCTTTGGGAGTTGGGACAGAGGATACTGGAAGTCCATGAATTCTAAGATTTTGCGCTCAATCGGGCGAATTTCTCGATGCCAAAGTGATTTCTAGCTCCAAGGAAGGTAAAATTTGGTTGTTGATGTTGTTGTTATCTAATGATGACATATGTAGCATACTAATGACATTCGCTTTCGTTCATGTTTCACGTGCGTTACATTTGCCCTTTGGCAAAAAAGGAACTGGTTTGATTTCCAAAGCCCTGATTTTGCCAGAGGAACATCTGCTCTTGCTAGTTCCCTTGCTTGAGTGTGCGTTGTTTTCGATCATACATGATATCCGGTGGCATGGACTCTTGGACTTATTCCCAGTCGCCGAGCTAGAAGACTGTCTGATTGCATGCAATTCGGGATTTACATCAGTTACAGTTTGGTTGTTTGGAAATTCTTGGCCAGTGGATCCATAAGGATAACTGTGGATTTCGTTGCTTTCAGTGGTTCGTGCACGATTTGAGGTTTTTCGACCTCCAATCGGTTGGAACACCCAAGTACATGTACCTCCTCTAATATCTGACTTGTTACCAAAGGATCCTGTTAACGGTGCCTCTCGGTAATGTTTACTTGACCATTTGAGTTTGCTCAGGTGACTGCAATTTTGAATCCCCATATAAACTTTTGGTATGATAGTGGTTAATACAGCAGCCTGTCTGACAGACCGGGTTCGAGTTCCGACCCCAAAGGACTTTTGCTGACGTTCGACTCTTCGCCAAGTTCGATGCTCACACTTTTTGCTGATGGATCCTGTTTGTGGGTCTTGAAAACCATCTTAATTTTCTTTGGCTTGGCCTTTTCCTGTTGGTTCGGTGGACGGATTTCTGAACTGATTAAAATTTTTATGTTATATCTCTCTATTTCTGAATTAAGGAGCTTCTGAAGGAGAGAAGAACATGCAGAAGAACACGAATAACCTTATTTCCGTAGAGACAGGAGAACTGCTGTCGAAAAGGATACCAATGGTAAAATGCTATATTCCTTTGAAGACTTCAGAATAGCCGCCTGGGCATGATGATACTGTTTGTCCAAAACGGTGGATTTGTTTTTCGATGCTGCAATAGAGTCCAGTCGATGAAAATACTGACAACTGTGAAAACTGCCAGAGATCGACATTTTTAACCAAATTATGAGTTACATGTTGGATTTCTTCGATGGTGTTGTGAGTTTAATGTCTTCTGTATAGCTTCGGCTCTGTACGCTTCAAAGAAAATATACTTGGTACTCACTACGACACTGCTGTCAAGAATAATCAAGCACTCGATCCTGAATTCTTCAGAGTACCCGTCGTATAAGGTGATTTTACGGAGTACAAGGAGGCCTGGCCAACGGGCCGGCACCGTATACTCTCAAATGCTTCAGGGAAATTAGTAAGTGCACCCTACAGGCTATAGGCACGTGTTGCGCACGTCCTTTAAATTGGAGGGGCTGCCATTCGAGTGGAAACAGCGAATTCCCACAGAATATGTAAGTATGAGAGTGCAGTCAAGGTCAATAATTTCGTTCCCATTGTTCTTCTCTGCGTCCAATCGAAATAGATGGGAATCATGCTTAGGAGGGCAACCATAAATTTCCTGAGGATAATAATTGACATTGAGAGCCCTTACTAACTTTCTTACTTGCTACTTTTCAATGAGCAATATACCTGTGTGCCCGATGGCAAAGATAGAGTCGACTCTATTGAAATCGTTTTTATGAGAGCCATCAGTTCAGTTAAGTTTCTATTGAAAAATAAGTATGAACTTTTGAGCACCCTATTTACAATGTGCAAGTGGGGAGATACAGCTCAGAAGGAATGTCTACAAATAAGTTATTCAATATATGATATCAATCAGGCTAGCTTTGATAACTTTGCATGTCAAAGTTAAATTTCTCCTCATAGGAATATACAAGCGTGCATAGGGGAGGCATGCGATATTTAAACAAGTATGATACAGGAGGAATATCTCCACGCATTCTACCTTAAATATTGCATTGGAAGTTTCAGTGGACGAACCAGCAGGTTGCTTACTGTGACACATTTTAAGAAGCTGTCGAAAAGAAAAATAAAATCCCTTTTGTCCACAATGCGGAATACTTACAAAGGATCTCTGTGTATTTTAGGCATTGCAAAGGAAAGCAGTGTAGCTTTGTTAGGTTACCCGCACACGACAAAATGCTTTAAAATCTCACCCCTGACATCTATGATTTTTACTCCTTTTACACACGGCTTACCTCGGACTGACTATTTGTACAAATTCATCAAAAGTGGTTCATTCAATTATACTTGGAGTGCGCTGTGCGTGTATGGCACCTGTGGCCTCAAAAGGTTAATCGCCTTCCCAAATAATTTCAAGTATGCGCTAAAAATATGGCAAAGCATGCTTGCTATATTCTCGTACGGAAATGAATTGACTGAACTTAAACTGATTTATGAAAATTACAGACCACTGAACAGTGGCCTCTTATAGATCTACCGTATTTTATTTTTTGAGCCCTGAGCCTTGACGCTGAAATCAAAAACTTGCAGGTAGTAGTTCAAACAGCCACCCAGATTCCAAAACACATGGAAGACTTAAGGTAAAGAAAAAGAAGATGGTCTCTAAGTAGTCTTAAAAAGATCCTACTGCCGGGAAACAGATGTCAGAGGAGAACTGCACCCCTGACCATTCTTCTTGCTCTATGGAGCACGAGAATATTTAAGAGAATCCGCTTGAGCTGGAGGACTGCTTAGTTGTTCAGGGTTCACCCACAACACGTTTTCATATTTCTGCTCCTAGTAGTGAGTTCAGGCGAAAACACGTGGACCACGGTAAGATGTCATTCCCAGTTGCGATGGTTATTGCAAAATACTGGAGGCTTAGCTTCTTACTGAGATATTTATGCAGTATAGGAAACGCCATGTCACCATGCATAGCTAATACTAGCGTGAACTGTGTCTATATTAAACAGAGGATCTGGGATGGTCAGAGGTCTGGTCACTGGATGCTGTCTACAAAATCTGACTAGGGGTTCCCCAAAACAAGCGATGATTTGAGTAGCCTGTTCAAAGAAACCGAAACACCAACATGCAGAGAGGGTTGGTAGCTAGGACCGGATTAAATTGGACAAATCCGCTCACCTATGAAATGAAAAGTCATTGGCCACTCACAAACCAATCATAGCGCTCGATTGACAAATAGACTGCCAGTTACCCAGCGGTTCTCCGCTCATGCTAACCGCACAGCTACCATTACAAAGCCTTAACTGCACGCTTCTAAAAAAAGCTGTATGACGTTGAGGCAGCAAACACTGAGCAAGGGGGCGGACAACATTTCCAGGGGAAGGTAAAATCGCATGTAGGTCAGAAAGAAGTTCACAGGAGATGGGCGTGGAGAGCACAAAATGCTTATCGTAAACAGGTGGTACTATTCTATTGTAAAGAAGACGCAGACGCGATCTCTAGAACGATAGATTTATTCTGAGCTTTCGGCTCCACACGAGAAGCCATCGCCAGAGTAAATGAGAACAGCAAACGTCAGCTACGCATAAATGGGGTTGGTAGGAGAGGGGGTGGTGGTGGCCATTATTGATTGGTCTTTGTACACGCCAAGTCCATTCTGACGCTATCTTATCGTGTCTCCGAAGCACGTCCTTGGAGTAACGGCAAGTGACCTTGAGGTGGTAGCTCGAAACTGGCAGGTTTTCTCAACCCGTGAACCAGCAACCTATGAGCAGCTACGATACCTGCACCAATGCGTTCGTGAAAGAGTGGCGCCGAAGAGTTTACGGTAAAGAACACCCGTGAATACTGAATTGGCCAGAAACGTGATGCAACGCTTTCGCGGGCAAATGACACGTGTATTGATCAACGACTGCCAGCTACACGTTCGCAGGTACCGGTCTGTTATTGAACAAAGGAAGGAAGAGTGCACGACACGATTTGGTGAACCCGTTGCCGATTCCCTCGAAAGAACAATATCGACTCTAGCAAAAGCGTGACAGGAATAAAAGCGCAAGAGTTTAGACCAGAAATTCGGAAAATTGAAAGCAGAATCGAAAACAAACGAACGCGTGGTACACAACCTATTGTCTAGGCAGTTGACAGAAATAAAACTAAGCATGCTGAGCCTTGAAACTAAATTTAATACAGCAGATGCTAAGCCAGCCGAATTTATTGCGGCACTGAAATCCATGCTCGTACGAACCAAAGCAACCGATGAGGTGAAGCATACAGTACGCCAGAAATTCATTCCCCTATTAATGACGAATAGGCCCACCAATCACATATCACCAGCGGAAGAAGAGGCAATGAAAAGGTTAAAAATGAACGAAGACATAAAAGTGCTCCCGGCCAACAAGGGAAGAGCAACGGTTGTGATGAACCGTAGCGATTACAACGCGAAAGCACAAGCTCTCCTCGACGACCAACAAGCCTACAAAACCACGCATTCCTCACAGGCCAAATCACTGATCAGCCAGCTTACTAGTCTCCTGAGCCGGCTCCAACGCAGCAACGTGATATCGCAAGAAGAATTGTGACAAACCAAACCAACTGACACGACACTGGCTCAATTTTACGGATTGCCAAAAATCCACAAGCCCTAAGTTCCACTCCGGCCAATCGTGGCGTTGAAATGCAGCCCTACTTACAACCTATCTAAATGGAGATCACGAAAACTAAACTTTCTCCGAGATGGCTCAACGACCTCAATCAATTTGGCCTCCCAATTTCTAGCCGCTATCCGGGGCAGAACGGTTCAACCGGATTAAACCATGGTATCTTTTGATATCGTTTCACTATTTACATATATCCCTCCGGACCTGGCACGTGACGTCCTTCGCAAACGACTCGAAGAGAAATACGATGAATCAAGGGGTCCCCTAAAAAATTGGCCATCTCATACAACTCTTCATATTCTGCCAAAAAAATTTTTTTCACAGTTAATGGTCAAACATATGAATAGACCAAAGGGACGCCGATGGGATCCCCAATTTCCAGTCTCATCACAGAACTGGTCTTACAGGAGCTGGTAAAAGTCGCCTTCGACCAATTTGAGCCTGCATTCCGGTGCCGATACGTGGACGACACTTTCGTTTTAATCGAACAAAGCAGGCTAGCAGACTTCCAAAACCTGCTTAACGGTATCTCTCCCAACATCCAATTCACAAAGGAGGAAGAGAGTGTCGGAAAACCACCGTTCCTGGATGTCCTCGTCACGCGCAGACCCAACGGGGAACTCAGCATCACGGTTTAGCGAAAGGCGACTACCACAACCCAGGTGTTCAGTTTCCATAGCAACCACCCACTAACACAAAAACGTGGCTGCATTCAAGCACTATTTCAGAGGGTGAAGACACACTGCAGTGAACCGGAAGGACAAGCGCAAGAATTACGACATCTTCGGGACCAACTTGCCATGAATGGATACCCCAACAGCTTCATCCACCGATGCCTCCGAACGCACCCACGGGGAACAAACGAAAGGGGACCACCAACCCTCTGGCACCCTTTACCGTACATTAAAAACGTGTCAGAAGCAACCGAGCGTATCGCCACAGAGCTCGGCGTGGATATTGCTCATCGCCCGACAGCTACCATGGGTGCATGAGTCATGCAACTCAAAGACCCGCTGGATGTAGGTAAGCAGTCTGGCGTCATTTATCAGGTGCCATGTCGCGACTGTTCTTGCCATTATACAGGGCAGACCGAGCGACGACTAAGCTCACGAATAAGGGAGCATAAACGGGCAGTGCGGAAAGGCGACCCACAGTCCCAGATCGCTACACACACTCTGGAAGAAAGCCACGAATTTGACTTCTCAAACACACGGATAATGGCAGGGGCCAGTAATAGGACTGGACGCGAACTGCTGGAGACCTGGATATCAGATCCTAACTCCATAAACGGGCATGTAGATAAACCGCCCTGTTATTTTTCCATCCGTGCCCGTGACCAGAAACCAGGGCCCAGTCCCTCTACAAGCATGCAGGCCACCACCTCAAGGTCACATGTCGTTACTCCAGGGACGCGTTTCGGCGACACGATAAGATAGCGTGAGAATGGACTTGGCGTGGACAAAGAACAATCAATGATTGCCACCACCACCCCCTCTCCTACCAACCCCATTGGTGCGTAGCTGACGTTTGCTGTTCTCATTTACCCTGACGATGGCTTCTCGTGCGGAGCCGAAAGCTCAGAATAAAACCATCGTACCGGAGGTCACATCTTCATCTTCTTTACCACAAGAACCTGGGGCACGCATATTCGCTTCTATTCGTACTATTCATTGTTTCGACATGATGCCATTAGCCATTCTGTGTCACGAAACTTTAGTTTCTTAAACGGCCTTATTAATAAAGTTAAAATTCACCGAGCAAACAAAAGTCCAAATGTGGGCGTTTTCGTAAGTATTTGCGCCAGTGCATGGAAATGAGAGACCACCAAAAACGATTTTTCCAAAAACATGATTTCGTGGGTAGTGGTGTCGACAACAGAAACAGGTTCCCAATA
The DNA here is from genome assembly GCA_036362985.1 of Ligula intestinalis. Classification (NCBI taxonomy): domain Eukaryota; kingdom Metazoa; phylum Platyhelminthes; class Cestoda; order Diphyllobothriidea; family Diphyllobothriidae; genus Ligula; species Ligula intestinalis. Next base: position 34,527,321 of record JAYGXS010000004.1, read on the forward strand.
CAAGCAAACATACGAGTCCCAGGAAGTAATTGAGAAGTCGAAGACAACTCGGTATCTGGGACACTATGTTTATTTGTCTGACGTTTCGATATCCGTCGTGGATTCATCTTCAAAGACAAACTCACAGAATGGTAGCAGAAACAGCTCGTGTGTGCACAGGGTTCCACCGTAAAATTTAAACGTACAGAAAAAAATCGATAGATATCCTGGGTGTGTTCTGGTTCGTCGCGTCAGCCATGACCATCTGGCCTTGCGGTTTTGGCATAAGATGATGTGGTGGCCCGTCTGTTCCACGAATAGCGATTTGCTTTGGCCAAATTTAGTCTCGACATTGAATATGGATTGGGTAAATCAATGCATTTGTTGATGGATTGGGGGCCCGTGAACCATGACTTAAGTAATTCTCGGCTCGCTCAATGGTCACCTCTTGCGAGAGTTTCGGCCTCATCAAATTTGAATGTATGGCCGGGTCTCAGCGAATGAACCGCAACTTGAGAATTGGTATCATTTCGCCTCACTGTTGTCGCGTGTTCGGCAATTCGCGTCCTGCCAGTTTCTCCGACGTAGTTGCTTCGCCCGCAACTGCACGAGATCTTGTAGACAACTCCCGATGTTTCTTGCCGTGGCAGGGGGTCTTTCGGTTTCATGATCTGACGCCTTATGGTTACTTCCGGCCTGTGTGCGATTCCAACTCCAAGTGGTGCAAGAAGGCGGCCGACAGCCTCCGATACGTTTTATACGGATGGGATCGCTTACCAAATTTTGAGGTCCGTGTGACTTTGTTGGCCATCTCAATTGCGCAAGCACCTGTTAAAGAAGTTGCGTGAGTAACCATTTTCTCTGAATAACCGTCAAGGGTATTGCACCTCGGCAACTTTATCTTCTGCTTCACTGCAGTGCGTCTCAACACGCCGATAGAGAGTCCTTACGCAACTGCGTTTGTGGCTCATTGGGTGGTTGCTGTTGTAATTCAGTACTTGCATCGTGTTTATCGCTTTCCTGAATACTTTAGTCCTTAGGCCACCACAATCTTTGCGGCAGACGAGGACATCAAGGAAGGCCAGCTGGTTGTTCTATTCCTCCTCCATCGTGAATTTGAGGTCCAAAAAGACGCTGTTGAGACATTCCTTGCACGTGAGCACCTGATCTCGTTCGATGACAGTCTCGACAGTCGAGACTGTGGACTTACTGCTACGAAGTAAACACGATGAAACGGAGAATCGCCTTGAACATGCCCAAATCCTACAGCTTCTGAAGTTCTGTCTGAGGACATACTCCATGTTTGACGAAACACTACGAGCAGGTGAAGGGGACACGAATGGGTTCACCGATTTCGGGACTCATAGCCAAGGCAGTCCTACAACGGCTGGAGTTGATGGTCTTCCAACACCACAGACCGAAATTCTGGACGCAGTATGTAAATGACACCTTTGGCGTCATCGAACGAGATCAGAAAAGCTACATTGAAGAACCAACACGGCCCAAGTGTCGCGTAGACCGTATCTGACAATTTTTTTGAAAATTTAGACTGGTGTTGGGTTGACCTGTAGTTTGAAAACCGCACATTCGTTTTCCAAGCAGAGAGTAGAACTGTGCACCATACCAAACCCCTCCTTCTCCCTTCATATTAAAAACATTTTACTTATGTCCGTGATTATTTTTTATTACATTCCTCTGTTACGCTCCCAGCGCACACAACTCCCCTCAGCTCCTAACCTGGAAATTTGCCGATTTCTGCATTCTCTCTATCATTCGTTTTTAGTTGCCTTTTAATTTTCCTGCTTTGCTTAAAGAATACATGTTCATTTTAAAAGTTCTGAATACTCTCTTCTGCTGCCCGTCTTTTGTACGTCTTTTTATGTAGTTTATATACTGCTGCAACGACAGTTCACAAGAGTCAAACAATCTTCTCATTACATTCTGACTGAGGTCCACCCACTTCACTTTGCGTGAACTGTTCCACAGTTTCTTCGTCCAATACGTTATGGTCTCCGAATATCGCTTGCCGTACATCGACGATACAGTAACATTTCGTATTACCATCTTTGGAATGATACCTTACACATAAAGCGACCGCAAGTCTGAAACTGACACATTAACCATCCTCAAAATAGCTATAGAGTTTTATGTAAACTCATTCATCCCCACCGCAATCGGAACACAAACCATGGAGAATGATCTTCTGGAAAGTAAAGCTTGTTACTTTTACTACTCTTTCTCTCTCTCTCATCTTATGTAAGCCGCAGATGGTCACTGCGACTAACCTAGTTTCCGCCCGGACTTGAAGGCGTCAGTTTTCCCGGCGTTGGATATGTAGCAACTCCACGAGATCGACTCTCGGCGGATTTTCATCACTACGCAATCTGATAGGCTTGAAGCAATGACGGCGCGCTAAAAGCCTTGGCATTAGAGTTTTCCAACTAAAAATTCATCTCAGATCTCGAAATAAGCCACATGCGTGTTTTTGGCCGACTATTGGATTGGGAATCTGGCTTTGGTGGCTCCCTTCATGGCACTCCTAGTCCGTGGGATCCGAGCCGGATGTGGCAGCACGCTTAGGAACGGTTCTGGCCACGCTAGCCACCCACGCCCTCTCCTGCCTCCGGTGTTTCCCTCTTAGTCATGACATGTGGAGTTGAGACAGTGCGGTAGATGCAGCACAAGCCTACTACCATTATCATATATGACAAATGCACACATGGCGGTTCTGAGCCATCCATCCGTTGCCTAAAACCCTGACGCTTTGTGTGGTGGAGACCAGCTCGGGTATTTGGCGCGCGCAGACCAGTCCTCTAGCTCTATCATCAACTGCACCCAGTCTCCACCTCAAAAACGTGACCGACTCAAACAGTGGACTGACGGCTGGAATTGGTATGAATTAATGAGATGAACTGCCTCAAGGCAAATTCTTCACTAAAAACAACCCGACGTATCTGAACCTATCACGGTGGGCTAAAATCTATGGCCTGGAAGGCTATCAACTAACGGATTAACTTAGTCTTCCTCTCTAGACGGAGAAACAAGCTGCAGTGACCCCTGCTTAAGGTGTCACGCCCATTCAATTTGAATTCGAGACATTGCCGCTCCTCACCGCCTGAAATCCCGGTTTTTTGTGCGTTAACCGAAGTGTGATGGCGATGGTGCGGGTTTACGCCGGAAACGACAGTCAGCTCGGTAAAATCAGTTCATAATCGTAAGGGGCTATGTCTGAGTATAGAGATGGCAGTATTCGGTGTCAGTTCGATTGTCGATTTCGAAGAGGCTCATCGTGTGCCCCAGCGAATGGTTGCGCAGGCGTGGGAAGGGGTTGACTTGCGCGTTCTTAACATTAATAGTAGACTCGCGATGTATCTGCTGCACTCTCTTTTGTCCCCCTCCCCCCACACGTGGATATAGTGTAATGACCTAGTCAAGAAGGCCAGATATGGGAGAGGTCGCAAGTGGCTGGCACGGTCGGAACCGCTCCTAAGCACATAGTATTCTGTAGGTAGACGTCTTCGTGAACACTTCACTGAATAAACGATACTCCCAAATTGCTCTGAATAAAGTGAAGTCCTCCCTCCCCCTTACGATTTCTTATTCTATGCATTTGATTGCATTCAGTTCACGTGCTCGTAGGGATAAATATGTTTCGCCACCGAAGAAGGAGCGACCACAATGTGAGGAGGGGTGTATTAAAGAGTAACTGAAACAGACCTTGTCGACTGTTGGAAGCAGCCTAGTATTAACCGAAGCCGTTGCGACATACAATAATACTCTGCAGCCATCTATTTTTGAAAATGAACGCCTGAGACACTGCTTGCAGCAAGGTCAGACAAGTCCTCATATCTCTCGCGGCTAACAGTAATTTGTTTTATGCAAACTAGGACCACGGTTTTGGTGCGTACTTTTGACGGACAGCCGCATTCTCCGTAGCCTACTACTGCTCGGTTCATACCCAGAGTTCCGATTTAACTAAACCTAGCAAACTTTTGGTTAGTGCATTTGATTTCCGACACATCTAATGCTGTTTCGCTTCAAGGAGCCCTTTATTGACCCTGTGTTTTCCAACAGGTTGGTGGATCAATCTACTGTAAAAATTCTGAAGAACTTGGTATCTTATTCCTCAGCCCCAAATATATACAGAGTGACACCAATACCGTCCCATCCGTGGAGTTGCCTTTAAAAACTGCAAGAATACCCCAGCCATCGTCCTCTTGCAAGCAAAAACCTCGACGTCTCAATCTAGTGTGAACACCAAGTAGAGCTTTCACCGTCTATTTTATTAACCAAGTCCTTGTCCGCCGTTAAAACGTACTTATGCGGCCACTTTCTTATCAGAAACACCACCAGGTTTCTGCAGACTCTGCTTTCCCGTTTTTGACCGTGCTGCCATTGTTGCATCGCAACTGTTAGATGGCAGCATGCGTTACTCAGACTTCGCTGAGTCATTTCCTGCTACCTCATACACACGAAAGACTTCGGGTAGGAATCTAAAACACGTCATCCAGCGCGTTCACTAGTCAACCGACGGATAACTGGTTTGCGGGAAAGGGAATTTTGAAATATGCCTCAGTATTCAACGTTCAACATCCCGTTTATAATCGTAACGCCCGAGAAGTGGTGCCCAACTGATTAAATAACCCGACCCTCCCCGGGAACGCAGAGCACATTACAGGGACATCTCAACTGGAAAACCACCTGTTCAAGTCTATTTCAGATGTAATCAACGATGACGTAGAATTTGGCTTACGCACTTAGTAGATAAAGCCTCTGTGGAAAAAGCTCCGACGTCAAACTCTAGCCACGTTTACACTAATATGGAATTAGACTATTAACTGTTACATACAACGCGACACGCGTGGGTATCGTTATCAGTGTCCTCATAAAACTAAAGAGATTCTCAAAACTAGTCTCAGTAGTCTAGTAGGTGTGGTTTCAGAACAGCACGATGCTTTAGCGAACACATCCCAAATCGATGGGATGGAGTAGCTTTCCAGATAATTTCTTCGTCCGCTATCCTACAAACCCAAGTATTTTTCGCCCGACACAACCTCCTATCAGGAGGCGGACAAGAGATGCTAAGCTGAACTGTCGGTAAGATCCGCCGTGTGCAAATTTACCTACGCTGAGCATAATAACATCAGTTCGGTACACTGCGAACAACGGCGTTGACACTGAAGCACTTTTGTTCTTTGCATTAATATGGCCAAACAGTAGTGTGAGACAAGGCCAAGGTTTTTACGCTATTAACCTCAAATTCAGAAAAACGACCGCAGTCGGTTTAAATAGTGTTTTCTGTGATACCGGTCAGGCTTCCTCGAACTCCTTGTTTAGCGCCTAGTCCCACAATAACGATAATACCCGACCTGTTGAGGGTTTTAAAAGTGAGATAGAAGCGAATAGGCGAATTGTAAGATACAGTTCAGGAAATGCGACCGCTGGAACAAGTTTATTAGCCAGCGTTTCGGATCCCCCAAAATAGTACCAAAACAGTCGTGCGTACAAATAGTATAGCTTGTTGAATAAATTGATATTCGCGTACAGTACTAAATTAGATCAGGCGCGAGCAAAAAAGCACAACTCTTTGTCTAAACGGGATTCGCCAGTAGGGCAAAGTGCGTCAACTGCCTCCGACTAAGTACGGATACATGGGAGGACGCCATTCAAGACAATCGTTGGTAGTGCGGACATTGAAGGACGGGATGACAACAATGACTGCATGAGCAAGCGATGTAAGAGGATGGGAGCCAGGAGACCCAACAAAGCCCTTTAGGGATAGCTTTAAGTTCTGCTGTTGGTATAAGCAAAACAAATCAGAACAATCACATAATAAGCCGTGACCAGTGGACGGCGCATTAGTGTGCACACACCTAACCTCAAGTATTATGTACCGAGGGTCGCATTGACGCATACACAGGGACCGAGCCCTCCCTGGCAAAGGAATAGCTAGCGAGCAGTCAAAACAACATATGAGCGTTCGTTACGCGCTTTATCATAAGGCAATCGTTGTAAAGAGAGATGGTTTTACCAGTGGGCTTACCAGACTATGGACAATCGGATTTTCTAAAAAGCTAATCAACTCAATCGCGTTTCACTAGCAAACCACCCTTAAACATAAAAAGTTGAAATTCAATCCTCTACATGATTTTTTTTAAGCCATAACAGCAAACTTTCGCGGAGGGCAAGACCTCATCTTTCGGAGCATCTTTTCCGAGTGAATTGATCGCTCCCGCTTGCTAAGTCGCCTACGGATAGCGCGTGTCTTCTTAGGACGGAGGTCCTTGGGAACGTATCGCTTCTTCCGGTAGGCCTCGCGCTGGCGAAGCTTCTGCGCTTGATGCATAACCGTATATACACGAGCAATGGATTTCCGCAAGACGCGTCTGAAAAAAAAATCAGTTAAATACGACCATCGTCAAGGAAGTACCAAGAAAACGCTGGTCAAACATGATCGATAGATTTGCAAGCTTCAAACTACGCAGTGAATTATTTCGATGAACTGATAGGGTATTATGAAGTTAATATTTTCGAAGACATATGGAAAACCTACGCAATTAATGTTAATCAGCAGGCAGCAAATAGAGGTTCTACCGAACCCGCTTAACCAATGATAATGCTTAAGCTCAAAGAATCTCGCCTTGCTTATAAACTAAGAACTACGAAATACACGCGTCGCGCATATATACATGACGTAAATAAACGCGTTATGCGGCCTTTATTCACTTATCTGTTTGAAAATAAAATAAACGTACATTTTCTTGAGCTTTGAAGCCGCACCACGCGTCACTCGGAAGAGACGTAGATTACATAGCTCGGACTTAAGTTCACCAAGCTGTTTCTGGAGCTCAGGCTCCGGCTTTCCACGGAGTTCGGTGGCCTTTACCTTCGTCTAAAATATAAAAAGATTGGAAATGAAAGCATCCCTTAAGGGCGTTCCCTGTAATAAAAAAGTCCATGTGCTAAACGGTACGTAGGACTATCACAATTACAAAATTGAAATTCACTCTAAGCACACGCAAGAGTACTATTTTTGTGCTGAAATTGCTGGACTGGATTTTCGCGTGCCAGCAGGTACCAAATGCATTAAATATACGTACACATCTCGAGGATCATTAACAAGTGCGTGCTGTTGATAATAATCCATTTGAAAACGCCCGAACAAAATCCACTAACAACTGATTACCAATGGAACAGACACAACACAATAGTATTACGAAACGTACATTCACCATGCCGAGCAAGGGGTTTTAAAAGTACCACGCGATTGTCTCAACTGATTTAAACGACATGATATTCACATTAAAAATTTGCAATCCTGCGAAAAATGCCATAACTTGTAGCAACTTAATTTGCCATATGCTTTAAGACCTTTAAAGATAATGAGATAATTTTATCCTCGAACGACATTGTAGTTTTGTAACACCCTGGTCCTCGGTACTGCAAATTTGTTCTGTTCTAGAACCCTCAGTCATTGCGCTATGACAAGGAGGCTATGGTGTTATTCAGTCACCAATTTATAAAACCCTTTCGTTCTGTTAAAATAATGCAAAATCCTATTATCTTAACTACTGTTTCTTATCTAAAATACTATTCCATCCTTAACTGCAACATGTGACTGTCTACATTTTCCTGACTGAAAACTTGTTAACATTGTTTATAACTCTTGAGATTTTGATGTGACAAATTGAAAGTTCAAAGGCGCAAGCCTATTTTTCCCTCGAATATACTGGTTGACTTTTTGACTGCCTCAGCTTTAAGAAAGTCATGCTTGCAGACGATCTAATGATTTTGAAGTCAATTGGAAGCACAGAGGACGGACAGACTTTATTAAATTACTTGGATTACTTGCAACAGTGGTGTAAAAAGGGGCTACTGCAGCTCGACTACAAAAATTTTCAAGTTATCCACCTATGGTCTACTCGCAGAAAGGTGATCCATTTGAGTATGACTACTCGATCGGAGGTCACCAACTCGGGCAAGTGAACGAACTAGGGGGTCTGAGTGTATAAATGACGCCCAACCTCAAACCATCAACTCACAGCGATAAAACCACAAAGAAGGCTATGGGCATCCTAGGATCGATCAGAAGGTCCTTCCTCTATTTTGGTGAGGAGCTTTTTGGGCGAGTCCTCGGAAAATTTGCTCGGCCGATGTTAGAGTATTGCGTCCAGGCGTGGTGCCCCTGGACAAAGAAAGATTACACAGTACTTGAGAAAGTTCAAAGAAGGTTGACCAAGCTAGGCAGCAGCTTAGGAGGTCTCCTATGTGAAGGTCGTCTATATAGACACAACCTTTTTCCCTCTTCTATTATAGACCATACAGAGGAAATATGATCTTGGTGTTTAAACGCTTCAAGGGGCATATACTGTGCTCTTCAGATGGCTGCATTCATTAAATTCACACAAACTATTCATCGTCGTATTCATCCGAACAAACTGAAGAAAAACCATGCCAAACTAGAAGTGCGTGCCAACTTCTTCTCGCACCGGGTCATTGAAGACTGGAATAAAATTCCTTCCTCAGTTGTTCTTGCTAAAAGCGTCGACGCATTTAAAGGAAGGCTTGATCTTTATTTACTTTCTGGTCATACATTTGGTAGACAACAAAGCTTTTTTATAATGTATACATGGCTTTGAACCACATGCGTGATCTGACAGCATCTTTCTGTAAAAAGGGTTTTTAAAGGCTCGACCTATCTCCTTTATGTATACTGCATTATACTGCATGCTGAATCCAAGAATCTGCAATATTTGACGGTAAAGAAAAACACCGAGAAGAAATAAAATCCAAAAGATTTTATCTGTCTGCCTGAGTCTCACTATGCAATGTTTAGTAATGCTACTCTTGGAAATATACATGTGCTGGAGTTAAGGCGATACCCATATTATCGACTGGATATTTTTAGTGAAACTGCTTATATAAGACGCCGTTAATTCTAATAATTTAGAAATCGTATACGTTTGTTGCACAGCTCAGATTCACAAAGAAAGTACCGATTAATCAATGATCGAAATAGAGTAGCCGGAATTCATTTTTAACTTATGGTCTACTTTCTCACAAATTGAAAAGACCCGTCTATTAGTTATATGAGAGTGCGCTTTGGCCTCTTATTAATTTTGTGGCCTGCCGCTGCACCCTTTCGATTACGTTATAGTCCTGTTGCATCCGCGGTCTCCAGGCTTGAATCGCGTATTCAAGATGAGACTTTATGAAGGTTCAGAAGAATTTCAATATACAGCCTTCATCAAAACTGTGAATGTCTGCTTGGTGGCGTACAACATTGAAGTTGTAGCTTCAGCCGCCTTAGGGCGTGGTGTAGAAGGCTTGAGGTTGTCTGTCATCCAAATGTTGAGATCTTCATGTGCTTCTGGTTCTTGGAGTAAGATTCCGTTCAGATAGTACGATCACACATCAGGGACCGTATTTCAATTTCATAGGCGCAGCAGAGAGCCTTCGTTCTGATTGAAGCACAGGAACCATCTGCGTGACCAATCGCTTAACCAGGATACCCTTCTGAGTTTTACAAAAT
>JAYGXS010000004.1:34559067-34604556 GCA_036362985.1 Ligula intestinalis
GTTTTGGTGTACGCATGACCGCTGGATACAGTCGAAGAAGGCAAAGGACGAAACAATCACGATGACCTCTACAATTGCCCCTCCCCGGTTGACCGTCCTCCCAAGAGTGGCAATTTTTTCTCCTAAAAATCCTTAGGTGGTTTTATATATTGTCTGCGCTTTCATAGCTATGTTCCACTTCATTGGCTCCTCTCAGTTGGCCTCGCCAATACAATGAGACAATATTTTCCGATATCCAAACACGCATGTACAAGAAGAGGATCCAAAGAAACCCCACAAACTGTAGGTGCACTAACTCATGAAATTCCAAGGATTTTGACAAGTAACTCCGTGTTACTCAAATGCAACCGAAGCCACGGCCCCAAATGTCTTAGAACAATAACCTAATAGTCGTTCTTCACAATAGCGCATGTCGTGATTTATGAAGGAATATAACGTTTAATAGAAATACAAGCTTTTCTTTAGCAAAGTGGAAAATTCAGAAAAAGTGGAAATCGGGCGTACTAGATTAACTTAAATTCTTCTTGTAGAGGATGTCTGTTTATACAAAACAACCGAGTTAACATAGCAGGAAAATTAAAATTATGTTGTAAAATAATCATTTTGGGAAGTTTTCATATATGTGCTTCCATATTACGTAGAATGTAATCTATGGATGTTGCCGAACAGCCCAAATTTTGAGCATAGATTCCAATATGCTTTCACAATAATTTCTAGTTTTTCCTTTTGCTAATGCATTTCCTGAGCTGCGTTGGACTAAAGCAAACACAATTAGGCTTGACTTGGCCCATTAAGGATCACAGGATTAAGATATTTCTTAAGCTCACTTGCGGACATGCCGGTCAGTGAATAATAAATTTAAATTTAATTGTAATCTGCGATTATAAAGGTACCATTTTTTGTACACTAAGAGTAAGTGCCTTCCGCTAAATATTTTTGTAATTATTTTGAGATTTTGATTACGAACAGTTTCAGATATTCCTTGAAATTCTAATTATGACTTTACAATTTTCACAAGGTTCAGTCATTTGACCATAAATAATGCTTATATTCTATGTGCTTTACAAAACCTTCAAAATAAGATATATCTTAAAAGCTTTTACGTAAATAACTAGCCTTTAAACTTTTTTTTCATCAAACTGTCTTTGGGTGTCATATTTTCAGAACCACGCAACCATGTGAACTCGTTGCCGAGACAAATGAACGTCCACTACAAAAGTCGCGAAGGAATATGCCGAAGATTGATTTCGAAAAATTTTACAAAAAGTATACTCTTTAAAAAAGGTATGCTTATATATTTTGGCATCTGATGTCTGCGTACTTTAATCTTTTCGATGATTAAGTCAAGATTAGAATGGGAAATTCTGGCCAGTGGATTGATTTCCCTAACAATTAGGGATATCTCTTCTGTTATAAATGAAAGAGCTGAGTATTTTATCTAAAACAGAACAGTTTTCAGCATATTTGGTTACTTCTAAACTCAGTTCTGCAATGGAAAATGCAAAGCAGAGTCTTAATAATATCAACGGCGATTTTAAAAAAAAATGGTTTCGCAATGTCCCGTGACAACTCTGTCAAATGTTTGCTATGTTAACTGTCTCCAACTTTATATCGATTGTACAATTAATTTGGTTGCCATGTACTTATAAAGTTCGTAACCGCATTCCTTGCCTGTATAACCTCAAATTTAAAATATAAATTTAATATGGAGCACAGCAAAGAGCAACCTTAAAAGTTTATTACTCAATGTTATGGCAAAAAATTGGCAGATTTGCAAAATATAATTTTTAAACTTATTTCGCTCTTCTTTTCCCAAAATTAATGCGCCATCTCTTTATTACACCAACCTCAATTTCATGGACGCAAAGCAAAATTCTCCGTTTTGTGAACAGATAGCATTCACAAGTTTCTGCTCTTAATGAATGTTCTTTTCTAGTGCGACATTCATACCCAATAAGTTCTTTTCTGCAGGGTTTAATAGCGTAGAAAATTCCTCGGATGTCAACAAATGCTGGATTTCACCCATTTTCGCCTCTATTTTCTCCTAGTATTCTGATCTGAACGGAATTAAATTCTAGTGAACAACGTTTTGCGCCTCAAGTCAACCCAATGAACTAAATTAAAAACCTCAAGTGTGCGCTAAATCCTCCGATCACCAACCTTTCATCAGATATGTTATCTACTGTACATTCCCCTCAAATATGGTTATACGCATACTCACCTATATATCCTAATTGAGAAGCGAGTTCCTCACACATATGTTCTTTTCTAACAACTGCACATTTCCTCTTTTTACCGCTAATGGCAGACGAGTCTACTGTGATGCTTCCACGGACATTAGGCTTTTCGAAAACGGATAACTACTAGGCCTCTGCATGTGCGTTCGCTTGAAACAATTAGGACGGGTGCTAATTACGTTGCGCGTGCAAAATAAGGATGAAAATCAGCTCGCTAAAAGCTCACAATATTGGAAAATCGTAGAAAATACCTTTATAAGCCGCGTCTTTATTTAATTTATAGCATTTTAAGCACTTTATTTGTTTACGCTAGATGAAGTGCAAACCAAATAGCTTTAAATTAGGTAAAATGTGCGCAACTCGAGTTTTAAATTAAAAGATGAGAATAAACCAGTTTCCGAAAACTATTGAGCACACGGAAAGGCCATCATCATAAAAATATTTGTAAGTCATTTAAAATTTCCAATTTACTCTGGATGCTGCCATTCGTGAGGGAAGTCAGGGTAGTTTTGCGCACGAAAGCTGCAGCTGCTGTGCCAATACGTATCTGTCCTATTTGGTATAGACATTTTTGCATTTTTGTTTGGCAATTTCACATTTATTTTTTCGCCATTGTTTTCGACAGATCCGTCCTTGTATATGTGAATTTCATAATAATGGTTGTTGTTACACCGGACTCCAATATTGAGGAAATTTTCGTAGAGGTGGAAAGCAGTTACCTGGCGATGGTATATAAGGTGAGACTATTTGGATTCGCCTCAAGGGACTAACATTTAGTTTTAATGTAACCATGTAAGCTACTTGCTCCATAATCCCTTATTTGGCCCCTATGATTCCCCTGACCCCAGAGTACTGTCTTGCGGAACCGATGGCAATTGGGATTTTACCGGAACAGTAGGGCAAGCTTAAAAATATAGCATGCAACAATAGAAAATAGTGGACGAAAATATAATGAAAAACTTATCTGTAGTAGCGAAAAATGTGCAATAATTGAAAAATAAACAAGCGGACCACCCTGCCAGTACCAGCTCCGCGTTGCCTCATCAAAAATCCGAGGCTACAAGCAGGAAGACTTGGCAAGAGAATTTAGGTATACGTGTTACTTTGTAAAGCAAACCAAAAAGGGAATAGGGCACTGTTGAAAGATAATGGAGGATAAAAGGTATGGATTTATCTAGATTTACCACAGAGAAGCATTTTTCTGAAAGAATAGAGTATTAATATGCATAATAACCATAGTAATTTTTAGGTAAGGGTTAATGAGTAGAACAACAGACAGTGATTGCTAGGACAAGGCTCTTACTCGCCTGACGTGTCAAAATCTGTCATGGATCCTTCATCAGAGACAATTACAGAATGTATATTCATTTATTAATATTAATTATAGGCCAATAGCTGAGGCAAAGGTGGAAAAAGTCTGAGGAAATATCGAACTTTATTAATTCGGACAACATGATACGAAACTGTTAACGCCTAGGACTCCTAGCAGCGGATGTGAAAGGCCGCTGTTGTAGGAATATGCGGCAGGACCTATTACCTTGTGGAGCTCTAATTGAGTGCGTCAAAATACGGAACTTAAGTGGCTAACGGAATATTAGTGCAGCGGTTTTGCACCTCCTATCATCAAAAAATAAAAGCAAGACACTTAAGCTTTCCGCGTGTGGTGTGCAATGGAGTATGTCGTGAGGCACTAGATTTGCTGCTAGCTACTTATTTATCGTTAAGTACACCATAATAGGATCCGACAACATAACGATGAACAGAAGGAAAAGGTCGGTAAGTAGGTAAAAGCATGTCTGCCCATGTCTCAGACCTGTTTACGATTACCTATGACTGAGGATTCCCGACGGAATCCGAAACGTCAGGAAAATAAAGTCCTTGTTCCAGTGATCGCATCTTCTTCGGAACTCGTATATTCTCCTCTTCTGGCAATTAATATAATCTTACAACCTGGTGATCACACGCACTTACCAAACCGGAATCAAGTTACAGCGTTGTGTCCAAAAGCTTTAAACTAAGAGGGAAATTAAGAAAAGGAGGGGTGATAGTGTTAAATATCAATTAGTCTGGCATCCCGGCACAGGTATGTTAAAAAAGGTGGTAAAGCGTCTACTGGAATGTGTACAGGTTTTGTACGTCATGTACTCGAATGGTAAAAGCTGGTCACTAAACATTTCCGTGGTGTGGTGGTGTAATGGACTTAGGGTAAGTGAACTGGTAAAACGGGAAGAAATGAGGCGTGATGCGCTGAGGCGAAGTGTGGCAAAATGCGATCTCAATAAAATAAATAAGTAAAGCAACGTCTACTGAAACAAATATAGGTAGTTATTGCAGTGAATTTCACGTGATTATCGTACACGACCGACTGTTACCAATAATTCCTTCTCTCTTGGCTTCTGCACGAGGCTACCAACTAAGGAAAAAGTACGCTCCTTACAGACTGTACGGATAGGTAGCGCTGGCTTCTTCTGAATATGACATATTTTATACTCTCGATGATGTCTGGGGTGGGCAAGTTCAGTGCACCAATATGCCATTTTAGCGTATCAGATAAGGCGTGGCATGCATCCCTACGTCCTGCGATTTACATCCCATTCGTACCGACAAGGTATTGACTGCTGATCCAGTGGGATGGGGAAGGCGGGAGTCTGGCAGATGTTACGCATGTCTGTCATTCCTTTTAACTAAGTCCCCCTAATGTCTTCTTCCTCCGCCCTCATGGGCAAGCAATACAAATGGTTGCTTGCGACAAAGGAACGGACGTGTGTACGTGATGGTTGTGTATCGTGGAGTTGGATTCGGCATAGACATCATGAGGAATTAATCCGTATAGTCGTAGGTGTCACCGGTTGTCTTTGCTACCAACCGGATGCAGAGGTTCAAAAACGGTTTTTCTTTCATAATTACATCAGGATGGCAGTACTTTCAATACGAAAGGCAAATAAATGTTCGATTAAATACTGAAACACTTGATAGCGCTAAATATTTTCCCGTCCAAGGAATATCGACGTCTGATTGTTCCAATCCCCTACAATATGTATATAAGATCACGCGTAATATCCTAGACGCTGTTGGTCTTGTAGTCCATTCTGCTCTAAGAGATTTCAATAAGGCATTTCGTGCGTACGCATGGGCATGTATTGAGTACTCCTCAACCGTAAATACACGATCAAAGGGGAATGTTTTCTGATAGGTGGATTGTCCTGATACTTTTCTCTAGGAATTACTGCGGAAAACTCTAATTATGTTCCTATGAATGCCGTCTTTACCAAGCAATTGAAACGCAGAAGTTTAATATAATTCTCAATATCGATAATATCAAAATGGCCTATGTTTTACAGTTACCCCATTTATTATTTATGGTCAACTCTTGAACGTTTTAGTTTGGTTTTGAGATTTTCGTGTTCAACAGGCTGAACTACGATTATTATTATTATTTATCGATCATAATATCTCGCTCTGAAAACGGTGCATAAGGTGTAATGTTGCATCTTCTTTGAGGTTTCTGAATTTTCCTACTCTGTTTGGAGAATAAGGAACATATGTTTTGAGAGATACATATTCCCATTTGAAATTTTTTTTACATGGTACTATGTGTTTAAATTGGGTGCATGTGTTAGAATTGTAGCGGTTCTGCGATTGGCCTTGCGCTGACATTTTTATCGCACGCCCGGCTGCAAGCCCACACGTGACTTTCCCCACTGCCCATGCTCTCTAGAGCGCCCAGCGTGACTCATCAGGCCTTGGCCGCAGACAATACAGAAGTGTCCTCTCGCGAGATATGCACCTTTTGCTGATTGGCTGGCGCGGGCACATTCAGATCCCGTAACATCTGCGCGGGCGCACAGACCAGACACACGTCAACTGGCTGATTCATTGTGCGCACCGTGTTTCTGCAGGGCCTTTTGTTAGCTCCTTTTCACAGTATGCTGTCCTACCTATTTGGGCTTACTGACTTCTTGACTTGGGGAACCTTCTGTAGTCGACGATCTCTCCTTTCGACAGGATAACAATTAGAGCGAAGGGCTTTAAGTATATTTTACAGTATCACCCAACTCGTGCCAGAGGATCGATTATCGTGTAAATCCATGCAGCGTACGTATAACTAGAGCCAAGACTATGAGTATTCATCAGTTAATAATTGAGATGTTTGTGTCAAACATTTCAGTTGCTATACCAAAACTTGCAGAAAGCATTTGCGGACATTATTTGAATTCGTATTATAATACGGTTTTGAAAGCCCCTCTTGCAGTTCCAATCCCTACTCCGAAATCGATCACTTATGATCAGTCATACCCAAACAAAGTGGGCGCACTATCCGAGTAACGAGCTCGTGAACTGTTGATTGGAAGTCAAACGCTCTAAGCATTGGTTCACCAATTTTAAAATAGGAAATATTCACATTCACGATGAGACACGTACTAGAAGAAAATACTGCGATGATAGCACTCGCATCGCCAGCGGCCTGCAGCGTAGGCAGATGAAGATTTTTGTTGAAGAAAACAGAGTTTGGGATGGCCCCTTGTGGCTCAGTAGTCATTATCAGTCATTTCGCAATCTGCTTTTGGCTCTCAGTATTGACTGAAATCAGGCACATAATGTCGGGCGATTGCATTATTTACACTCGTTTTTGAAAGTTCATCGATCACTAACGGAACCCACTCGTCCTACTCTGTTTTGCATCTCCTTTCTTAGCCGTTATTCCATTTTTCTGCATACCGGTGAAACAGGACCGTTACTTTGGCCATTTCTTTGGATGACACACTGCCAAAAGTTACAGCGAGCATTTTTTCCTGACGTCCTCCCTCTTTCTCCTATTTAGTAGTTAATTCAGAGCTGCGTTACGTTCGAGTGGTAGAAAGCTTTAATAATTTACTTTTCGAAATGTAGTAACTGCGAGATACTAAAACAAAAGTAGTCTGATTGACGGCATTGAAGATAACTTTAAATAGTGGTTAAAACCTAGCCAGCAAAACTGCTGATTTAAGCTAAATAGGGGAAGTTTATTAGGAAGGACATTTAAATATGTAGGGAAAGATCAAACTTCGCTTAATCCAACATAGGCGACAATGAAGCAGGCAACTTAGGCTCTCTAAAGCTAACGTACGACGTGCAGCACCTGTTCGTCCCAGGCCCCATAAGCTCTGCCTGTTAGGACGGCCCAGCACGCGATTCATAAGTGCATCGGCCAGGCAATGATTTACCCTAAACTATGGCGAAGTCTCAATGAACATGCTCAGTTATTTCTTTGCTTCGCACAAATCACTTAAGTAGGTTTGTGAAATTGCTTACCGTGCAGCATTATGCAGAGTGCCTGGAAGGAGCATGCTGTTAGCACGTACTGTTTAAGACTTGTAGAGTTAACCCTAACGTCTGCGACCTTTTAGGCTGGGTTCCTTAGTTGGGGAGAGACAATTCATGGAAAGGTCAGAGTGATAGGAAGAGTGTATTCTGTACAGACGGAAAGGAGAATAGTTAGGAAGAAGTTGTGGGATACGATGTGTAATAGGATAAGGCGTGAAAAGCCAGTGTCAGGGAGAATTTACTAAGGTAGGAACAAGCGTAGTATGTAAGCAATAGGAAATTGACTTCCAGACGAGTGCAGGCCAGCCGTGAATGAGCCGGAGTCCAGAGAGTCTGCAACCGAACAGTGAGTCGTCGGCTCTGGATGTGTCTGACTGTAAACAACTTCCCTGTAGGAGAAAGTGCACTGGTCTCACCATGAGATGTGATTGGCTAGTGAGACCAGACAAGTCCCAACCTTGAGTGGGGCTTAGACTATGGCGTCTTGCGAACGCGTGGTGGTCACGCCAGACATAACCTAGTCCACGCGGTGTCCGAGGAAAGCATGACTACGAATAAAGGGGGTCACTACAAAGTCATGACTGCCGCAGCGCATGTCCAGCCGTGAGGCGGGCTAAGTCCGGAGTGTGGTCTAGCGGCAGTAATCCGGGTGGCCACCGAAAGCTGCCTCTGTCTCGGTAAGCCTTGATAGTAATTGGTCAGACTGCGGCACCGCATGTTAATCGGTCACGACAGGAGAGACCAAGTGCGTGCGTTTGCCAGCAGTGAGGGTCGCGCATCCGTTTGTGCATGGCCTGGGGCACACGGGAAAACGGCTCTGAGTGACCTCGTCTGTGGCGTCAAGAGTTAAGAGGGCGTCGGCCAGCAGCGACCGCTGCACTGTGCTAACAGGATTTCTTCAGTACTAAGCATCCTTCACATGCATTTGGTATGCCCTTAAGTAAGTCCTGTAGACAATATTCACACTGCTGGTGGAACAGAATAACGCCTTTGTCAAATTTTTATGCATGCAGCAGGGGCACGCTTCGGTTTTAAAAAGTTTAAACATTTAATTTGTCTGTGAACATGAAACATTCATTCTTATTACGCTACGACGTAGGGTTAAAAGCAGCCAGATATAAAGCTTTTTAGGTAAAGTGAGAGCCGCTAGCGGAACATTTGTTTTAATTGATGACCTTCCACTCAGTACGCTAGATATCAGTGCGTGTACATGTCTGTGTCGGCCGTTTACTCTTGCTCCCTGAGCGTGGGTCCTCGGTCGCTTGTAGTCAGCCAGTGAACTGGTGAGGTTTGATTGGCTACTTTTTGATAAACGGGCGTTACAGATGACGAGCTCAATGCTGGAACGGATCAAGCGCGTTAACCGGTGCCACTGTACATCGTTTTCGTAAATTCAGTAACTTAGCCTATAGAGTATACAAAAGCATGCACATTCATGGAAAACTTACCTACATCTACGACGTGAACGCTCGCCGGCTGTCTTTCAAATCAGCCTGGATGAAAATTAGGACACGTGTAAGCTAATTTAGTTGCTATTCTTTTATTTTAACCTAATCCTCTTAACCGCAGCAGTTAATTTGCTTTATTAACTATGCATAATTCTCATCTAGGTTGCCTTAAAATCTGGCTGGCTGTAACTTCATTGCTCAGTTTAAGTTAGGACTGCATAATAGGTTTAAATTTCGTCCATGCACGTACAGGCCGCACTGTAGCTTACCACTTACTGGTTTTAGCAAGTATGATTACTAGAACTAGCACTTCTTGCATAAGCACAGCACTTCTAACAATGGTATCCTAGCCCTAGTAGTTTAAACATTAGGAAGCAAGCAGGGCAACCACCAATGCGCCCCGAACCTCAAACACCTACTCTACTCGGAATAGCAAAAATCCAGTTCTGCACTCCTAGTTGAGGTCGAGGGAACACGGCACCAGACCTGACTCCAATCAATGTCATCTCTGACCAAATGTTAGCGTCAGTAATAGTACTTGCGCTACAATCACTCATACACGCCGCTAGAAGCAGCAGTAAAAACAGTAGTCGCAGTAGTAGAAATACGAGACTCGGGCTCCTCGAGTCTTTCAGGGCACCTACTGTAGGTGAGTGAGGGAAGATGGTGCAGTGGTACCAGCGAAAAAGGCTGTTGAAACTTAAGACTAAGGTAGGCGGTGTTTCTGGCTGCATTGGGGACAGTGGCTTACGCCCTATTCCTGCTCAGTCATCTCGACTTTGTCTTGTCACGGGTTAAAGCGGGAGGAGGATTAAGAGTGGGATATATGGCGGTGCGTCTACTTTCACTATAATCTGTCCACAGTTACCGTTCCTGCTCTTGGAAATATAGTGGACATAATCGATTACGATGGTCGAAGTAACACAGACAGGCAGCATTTATAGATCGCAACGAACAAGCGACCGTATGCGCACTTTAATTAACAGTTGCCGTAACCACCGCTGGGCGTCGTAGTTGGTGTGGTGGTGGCTTGGCAGTCCGCTTCCGAGTCATTAGTTATCGCAATTTTGTCATCCTTGGTTGGATGTGGACTTAATAATTACGCGGCACTTACGTTCGTTGGCGTTTAAGTTCTTGTTGGATCCGGCCCTTCTCACGTGACTGATTCTCCTGCTCTGACAATATCTCAGTGCAGAATATGGGAACGGCAAGTTGTTGTGATATCGCGAGCTATAACTACTGTATAACTGCTACGAGCTGCTCGAGTCATGGTTCTCAGGCTCCCAGTAAATCAACAAGCGCAATGACTTGCCTTTCCTATTTTGTGTGCCGAAATATTTTCTGAGCAAGAGAATCAGTCACACAGGAAGGGCCGGGCCCAGCAACATCTCTGACGATAGCGAACATAATTGTTGCGTAATTATCAAGCCCGCATCCAACACGGATGACGAAATCGGCGCAGTTAATGACTCGGAAGCGGACTGTCAAGCCATCGTCGCACCAATTACGATCCCCAGCGTTGGTTACGGCAACTGACAATTATAGTGTGCATGCGGTGATGTAGCCACTGCGATCTTTAAATACTGCGTAAGCTGTGCATTTATCACGGTAACCTGTGCATTTGCGCATCGGTTAACTCTGATGAATGGTTCTCGACAGAATCCAAAACATCAGGCAAATAAATTTCTTGCTCCAGCGATCGCATCTTCTACTCCTGAATGCTTTCCTGTAGTGTGCCAAGTTAATCTGGACTAGCGGTTGAAGTATAGCTGCTTTTGGCAGCTCCTGGTAAGCGCATATGTGTTGGTGTTTTTCCACCCACAGAAGGCTTTATCTGGATCACGTGCGCTCATACCATTCTTTAGTCGAGTCGTGCTGAGTTAGTGTTAGTCATCAAAGACTGACTTGAATGCATGAGGTGTGCATTAAAGTGAGACCCCTCCCGGATCAAATACTAGCATCAGATTCACTCCTATTCGTTGAGACTCGGTGCGAAGGTTTACATGTGGCAGAAAATGGAACTATTGAGATCAATACGACTCAGAAGCAGCACAATATTTCCCAGATAAGAGAAGGAAGATGCACTTGAGAATTCTCACGATATACTAATGGTTGGGATGCAAAGGTTGATAACTAGTGAGACAATAGCTACATCTTCAGGGTTGCCAGTGGACACGCAAAAGCTCCCCTATTCATATGCATTCTATGGCAGTCTCGTATCCGAGGCGCCCTACTGGAAGGGTTATGCTTATGGAGTTAGAATCAGCTCGAAAGGCGATGAATTCGCCTGCGATATTTTAAGGACACAAGAGTGGCCTACTGTCCACTATCCTAAAATATATTAAGTAATAAATGAAGGGACAGTCACTTGTATAGATCATCCAAAACACAATCTTTGCCAGTCTCAGTTATTTCGGTAGGGATTCCTTGTGGGGCCGCCTGGGGAATGTGTGAAGCGCGCCCCTCAGGCTCATGGGCACCTGATTTTATGGAAGACGATGGGCGGGGCATGTCAGGGAACAAATTAGATCGCAACATTTCTGTAAAATAAAAAAGTTACGAGGACAAGTTTGGTCGCGTACTCAAACCTTGGGAGAAGACACTGAAATGGGCTTCAATATCATCGCTAACCCCCGCCCGACCAACGGCGAACGCGTGTATGTAGGGGGAGTGTACCCTAACCTCGGGCAAGGTAATTGAGGTACATTTTCTAGTGGAACCACCAACATCAACTAGAAAAAAGGTTAACGCAGTACAAAAGTGGGAAGATTGTGGGAATCACCCTACTTAAAATTTGTAAGTGAGCAGTTATTCCCGCGGTTAATTGAAAAGGCTTCCTTCGCTTAGTATACCGACTTAAGTGGTTATGGTATGCAGTTACCTTCAAAGGACCACTCTGCAGTTCAATGCCATCATCAAATCCTTGCCGGATGGATGAAGTGTAAAAAACTGGAAGATTATGGTCAACTCAACCTACTTAAAACATTTAAGTAGGTGAATAAAACACTAAAGAACCATTCGAACACCCCACAAGGAAACCCTACCGTTATTTCTACCTAACGCGTATGCAGTGGACACATGATTATTCCTTTTGCTGATTGCAAATGTAGGATACACGTCAGTTAATTCAGTTATATGTATCAGTTTCCTCCACATATGTAGAGGGCGTACTAGAATACGCTATCCGCTGGTCTCAGTAAGTGTGATTGCTAGCATTAGCACTCTTAGTAGTAGCATATTACTTTTAACAGCAGTATCCTAGTCCTAGTGGTCAAAGCTCGATCGAATCTGACAACTTTTACTGGATAGAGGTGAGAAAGCGGAAAGCAAGGCAAACCATGATGTTGTCCGGGCCTCAAAGCATGCACATACTCGGAATAGCATAAAATTCAACTTAAAAATCTTAGTTGAGATCGTCAGGAAGTGAGCCTTGGCATTAAATTAATTCAGCATCAGCTCCCACTAGTAGTAGCGTCGGTAGTAGTATCAGGACAACTATCATTCATTTGCATCGCTATTAAGTACTGGTCGGAGTCTTACCTGCTGGACAAGATGGGGTGCCTACACAATAACCTCAGATGAAGAAGAGGAAGCTGGTAAGCTCAATTTTCCTGTCCGTTATGCTAACTGCAAAAACATGATGCATGTCCTTTTAGTCAGCTCTTGATACAGTCATAGGAAATAGTGAGCTTCCATGTTTCGCTGATCCTGGAGATGTTCTGAACGATCTCCGCTAGAGCTAGATACTGTAATAAGCCACAGCTAGCCTTTAAACGCAAACGAAACTGAGTTGCGACATAAAGACATGGTAGAACTTGGGCCATTATTTAATAACGTTTCGTTAACCCATAAGCTTATTATTTACCTCATGCAGCTTGGGACTGCATACTGGTGCCGGCATCCTAAAAGCACACAGGTTGCACTATAGGATACAATTTACTGGTCTTACTGCGCATTAATACTAGAACTAGCACTCCTATCGTCGACACATTTCTTCTAACAACACTATCCTAGTCCTCTTAGTCCAAACTTCGTAGAAACTGACAGCGTTGAGCGTTGAGAGGGTGGAAATAAAGGCAAGTTCTGATGTGCTCCGGGCCTCAAATATTTATTTACTCAGAATAGCATAAGCCCAGATTCACATTCCCCGTTGAGCAAAGAATCAACTTAAGTTGAGTTTTTTTCGGCGTCAGATGCATTGAAATGGATGGATGCTCAGCTAGTTTCGCTATAATTACCTCCTAATTATTCTAGACTTTTTCATCGGTAAAATTATTCTAAAGTGATATTCCAAGTCTACAGATTAGTTATTACTGTCTTCTACTATGCCAACTTTCATAACGAAATTTGACTTGGTAGTTTAGCCTATATTTGGTCGCGTTATTTTGATTCACTGAGTAGATTTAATCCTGCGAAAGTATTTTAGCTGGGAAAATCGCCCTGTTAGTTAAGTTTACTCAGGGTAATGTAGCGGGTCGTGCCTGGCTGACTAGCTCGCGTCGAAGTGCACTTTCTCAAAGGCTTACCGATGCGGTTTCTCGAGGTCTCGATCAGCCAATCACAGTTTCCGTATCTATGAGACGACGAATGGGGAGTTTGCACGCGTGCCCGACGCAAGTTGCCTCTCTGTCCAAAATCTCCGGGCTGACCTAGCCAATGAAAGCTATCGCTCTCTCTCTCTTTGTCTGCTGGCCCGACTACTCTAAGACCTCACTTGGAAATCGGCTCTGAGCGAGACGGGTTGAAGGCCGCGCGCTTATATGCCCTCTGGCCAAATAGCCATGCCGGACGGACTGGCAACTTTCCCCTAACTCTTCTGTAAACAATACACTGTTCCGTCTACTCTCACCTTTCCACTTTCTTCTCTCCAATCTCCTAAGGAACCAGGGTCTGAAAGATTGTAGGTGTTAAGGGCATAGCTATCGTAGCCTTAGCTCCTATAGTAATGTACATTAATTTTGGCGAAATTGACAGCCGCCTCATATCGAAGGAATTTCCCATGGTATTAAATACAACAGGACCGCACTTTTTACTAATATGCATTATTTAATAGAATAAATCCAAAATAAATAAAAGAGGTGTAAAACACATCCGAAATTGTGCAGATAGAAGTGAAGCTAAACTGCGAAGTTTTTCCACAAAATGCAGCAACGAAAAATTTTTGTCGCATTTTGTTTTACCACATCGCCTACATGGCGAATAAGCAAAGTGTTCATACATGATACCATGAAGGTAATGTAAAACATGTCTTATCAAATGCAAGCCATGTAGAAATATACCCTTGTGTAAGCTATGAGTTCCGCTTATGCGTTATTTTGAAACGGAACAGACGAAGGAACAATAATTCGTTAAAAACGGCCTTGTATGTGGCCACTCTTTTTTGCATTCACAAGCTTTGAACAGATCCCGGAAGTAATCCACTATGGCGGAAAATAATCCATTATAAAGTAAGTTATTTTCATTGCCAGTAAAATTGAATCGTTTATCTTCACATAAAGTTAAAAAAATGTGTCAAATGTTTGCAATTCAATTTTGTCAGTACCTTGGATAAAGATAAGATACACAGAAATTGGCCGGCTGAATATCTAATTAAAGCTTTTTTGAAAGAGGTAACCTAGTAAAGGTTTTTTTTATCTTGGGGATAAAAATATCAAACTTATGTTCCGGACATTTTGTAGTGGGTCGTTGCCTGCTCATTTTCTGGCTTTCCTCTCGTGATCTCAATATGTCTGGACCTCAAGGTCGTTGCGACTGCTGCTAGACACAGGCCACCCACGATGTCCATCAACGGTGTCGAGCCATACGCTATCCACCCACACACTGTCTACCCACGCGGTATCCAACCAATCACAGGCCGACCTAGCCAATGGAACAGCTCTGTCTCTGTCTTCTGGCCTAACGGCTCTTAAACCTCACTTGGAATCGCGCCTCGCGAGCGGCGGTCGCAAGACGCCGGCTTCACGGTCGGACGCCTTGCAAGACCAATTGGCGACTTCCCTCTACCTTTGTAAACAATGCACTGTTCCGTCTACTCTTGCCTTTCCACCGTCTTCTCTCCTATCTCCTAAGGAACCAGGGTCTGAATTATTGTAGGTGTTAGGGTTAACCGCCTTAGCCTTAACTCCTATAGTTCTTTTATGCTCGACAATGTAGTTTGCTGTTTTGAGGCATTTCTAAATAGGATCCACATGGCCATAGTACAGGACATTTCTTCAATACCAAGCTACTCCTGATTTAGCCTAAATTAATACCTATTACAGTCAATAAACTGAACTAAAAAGGCAGTTTTCCTTATTAAAAGTCTTTCTAGGTATTAAATAGACTCATTGGATAGAAACAATGTGACCAAATGTATGCTAGACTACCAACTGGAATTTCGTCATGACAGTTGCAAGAATGTTTAACCACACTGTATTTCAAATTGTGAAAGCCAAACTAACGAGGACACGCCCTAGCCGAAGGCCAAAATGCTATTCCGAAAGCTTCTGACGTAGACTTGTAGCGGTTCTAGAGCCCACTGCTCCAAATGCGGAACGTCAATCTTGGCCACCCAACGAGGGGCTCGCTCGGGCCGAGTCATCACGCGATGTCCTCACCTGTCTGTCTGTGGGTCGCTCTACTGACACCAGCCACAGCCACTTGCGCGCAGGCGCCTGTGCGTCTCACGCTCAACCAATCACCATCACGAGATCTAGATAAAAGGGGACCTTTCTGGCCATGCTTGATAAAGGCCGCAAAAGGACACTTTGGAATCGGCTCTGAGCGAGACGGGTTTGAGGCCGTGCCCTCATGCGCCCTCCGGCCGAACAGCCATGCCGAACGGACTGGCAACGTTCCCCTAACTCTTCTGTAAACAATATAGTGTTCCGTCTACTCTGCCTTCGCAAGACTTCTCCAATCTCCTAAGGAACCAGGGTCTGGAAGATTGTAGGTTTTAGGGTTAACCGCCTTAGCCTTAATACCTATAGACTTGCATACACAGGTCACATGACTTCGTTAAAATATTTCCTTCTAGTTACGCTTTTTTACACCAAATGAGCCAAAAAACTTTAGTTGAGTGAAGTGGGTGAAGTTTTATGATAAAGCTCTTTGCAGAGATTGGATATATCAACCCCAGTCTACATCGAATGATATATTTTTGTTGCAACATTTTAGTGAAACAACAGTAGAAGTACTTGTTCATTCGAGGTTAGAACTGCTCTTATTGTAGGAGGTCATGTTTTGTTTGAAATCCTGATTGGGGATGGTAAAAAGGTAGCTAAATTAAGGTTGCTTATCACACAAGTGTCCATCCTGACACTGAACAATGCAGAAAGTAAACAAAAATCGTAAACTCTCCAAACCTCTGACATAATTATGATTAAAAATGAATTAACATGATCAGAAAACTTCTTCATGTTTCAGTAACTGTCGAGGTCTGGTTTGTGACCGCACCTTTTCTTATAAGGTGGTTAAAGCGTCCTTACTCTGTTTCGATATATCTATACTTTTTGGCAAAACCGCTCATTCCAATAATTGGATATTTTTTTGTATTCCATTATCCATCGGACATTATACTCAAAGTTTAAGTAGCCTAGAGAAGATAAACATCTGAGTAAATTCAACGGAGGAAAATCCTATCAGGAGGAAAGGATATTCAGAAATTTTAGGGTAAAATCCTTATTATTCACTTCTGATAAAGCGATGTCAAGCAATAATCGTAGGATTTCAGAAACGCTACTAGTTCTTAGTCCTTCCGTTAATTACTCATGGAGTTAGAGCGCGAAACACGTTATCACGTACTGATGCGTTTTAACTAGGCTTCAGTTACGCCTACTGGCGAAGATCCTGTCACTACTAAAGAAGTCAACCGACTACTTTCCTTATAAAATTGACGCAATCCTAATAGATTCTTTCCTTTAGAAAAATGCACGTTTAGGCGGTACATGCGTCAAAATATTTCGTCCCGTGGATTGAAATGACGTCAGTTTTTATCTATGATTTTAAGGAGAGAACAGTATTGTCTTCTTTTTCTACTTCCTAAGGGACTTGCCTACCTAAACGTGCTTTTCCCCTTTGGATCTATCGTTACAAACACACTATTGATTCCACACAATTAATATCTGACAAGCCGAACCCCTCGCAGCTGTTTCAAACAGAGCCGAAATAACGGCGAAGGACGTGTCTAGACTTTTTTGCTAGTACCTGTTAGTATGGTACGTCACGACATCAGTATAAAGGATTTATATTTGAAGGCATCATCCAGAAGTACTTTGCTGTGCTTGATTTGTTAGTAGCAGCTCTTGCTTTCACCAACATTGGGAAACAGAGTGAGCAGCAGTTATTTTTGTGGGAACCAAAGAGGTTTAAATTTTCTGGCTGACGAACACCTCTGGCGGTAAAAAATCTTTTATGGCTAACATCATGCCCATATCATTCAAATGACTGTGGCCATTGGAGAGTTTCACTTTTACATGTGTTTGTTCCTGTTGGTTGTACTTCCCATTGGCTATTAACCTGCTCTGATTTACTCATGAGCAGTTTATTGAGTTACTTCTGATTTGTCACAAGTTCCTTTTTGTTGATTTTTTAACTATTGCGCGTTTTTTCGTTGCTATATATTAGCTTTTTTTCAATAAAATTATCTGCTATTTCCTGCTGTTATTTGCTAAAGTTTTCTTATCATATTTCCCGCTCCACGTAATGCCCCACCCCTATCGCCTTTTTCGCTACCAGTCCCATACTACAGCATTCCGGGGTTTTTGTGTTCCGCGCTGTTGCATCTAATAGATTGTTATCACCTTGGCTTTTTCGAAAAAAAAGCTTTATACACAGTCTTTGTCAACTAATGAATATATCGATTCAAGCAAGAACACTTTTTACAGTTGAACATATTTTAATTACTCTGGTTATTTGTGGACATTTTTTTCATGGTTTTGTACTCGTTATCGACTACGCTCACACATCCTATTTTAATACTAAACTCAATATGTATGGACACATTTCGATTACAATTACTTTGATTTCGTAGCTTCATTCGTCCTTAAAACTTTGCAAATCCTTCGAGCTAGTGCTTTGTTTGAGCTGTCTGGTTGTGATTTTCCAAAAAAGCCTCTGGTCAAGCAGATGACTTAGCAGGATATATTAAATAAGCTTTCGTACAAATTCAGTTAGTCCGAAGGTGTAGCAACAAAGACAATTTGGTGTTCCTATAGCCTACTTGCAGGCTTTATTGCATCCCACTACGTGAACACCGGCTTACGGTACAAAAAAGTAAAAGGAGATGAACAGGTTCATTGGTGGAACGTGACCTCGGAACCAAATAACATAGTAAATTAATTAGGTTGAAAAGCTGTAAGGTAGCCAAGATGAATCTGAAGAACATTGATAGATCCTTTAAATTGATGCTCTATCTGAACAAACCGGTATTTAGAAAGTGGACATTTGCTGATTACCGAATTCTAAATTCTTCTGGTGAGTAGTCATCTTGAATATATCCTTCTTGTGTGATAGACTGACCAATTGTACCTAAATATTAGGAGCAATCAAGCGGGTATCAGCTTCGCTAAAATCCACTGTCCTACATGTTCCTGTGAAATCACCAAATGCAGAATCCCCTCTGCGCCTTTGCCATAGTTTATCGCTTCTATCAAGCCCTAAATTTAATCTCTGTTGAGAAATGGATCATGCGGTTCAAATGTAGTAGCAATTGTTTACGTTCACACGGTTCCTAAGACCTGACCATAAACACCAGTGCCTTAATCGAGTTGTCCATTTCGGGTGGAAGGAGGCCTTGCCTGTCGGCGTTCGTCCCCTCTGTCAGCGTCTTCAACTTAGATGCGATCCGTCCTATCTGACAGCTTATTTTTGCAAAGCGAAGCGATACTCCCTCGTTTTGAGTGTTTTAGTAATGCGATTGGTTCTTACCTGCGCGATCATACGATTGGATGACCGCCTCAATCTAGATCCTGATTGGTTGATACTGGTGAAGGTCTATGGAAGGCAACATCATGCCCCATTTTCAACGACAACGCGTGGCCATTAGTGAGTAATTGTCGTCTTGTTCACGCCACCAGATGTGAAAGGAAAATTGCAACGAGGAGCAGAATATGGACTTGCCTTCCCTTTTGTGGATTTTATTCTTCCACCTAACGTCATTAGTGTGCGGAGGTACTGAATTCGGGGATTGTTTTTGTGGCTATAAACGCTCTGGCATGCTTACTATGCTTCGTTGTTTTCCCAACAAAGACTACATGACAGCAGCAGTCTTCCGACCGGTTGCTTGCAACCGCATAAACGATCTCATCCGAATTGGTGGTCAGGAAATTGTTTGGGAGGAATCTACCAAGGATAGACCGTTAGGTATGTCCGTAGAACCGTATGGTCTCAGTGACTTGGACTTCAGGGGTACGGCCCAAAGCGCCACTAACTTACAGTTGGATCTTCCTCTGAATGCAAAGCTCCTGGATGCTTTTGCCTTCGCCGGACTTTTTAGTTTAAAGGGCCTCCATGCATGGCGACATTCGATCGCCCTTGAGTCGTGCAGTCTAGCCGGCCTACCCAAACTCGAAACAGCAGTACTCAACTGCTCGTCTACTTTCACAAACTTCCTAACATTCGGAGATTCATTTCGGTCTCTGCGACTTGTGGGCTGCCGAGGCCTGCCTATTCAGTTTGTGTGCACGCGTTGTAGTCAGCAACCAAATACGAACGTTCTCCGTGTCTTGCCAGGGCCACCATCAGCCGAGAGCCAGATCGTTTTCGATACGGTGCCGCCGGAGGGAAGTGAGAGTTTGCCGGTTGGACAATGTGTCCCGGGCGTGTGTTCGGATGAGCATCTGTGCAGGAACAATTACGCCCTTAAACTCAGCAAGGAATTCACTCTGAGACAGTTGGCTACCGAACCGCGACCGTCAGTCCCCGATACCCCCGAAAACACGACCGGTCGTCAAACGATCTTCGGTCTCGTAGACTCGCCCAGTAGTTCGCTGGGTCAACTGGCAATTCTTGTTATCCTTCCTCTCGTACTAGTGATTCTCCTCATTTCTGCTCTGGTATGCGCCTGCCTCCTTCTGAGAATGACGGGTCTCCTGGGAGGCAAAACTCGTATCATTCGAAGCACTCCGATCGCCGTTGCTAGTCAGCCGCCAAGTACAGTCAACAACCAAATTCCAGCAAAGGTCTAGTCTTCCACACACACACACACACATTCTATGCGCTGCCTTTCAACTTGCCAAACGTACTCTTCCCAATCTATGGGCAATAGCCCTGTTCATATGCATTACCAGCCCCATTGGCTTGTGTCTAACCGCAAGGCGGGGGAGAGGACGACCGTTCCACTGGACCGTACAAATAATAGACCAATTTAGACGTTCTTTGACCTCACAAACTACAACTTGTCGGTTGACTTATTTTCTCGTCCTCCCTCCACTGTGGTGAGCAGCCCGTCGTGGCAGAACAAACGCTATGGCACGTTTATTCTTAAAAGTCACATAATTATGCCCGCTCCCCCTGTATAATACTATTTTTGACTTCCCCCTCTGTCTTGATCAGATGTATGCCTTTACTCCTGTACGCTCTACGCCGAACAGCATCCTAGACGTACAGAAAATTGCATTTTTGAGTGCATTTCTTTTCTTACCTCCGAACAGGCCGCTGGTCAGTAAACACACACAGTCGTGACTGGCTGCGATCACTATTGCAGACACTGCCAATGGGACTATAGCGGTGGGGCGTCCAAATTAGATGCTCCAGTCAGTCTTGTCGTAACTGTTGGTTTTCCTCCAGATTCGCCATTCTACTTAACACGAAAGCCCACTTCTGGGTACGCCGGAGTCAAATAAACTTATTTTAAAATAATGCCTCCGAGCATTTCATCCAGAATCTACCAACTACCATGAGCGATATTTTTAATCATTTTGTTCTCTATTAAAAATAGGTTAGTGGTTTACCTGTCTCCACACAGGGCTCTCATATGCAAGAAATTTACCTTTAAAACAACCGCAGAGTCCCTAAATCGAAATTTAAACGTGGGATTCCAGGTTTGGTTATTTATTCTGTTATCCTAGGTGCAAGTCAAATTTCAAAAGTTAATCAAAACCTTCCCCTTTCGAGGCTATACGTTTTGCAACTCTCAATAGGCTATTTCAAGTTGACCAGACTCATTTATTTTCTGTCAATAGTACCTGTTGATTGGTTAACACACCGCAATTCTTCTTCTTTTCGAGTACACTTTGTCGAACCAAGCAAATAAATGTCAGAATCTCGCACCAATATATGGTGCTTAGAAGCATCTTTAAAGCATTATTATTTAGGAAACTGTCATCATCTTAGCATTCTCGGTTATGCAATAAATTATTGCGCAATGCTTAACGACGGTAGTTTGAAGATGTCTGCACATATGCTTCCAGAAATTATGGGTTAAACTAAGCCGAGTTAGTAAATATCTTCGTCAATCCTTACTTTAGGTGACATGACAAATATCCATGGTGCTTTTTGGGGCCTTGAAAACGGCGGCGTTTGTTGAAACTGCTGGGCGTCATGTTTCATTTAGCAAATCTTTAGGATAATATGTTCTGCCTTCGCATATATTACTATTCCGGTTTTACTGTTTTTATGTTTCGTCCTATCAGCTGTGAATTCGATGAAGAAGGCAGGTAAATTGCAAAACTTTCTGCCACGGAGGCAACAAGTGAGAACGGAGAGAGATAAGACTGACTAATATGGGCAAGACATGAGAACAAGAATCGTACGCAATACATGTGCGTTTGCGCCAAATTCCGCGGCAAATATAATTTTGGTTAGGGATAGGCCTCAGTTCAGGTGGAAGGTTACTGTCATTGTTAATTGTGGGCTTTGGTTATAGTTAGGATTAAGATTAGGACTACGGTCTGGGTTTATGCTAGGGTTATGACGCAGGACTATTTACCCTTTTTTAAATTACACACAGGGCCTTCTTGGGCGTGGTGTTTCTATTTCAGTGTCCTGTCTAGGAGGCCACATAAGTAATTTTTTTGCGTACGGAAGATTAAAATAAACATTTAAATCAATGGCTCTTATGGGCCGCGAGCACGTTGGTTCAGTCACAATAAATCTTAATCAGTTCAATGTTACCTACGAAACTGTCCATGGTGGCTACTTAATCAGCCCTAAAATAAGTCAGCAAGATGCGGGTGTGGGCATGTAAATCCGACAATTTCGTCAGGAAGATAGACATGAAAGGTCACATCACGTGAGTCCTGAGTAAATTGATGCCTCCGTACAAGGCGAAAACATCGGTGGCGTCATCACAATTTGGGAGCCTCTTAGTCACTTGAAAAAAGTCTTTCTTGTTTGACATTGTGATGCATACATTCACCCCAGTGTGCACCAGGGCACGCAGACCTAACGGCTGCTACAATCGTCATACAGATGACGGGGGTCATACGAGGCCGCCTGCAGTTCGCCACGGAGGGACAAAGTCAATCCGTCGCTAGGCACACCTAGAATGATCGCCCGATCATCAATTTCAATGAAGTCCACCCTGTGCTCAGGATTAGGGAGGGTAATAGCAACAGAGGGAGATTTAGCACCAGATCCATTGATTTATTGTTCTGAGCTTTCGAAAACTTACAGGTGTCCATCTTCAGCGATGAGAAAGCAACCAAAAAGGAGGATAATTATGGTGGCCGAAGGCCAATCAACTGTCAGAAATCGTCAGGTTGTCAAGGGATTAGAAACAGCAAACGAAAAGGGGGAGGAGGGCAATTAGCTGTCAGTGGGATCGGAGGGGCAATTATAGTGGTGTAGGCTAATTAGCTGTCCGTGGGGCTGGGGACCATGAACAGTAATTAGTATGCCGCCTTGTCACCCGGTAGAGGGCCCTGGTAACGCTGCCTCTTCTTCCAGCCGGTTCGTTGTGGGTTCCTGTTCGCTTGCTTGTTTGATTTGGCTTCGTCCTGGCTCTTTCCAACGTAATGGCACAAGACTTTGTAGGCCGTTGGCAGGTCCAGATGCCTGTTGACCGAGTTGGCATCTGAGTACCATGCCTCGAGTGTCAGCCTTTCGGCTTTTGAGGTTCCTCGGCCTACGATGGTCGCACCTTGAAGGTCAAAGTCATGGCCAGTTTTTGCGATGTTTGCCGCCAGTTGTGAGTTTGGGTTCAGTATCTGGGCCGCTCGTTTGTGCTCCCTTAGACGGGGTTGCAATTTGCGGCCTGTTTCCGCAACATAATTGCAGTCGTCCTCATTGCAAAGTATCTTGTAGACGACTGCAGAGGTTTCTTTAAGAGGCAGTCGGTCTTTGGGTTGCATCACCTGGCGGCGTATTGCCGCTTGAAGTCGATGGGCTATGCTCATGCCAGCAGGTTGTAACAGTCGTAAGACTGCTTCGGAAACGCCTTTTATGTAGGGAATGGCCCTCCAGACTTTGGGCTGCTTTTGTTTTGGTCGTCGTTGGTTCACTCGGCGTCTGCTTTGTTTGAAAAACGAGTGCACGCGGGAAATCGCAGGCTAATATGCACTCCTAACATGTAAAAGGTAAAATACATAGCTTATGGGTCAAAGAAAAAGCTGTAAATAAAGGCTCAAGTTCTGTCATGCCTTAACGTCGCAAGGCAGTACCTTTTGCGTCTGTAGGCTAGCTACAGGCACGCCTATAATACGAGACGTTCAGCGAGACAAAACAACTGCCGGCAAGCAGGAGTGAATATCTCACCACACGATGGAAATGAGGATGTTTTCGAAACGTCAGCACAAATACAGTGTGGTCCATGAATGTGCTTTGTTCTCGTCTTCCTCTTCTTTGAGGGATGTTGAACGCGCTATTTTATCTGGGCCTCGTACCTTCACCCATGTACATTCGAGAATAAACACTACACGTTCAGGGATAAAAAGCATGGTTCGGGTAGACTATATGCAGCATGGTTAATGCTTTCAGCATACTGATTTGCATGTAATAGTTCGCATGGATATCGCCGCCTTCGTCTTTTTGCTGTCGGGTTAAAACCCTGGTCAAGTTTTCTTCTGCGGACCAAGGACCGTGATGGTATGGTGCTTGCCACCTGCGCCCGACCTCGTCTCTGAACTTATCGACTCTGATATGACACCGAGCGGATACAGTGAGGTAAGGGAGAGAGAGAGAGTGCAGTACCTGCAGCGCAATTCACCGCTTTTGCTTTCAGTCTGTTGAACTATGCGGTGAACATCCTCGGACCCGACAGTCAAACTGTCGGTTCGCATGTACACCAATAAATCAAAGGCATTTTGTGCACCTTCATTTGCCACGTTGCAGTATTTCACCTAAACTTTCGAGTTGAGGTCATTTCAAACTGAAACACCGTTAGTAACACTGACCGTCAGTCAAAGGCGGGCCTCGATTGCTTCTCCAAGAAGAGGTATCCTTCCCCCGCCATCGTCTTTGTCTAGCAGTAGGTGTGCCTTAGAGGACGAACGCTCACCTATCGGTTCCAGGCTTCACGCATTCCGCTCTGCTTTGGGGTTCACTCTCAAGCTCCTTTAGCAGTCGCACAGCAGTTAGTATGATAGGCAGATCACCAATGTTTAGAGCCTTGGATTTCTAATCAACAAGGTACTGCTCCAAACCTCGGGTGACGCATCCCCTGGGATTGAGTGTGGCTAGCCACTGACGACTAAGAAGTCAGAAATGGCCATTCTAGTCTCCGTTGACTTTGTCGGTAATGCTCATAAGTAGAGGTACTTTTAGCAACTACCGTAGGTGGTTGACAAAACAAGAGAATGTGAGAGTTCCAGGAAGTACCGTAGGTGATTTGGAATGCCTATAGAAGTTAAGGCTAAGTTGTTTAACCCTAACACCTACAATCTTCCAGGTCCGGTTCCTTAGGAGCGGAGAAGTCTTGGAAGGCCGGAGAAAAAGAGATAGTTTATTGTGTACACAAAGCAATGGAGAAAAGGTGTAGAGAAGTTGGACCTCGGAGCACACGTCATTCCGCTGGAGCGCCGTGACGTCTGGTGGCCGAGAGTGGGGATCAAGGGACTTTTCCGAGTGGTGCTTGGTGGCCGCGAGAACCTAGACACACGTGTGTGTCCGAGTGGAAGTAAGTCAAGTCTCTGCAGGTCAGCGCGACTAAAAGCACTGACTGAGGTATTGGATGACCTTGAGGCAACTGGCGTTGAACAATGACGCCGGACAAAGCAATAGAGGTGGGTAGGCAAAGACCGCTACATGCCTGTTTTAACGTAACTATTTTTAGACATTATCTCTATAACGTGCATGCCGGTGACGAGAAACTCAATACGCAAGGAAGATGCCGTCTCTCTTTGCGGCATGCAGTGCCAAGTTCACTGCTGAGATGCAGCGTTTTTCGGTAGCCAGCGTAGTTCGTGCTGAATCGATATAAATTTATCTGTCAGTCATTTCAAGGTTGAGAGAGTTGTGTATGCCAGGTTCAGTCGCATCTGCAGGGTTACCCTGGAAATCTTTGACAGACCATTTAATCTCTAAATATGCCTCCCAGTAGGCTTGAGTCGGTGAAATTACCTCGAATTATGGCTGCCAATCCTGATTCCTGCAAACAGTCGGTAGGTTATGCGTCAGTGCCCTCAGCAGAATCTTGCTTGCTGTCTGATTTCGTGAACCGGATGCCGAACGCCGGCATTAATTCTGTTATACAGTCTTTTCAATCCGTCAAAACCGCTCTTGCTTATATGGTGGAAAACTTTACTTGTTCCGCTTCTACTACTTATCTCAATGGACATAAATGTCAGCAATTTTAAAGTAGCGTGAGTCAGATCTTTCAACAACGGTTTTAGGCACTACAAACGTTTTTTTAATCAGAGGTTGACGCTAACCCGAAGAGGATCTCGAATTGAATTCAAGATATTAGACGTATCGGTTTTCCGTGAAGAGAGAAAACCTCGGTCTTAGAGATCGTTCTTAAATGTGAGATTCCCGACGACATTGTCCACCCCTCTCCCCAAACATCCCTCGGTTTGTATCGTATTCCATGTTATAGCAGCATTTTCGCACCTTAAACACTAGATTACTGACAGTCTTGTTTGCTGAAGACTCGGAAAAAATGAGTGCACCTTTATTACGCTCTGTTCCTAATGGTATAACCTTCAACTATGATTACCCAAATATATCCTTAGTTGGTGGACTCGGGCGCGAGCTCGTCCCTCTCTCAAGCCACCTATTCGGTTCTTTGTGTACCCTTGCAGTGCGTCGGTTGTAGTTAGGGCTATTATTTATTGTATCACTTTCCAGTATTGGTTCCCGTACTCCGTTCATCGAGTACATAGACAGATAAATTTGGAATATGTGTTTGCCTCCAAAGCTCAGTATTTAAACTTATAGCGGTACACCTCAACGGATATTTAAACGTTCTTCACTTGCAATCTATTGCCTATCCAGCTGATAAGATTCTTTCCATGTGAAGCCGATTCATTTTAGTTCTACACTATCCAGGAGCACTCCAAAATGCACACGGAACAGATGTTATTTAAGATTTCTCTCATTTATTCTGCTCTGGCAGAAAATGCCAGTATTCAAGCGAATATAGCAACTGTATGTTTGACTTATCATTTTACAAAGATCATCACATTTTTCCCGTCGTTATATAATGACACTAAGGTATGCGAAACCCTTTCGAACCAAACTCCACATCATCATGTTGCCGAAGTAGGTAAACGAAACTAAGGAGGTCTGTATTGCTGGCTTGATGTGTATGAGCGCACTGTCTGCTAGGCATCGCTAAATCTGCATTGATAAAATTAACTAACGCGACAGCTGAAATGCGGCCTTCAAGGAAATTTCACACTAAATGCCCCCCTATCTAATCTGAATGATAGTCTTCATTCAGATGCGATACTTTATCTTCAGAGGTCAATCCCATGTGATCTACTACGCAAATATTTGACTATCCAACTAAGCCAGGGCCAGGAAATTCAACCGAACTGCTACGACCTTCTGGAAAGAATATTCTGTGTTATAAGTGGTTGTCCATCCAGCCTTTGCACACACTGCAAAACTCCGATGAGTGTTGATTAATCCGGCTTCCATAACCGAAACAGGATGTGGATAGACTATGAGCAGAATTCACTAAAATACACCAATAGCAGCTGAACAACAAGTAACTGGGCGAAGACGCAGTATGTGATCCTGCTCGGGGAACCAAGGGTAGGCCAACCGTAATACCCGACCGTATTGCATACCAACCTCACCGTAACCCTATCTGCTGTGTTTATTAGAGTTAGCATTCGGTGCCTGGTTGGAGGCGTCGCACAGTAGTTTCTTAGCTGTAGGAGGGCCGATGTATCGAGGCAACTGGCAACTTTCCAAGCGGCAAGTATTACAACGCGACAGTAGTTTCAAAGGGCACCAGTTTTACTGTGAGGTGTGTGTGTGTGTGTCGTAGCCCTTGTTGGATCAAGAGTCCCCGCTGGAGTCCAAACTGGTTCAAGTTTGAAGACGGAGAAAAGCCGAGCCCTCGAACGAATTGAGCCAAAAGTCCGTGGGGATGAGTTGGGTGTCTGGCCGGGAACTGCAGTCGAAAAGATGCTGACAGTCATACGGAGAGACGCCGCAGTCGGAACAGCTGTCGGGTGTGGACGAGTTGAGCCAGGGTTGGCACTGACGAAGGAGCCTTAAGTAGCCACCGCGTAGTTTTACTGTGGTAATGAAAGATGGCAAAAGGCCAGTCTGATTCTTGCTCTCGTTGAGGGTCCGTAAAGAATTACGTCAGATGAGCCGGGAATGACATCGTGCATAGCGGTCGGAGTGACGTAAGACCACATACGTGTCGAGGCAACAAATTTTTGTGCGTCCCTAATATCCGTGCAACTTATGTTAGGGTAGGTTGACGCTCTCGCTTCCTTTATTGATGAGGCCCACTGGGCCTGAAATATACAACTTATAATTATAATATAATTTAGTTAGCTTCACTCATAAAATACCTATCATCACCGTTTCCGTGGTACACGCTAAACTATCCTTTTTTCCCGAGTGGGGTCGCATCTTGCGTCGTTGCATGTAACCGCTCCCAGTATGAGACCCAAGTTCTTTTGTGTTCACGTACACCTGGTGACCGAAGGCAATTACGTTTGAACTTGACAATTTCGAGGTGGTGATTCACTGTGTCGCCGACCTGTTTGTTTCGGGCTCAGTGAAACGGGTTGACAACCCGTGTCTGCGTTGGAGATTAGCGACCGCCGCATCAGTGTGACCGAGACCGACCGCACGGTTGGTTGTGGGGGTAGGGCGGGGGGACGAAAAGGCTCCAGTCTCTACCCGATCGGCAGCGAAATGGGAACGTGCACTGCCACTGCTGCTCCGTGGAGCGTTAATCATTGACGCTCCCGTCTCGCCTCCCCCCCACCCGACCGGCCGGACGATGACGCATTTTATGGCGGGCGCTCAGGTGCGGCCGTACGGCCGCGCGTTGCTGGTCCCGGGTCAGACATGTGGAACATCTGCGGCCTCTGTTGGGTTCGACATGACTGGGCGCCTCAGCCGCCACGGGGTGGGGGACGGCCGGCCATCAGGCGTGGTCGAACAAAGACACCGACCAGCTCACTGTGGACAAAGCCGCATAAATGACGGGTTGCGTCTGTAGGTCGGGTTCGCTCAGATGTGGGCCAGTTGAAGCGTGCTAAGGCCTGTCAGGATACTGACAGGACTAATCTGATGGTTTGGAGGAAATTACAGGTCAAGTAAAAGTGGCAGCTACCACTTATTGCTTTTAACTCCAGTGTGGCAGATTGCGTGGGCTGAGCGCTAGGAGAACAAGGAAAAGCTGTATTTTGTGCTGCGATCCGGCCGGATCCGTGAACACTATTGCCTTGTGAAATTTAGGGTTTTTATCTCAGCCGTCAGTGCAGAAGCCTGCACCCGTATGCACAGCTGACTGAATAAATATAGCCCATTTCCCACCACAGACTTTCCTGGCGTGAGGTTTGTGGCTATTTGGTCAATGGCTTTTGACTACCAAGGCAATACTCGCAGCGATGCTTTTGGCTAACAGTGGAATTATGCTGGGGAGAGGTGCGCAGAGGAATTTTACGAATGCTAATGTTGATTTTACTCAGTCATAACTCTCTTCCACATATATGCTTTTTGTGCATGGCACTAGCCTTTCGAATAGACCGGCTTGTCGAATTTTCAAAAAGTAAAGGTTGGTAACGAGCTATACGTCAGTGCGGCTCAACAATAGTTGAAACATAAGCATTCAGAAAGTTAAGATAGGCGAGCTAACGTCTTCTATTATTCATCATCAGGCAAGTACAATTACATAAGGTAGGGCAGATGTAACAAAAATTGGAGTAACCAATCATTAGTAAGCAAAGGGAGACGTGTTAAGGGATCAAAAGGTCACATGCTAGTCCTAATTAGGAAGCAGAGAGGGTGGAAAGGGTTCCAACAATTAGTTCAAGGAACCAAGGAACGCCGCATTTTGTGCTGAAATTCGGTAGGATCCATGAGCTTTAGGGTTTCGATTTCAACCGTCAGGGCGCACGCCCACATCCACGTGCACGGTTGCATGACTAAATGTAGCCCATTTCAAACCACAGGCTTTCCCATTGTGAAGTTTGTGACTACCTGGTCAACGGCTGCTGATGACCAATGCAATATCCCTCGTCTGCCAGCGATTATTTTGGATAATGCTGTAACCATCTTCCACAACTATGCATTCATTTTTTTCTACACGGCAGTTACCTTGTAAATAGATTGGTGTCTCGATGTTTTCAAAAAAAGATTAGTACGGAAATATACCTCACCATGCCTCTGCGATAGTTGAAGAATAAAAAAATGAACGAAATGTACAGGAATGAAGAGTCGAGTGTGTCTAAACACGCACAGAACGCAGAGGCACGTTACATGGCCCTCCTTAATTTAGCCGTTATGATATTCTAACTCGATTAGGACCGCCACCGTCCCATGTTTCTTTGAAAACCTGGTCAATCCTGCGCGGACCAAGCGTGTGTGGCACGCGTAGGCACACTGTTTAGTTTTTTTTCTTCAACCAGTTGGACCAATCCGGCGTCCGGTCATACTGGCTGTCTCGAAATCGGGTGAGGAAAAAGATTGAAAGTCTATTAGCACTACAAACTAATGCACGAAAAAGTCGTCGTTCTTCCACTCACTTCGTTATGGGACCCACAGTGGAAATCGGCTTTTGCAGCGCTCGGCCTATTGTGGGATACGATGTGTTCCAGCCAGATAATAGGCGATAGAACATATCCCAACATGTATAAGCTAGTGTAATAGGATAAGGCATGAAAGACCATAGTCTCAGGGAGAATTTACTAAGGTAGGAACAAGCGTAGTATGTAAGCAATAGGAGAAGTGACTTCCAGACGAGTGCAGTCCAGAGTCGCATTCCGGCAAGTCGATCACCGGGTCTGGAGGTCTGCAACCGAACAGTGAGTCGTCGGCTCTGGAAGTGACTGAGCGAAAACATCTCAGCCGCATCTTGAGCACTGGTCTCGCCTTGAGAATTGATTGGCTAGTGAGGCTAGACCGCCTTGAGAAAGCCAGACAGGAGTGACCTTGAACGGAGGCCTTGACTATGGTGTATTACGGACGCGTGGTGGTCACGCCAGACATGACCTAGTCCGCGCAGCGTCCGAGGAAAGCATGACTAAGAAAGGGGGTCACTACACTATTATTCGACGGATGATACATAATGACGAACTTACTTATGTTGACTTCGAATTCTGTAACGTTTACATACGCATCATCCCTGAAGGCAAAGGCCAGGCTAATGTTAATTTGAAAGCGTCGCAAAACCGAGAGGACGGACTTATGCAAGCTGACCTTGTTTGTGTTTCTGAAGATCATCCTGTGTGCTGTTCAAACTCGGAAACGACGAACCGCTGTGATTGTTTTGACAGTTTTCGGAACACTTAAAATGGCTTTATCGAGGCAATGATATGCAGCAACAGATTTTAGGGAGCAAATAGTGGATCGAGAAGGTAAAGTTTCATTAGTTGCAGAGAGACTGGGTTCACTGGCTGTCATCAGAAATCACGAAAGAGTTGTGAACATTTCCTTTGTTTAAAACAGCAACCTGTTTAGTGCTAATTCACACTATTATCGGTGTGCCAAAGTCAAGGAACTAAAAGCATGCCTAATATATTAAGTCTGAGCAGTCAGCGTATTTCAGAGTTTAATGGAATTTGTCATCGTTCCTGTCGACTGGGAATCTCGTAGCTCAGGTAATTAGATCTTTGGATGTTCATGAGTCCTGTCTTCTCTGTCGTGTATTCGAATTGCGCTTTACAATCAAGTCTGTTATAAGAAATCCTCTGGCAACCCAGGTCACAACTATGACTTCAGTTTCCAATACTTAAAAATCACACGAGACGTACAAAGAAGCATTCTAGTGTGCCGACACTCTCGCGAGAAAATACACGGCGGCCTTTAGAACGGAACAAGATGCGAAAACCACACCCTAAGCAATCTTCAGTAAACAGCTGCCTATCACCGTCTTACTTTGATATCGACTAGAAAGGGGAAAAGTTGTACTAACGGTATTTCGAAGATGGTGAAGTCAACGACAGAAGATTTTCCAAATCAGAAGTCAGGGATACTCATATGTATGGACAACATTTCCTATGAGAAAGAGCTTTGCAAGAGCAGGTGTTTCTTGCAGTCTTCTCAAGCTAGTTGTCCTTGGGCGTGTCCCTGAGTACAAAAACTCGGTGCATATCCTCTGTCGCCTGCAGCCAATCAGTGAAATGGTGCACACTGATTGGCTGGGAATCAAAAGAGAGTATGAGGTGGACAAGAGGACGTCCGCAGCTGATCGACCAGAGAGAGACAGTCAGATGTGAGTATGCAAGGCTCAGCAGGCGAAGGAAAGATGGGTCAGAGCAGTGGTGCTGCTCACGGGCTGCCATAATGCCCCCGGAGTATACCGAAGGCGGCGTGTATAGACACCGAAGGGTCATTTCATGTCTAAAATACAGTATAGACCAGAAGTCGCGTTACACTGGCAAGTTTGGCATGAAAGCTCTGGTAGCTCGCAAAGCTTTCATGCAACGGACCCGCAAGTTATACTGCGTGAAAGGAAAAATAAATCTTTAAAAGGAGTTATATTTCGATGTATAAAGTATCACTTATTAACTGAGAACTAATTTGTTGTTCCGAAAACTGTCAAATCCAAAAAGGGCTGTGCGACCGCTCACTGATAAAAAATCGGTATGTAACTGACAAAAGCATAAGAAAATAAGATAAAAGGTCAAAATAAGGAAAATTGATAAATATGTAACATACTTATATTTTTTTGAGTGTACTTTAAACTTTAAAACAGCAGTAATTCTAGAGGGCATAGATGCAATCATGTTGTCAACGGTGGTTTGGTCTGTATAATTATCAAGGACGAACTCAAATTTCTATTCCATTGAAAGATGCTTCGGTGGGCTGTCCCTTTTCTCTTGATTAAGGCAAAAAGATTTTCAACGGGATTGAGGTCCGAACTGTTCAGAGGAATAATAATATTTCTCTGGCCGCAGGCGGAAAGGGTGGCTGTGGTCTAAAAAATCAGATTATAATTAAAAGGTAAATTATAATCATAGCCCTTGGATCGGTGGGCAGGGGCATTGTCTTATAGTATGACAGTGTTCATTCGACGCCTGTGAATACCATTTTAATCAAAGACAACGTCGACATATACCTGGCTGTTAAGCGTATCTTTTGTCGACCGCCAGATTAGTCGCTCATCGATCTAGATCGCCATCCAAGCCATGAGGCATCGATAGCTCTTGAATGTTGATGTCGAAACAGTGGGTTCCTTGGGAAAGTTCTTTCCGCATATGACTGCATGTGCCGAATTTGTGGACTTGTCTATGAAGAGTACTTCATCACAAGAAAAAATGCACTTCCAAAATGAATATCTGTGACTTATGTATTGCTTAGCAAATAGGAAATATTCCTTACTAAATTTTCTACGTAAAAATGGCTTAACCGTAGCCATCTGCTGACGAAGGCCAAATTCCCGCATTCTGTTTGTAACTAGGGCCTGAGCAAACATTGAAAAATATTCCTTGTGAATAACCCTAACGGGCACATACAGGTAATTTTTAGTATTCGACGAATAAAATCGCTATCCGGCTTTTTTGTAGACAGTTTTCGTCTAGAATTCTTCCTTCTGGGCACTGTTTTATAGTTAACAATTTTGGATACGGTGGCCTTGCTTATATCAAACATTTTAGCCAATTAATTGTGCGGCAGCCCTTGAGCTGCCAACTTTCGTAAGCGGACAAAATCAGCTTCAGATAGGAAATGCTTTGACATCTTTACGGCAAGGCTCAACACGGAAAAGTGAAAGTATGTCGCGCGCCCCGTTTATACATCAAGTTCACGCTCTTAGTTATAGGTACGGTAAAATTAATTTATGATTGCATTTTATGGCACAAAACTTCACAGAATAGCAAAAATAATTTTTAAACCTGGAATTGTTTCCGGAAATAAATGTGATTCCTAAAAAACTAAACTTACTTCCATCTGAACAATTTCGGACAACATTTTCTGGTTCTGTAGGGTATATGTTTTATACCTATTTACTTATTTTGGAGTTCTTCCATAGCACAGAGCATACCAATGAAAGTTTGGTTCTATCGTAATTAATAGCGTAGGAAATTCCTTCGATATGAGACCACTCCAACTTTCGCCAAAATAAATGTTCATTAATTTTATTAAACCTAACTAAAATGGCGATTTTCCTAACTAAGAGGCTTTACCGGCTTAGCGAATCAAAATAAGGTGACCAAATATATGCTGAACTATCAAGTCAAATTTTATCATGAAAGTTGCATGATTTTTGGCCCGTACTGTACATGAGTGACCAAACGATCAGGAACATTAACATTATGTTCACTAGGTTGATATATATACGGGAGGGGGCACAGAAAAAAAGAGTGGGTTTTCTTGCGGCACAGTATCTCTTACAATGAGTATACACCTTTCACTAAGGCGGGAAGCAGATGAGACGAAAAACGAAGCATGGGGAGAATGCAGGCAAGAAAAAATCGTCAGTTAAATCCACCCGCAATACCATGATCCAAAAAAGAATTTGAAAACCAAGATAAAGCCATTAGGGGGAAATCACTGATATTAATTATTAGCGGATTTAGAGATGCCAAAAAAAGGATAAATTAGAGGAAAGAGTATCAGAACGCCAATATTCAACAGAGATATTACAAGCATGGCCTCACTTTAAATAGATGAAGTCAAGGACCATCAGAACAAAATTTATGAGGAGAAACCCATCTTCAAAATTGCAATTAACCGATGGCCTACAGACTATCAAACTACAGCATCCACTTGAAAAAAATATGAAACGTCGACGTTACAATAAGGCACACACAGGAGACATGCCTTGGGGAAGTGAATATCCCTTTTTAGAAGGAGGGAATGGGAAATATGTAGTAAAAACCGAGACTTGGAGAAGGAAGGTAGACAAAAGAAGTCGTCTGTTTAATGGCTGGTTGTGGACTGGCAGGGCAAACGACGACGTCATAAATCCGAGATCTGACATCGATGTTTGTTAAAAATAGCCCACGGAAAGGGGTAAGGTGGGAAAGGGAGGTCAGATTAAGCAAATAACTGAAGTTCATTAGTAATAATACTACAAGGC
Source organism: Ligula intestinalis (assembly GCA_036362985.1). NCBI lineage: Eukaryota > Metazoa > Platyhelminthes > Cestoda > Diphyllobothriidea > Diphyllobothriidae > Ligula > Ligula intestinalis. Next base: position 34,593,630 of record JAYGXS010000004.1, read on the forward strand.
AGAGAGTTGGGGGAGGACAGAAGCCTCAAAACATGCTGCGGTAGGGAGCCAACGCCTGCCTCCCGGGAGACTTGGTCGAAACCCTTTTTTGAGGCATTGGGGTGGCCATACTTTTGGCTGGAGGAGAAAAGGCTGGCAAACAGGCTATTTAGCGCCAGTTGTCGTTGGGTTATCATGGATCATCAGTGTGAAGGTCTAAACTGATGTGGGTGAATAAAGTACGGAAATCGAAGTAACACGCAAGCCACGGAACGAACCAGATAATCGGCCAGTATTCAGACGTTTTCTTAGGGAGTATGCCTTCCGCGGCAATGCCAAGAGCGGATGAATAATCGAGGTATGCATGGTGCATGCATATGAAACACCTAATCAACGGCGCCTAAGGTACCACAGTTTTTTGCCGGCAAACTGCACGACAGCTAAAATGAGAGACAGAAACGATGACGAAGCAGGCTAGTAAGACCAACGAGTCTAAGATTAAGCAGCCTCGGTCAATGAATATCTGTAGACATGCTAAGCATGGGAAGGGAAGAGAATGGGACTCAACTTGGGTAAGGATAACTTGCATAGATGCCTAAACAGAAAATTGGAATAGAAACTCCTCGTCCACTCAAAATACGTGGCTTTCCGAAAATTTCAGGAAGGGTAAATACTATTTCGAAGCATATTTTTCCATGTGCAAATTCGATGATTGCGTATACAGCAGAATTTAATGGAACCATAAATTTCGTGAGTGCTCATCAGCTACGTCTTCTCGCTGCATAAAATGAGTAGCAAAGGACAAAATACAGCAATTGAATTCATACAGAAGAGGTCATAGAAACAGGTCAGGAAGGTCAGTTAGCAAATTAGGCTAATTAATCTAATTAGTAACGTAAGTAAGTGAAGCACTGTGGACAGTGCTTCGTTACTCACTTTATGCAGCAAGAGGACGCAGCTGATGAGCGCTCGCGAAATTTATGGTTCCATTAAATTCTGCTGTATATGCAATCTTCAAATACTATCTTGTCTTGATACTAACACTAACCCTAACATACAGCTAAAATATACTCTGAATCCTAACCCTAGCCCTATCCACAGTCTAAATCCTACAGTTAACACGAACTCATATGAGACGACGACGAGATAAAGACAATCTGCATCCCCACGCTGTCCACGTCCTCACGAAACCGTGATCTCATGTGCCTTAACACCTCCCAACATGACGTGAGCCAAAGACGATGGGGTGACATGAACTAACTTGCGGACCCCTTTACCCCCTCCCCCTCTCTGGACCCTAATCCTGACTAAAGTCCGACGCTTTGATCTCTAAACATCCTGCCCCTCTCCCTACTTACTGCTAACTGTTTGCTTACACGTTTGTTAGCCGTACGCTCCATTATATTATTGTATTTGCCTGATGATGAATAGTCGAAAACGTTTGTTTGACTAGCTTGCCTCCACGACTCTTTACCTCAACCCATAACCTAATCGTGATCACCATCAAAACTTTGACCTTAATCTCGACCTTAGGCCTACCTCTAAACTTAACCCAAGCCCTCAGCTGAATCCTAAACCTTGTTTCTCCAGAATTTAGCGCAAAGCTACATGCATCGTAGAAATTTCCTGCTTCAGTGTACTGTTTAGGCGGTCCCACAAGTCATTCTTATGCCTAAATTAATATCCCTTTAGGGATATTGGCGTTGTAATAGTGCGTGAAGCATCAAACGGCTCGGAATAAATGAAGCAGTTACCGATAGGAAGAGTTAGCATGTACATAAATTGGGAAACAAAAGAGTTCGGTGGATGCTGAATGGCAGGACCAAGTTTAATAGTTATTGAAATGCGAATATTCGTCAGACAGTTTTCCATCGCACATGCTAATCCGAGCGCGAAATAATTCAATAGCAATAAAAGGTCAATATAGAGGAAAGTAGGGCCACTTTTTGGAGAGTAATCTCGCTTGTGTACGCCAAAGTCAACATCCTAGTAGGGCAGCATGGCCTGCTGACCGGACTGGCGCTTAAAATCTTTAAGACTTTCGGCAGAAAATGAATTGCAAGAAGAAAGCAAAAGGAATAATTTAAAACACTTGCTGACAGAGGAGACAACCTAACGGAAGAGTACCACTTTGGCCAGGCAGTTGACTCCAGTCAGATTGTCGTGCAGGCATACGGTAGAGCTGCGTTAACATTGGTAAAGCAAACTCTGAAGAAGAAGCCATCACTGGAACAAGAGTTTTATTGTCCTGGCATTTCGGATTCCGTCGGGACTCCTTAGTCATAGGTACTCGTGAACAAGTCTGAGTCATGCGCAGATAAGCAAATAAGCAGATAACCAAAAGCAAAGCAGATAACCAAAGCAAACTCTGTTAGGTCAGACAAAGTCAATTGCCGAGAAGAAAAAGATACTATCACTGGGACAAGACTTTTATTCACCTGACGTTTCGATATCCTTTGCGGATTTTTCATCATAAGCAACAGCAGAAACCAGTAGCAGAATTTAGAGGTGGAATCGCATACAAGCCTGAGGTAACCATTAGGCGTCAGATAATGAAAACAAAAGACCTACTGCCACAGTAAGAAACATCTGGAGTCGTCTATAGGATCTGATGCAGTTGCGGACAAAGCAACTTCTTCGGGGAAACTAACAGGCTTCTGTAGACGCCACTTGCCGAACACGTGGCAAGCGTGCGGCGACATGATACCAATACCCAAGTTGCGACTCATTTGACGAGATCTGGCCACACATTCAAATTTGATGAGGCTGAAATTCTTGCAAGAGGTGACAATCAGGTGAGCCGAGAATTACTTGAGTCATGGTTCACGGGTCCTCAATCCATAAACAAGTGCAACGACCCACCCAATCCATATTCGGTGCTGAAGCTTAATTTTGCCAAGACAAATAGCCAATTGGGGAACGCACAGGCCATCGTGTCGTCTTACGCTAACACGGGAGGACCAGATGGCCCAGCGATAATCACGTCTACTTCCACCACATGCGATGCAAGTTCAGCGGGCTAAGTTCCGCATGCCGCATGCAAGTAGAGCACAAGAGGGCAATTATCGTTAATCTCCGTTGTCACAAATGCGCAGTAATGACTGTATCCCATAGATATTGCAACTTCAAATGCATGTATTACCTGTTGCTGTTGCTATTATTTATTAAGTTGGTTTGGCAGATTTGCTTAATTTGAGTTGACCCAAGTGTGAAAAACTCTAGGCGTTTGGCGGGATTTGAACCCGCGCATCAGAGAAAGCCTTTGCCGGAGGCTAATGCTCTACCGCTAAGCTACAAACGCCCGCTTCACGCCATGAGTTTTATCACACTTGGGTCAACTCAAAAGTTGCTATTATTGTTTTCTGCTGATGTGTCCGATAAACAATCTGCGACGGATTTCGAAACGTCCGGCGAATAAAAGTCTTGTCCCAGCGATCGTATCTTCGTCTTCTTCTCCATTTATTCCTAAGACTCGTATGTTCGCTTGCGTTGGCAAAGACAAGTGCCATTGGACAACGGAAATAGAAGACAAAGCTAGAGGAAGTGTGCATGAGTTGATGTCAAATAGAGCCGACACAAGACTCATCAACGTAAAATTCAGAGTGGAGACATCACAGGGCATGACTTTATGTCGAGATGTGGACAAGTTAAAATAATTTAAAGACCTAAAGAGTTAGGGTGATCAAAGAAAAAACAGGCACTGCATTGTTTTATACGGAGAGGTTTGAGGTAAGTTAAAGGATCAAAGAGATGGCAGTTGCAGGAAAATAACAGGGTGAACAACAGTAGGTGGTCATATTTGAACTCATAATAGAAAAATGCAGTTATTGCAACAATTTTAAGACTGAAATGTCGGCCAGAACGCACACAAGGAATGCTGGGGTATCCACTGATGAGCCGCAGCCCCAGCAGTTGTGTCATGCAGCGAAATAAGATCGGCAAAATAAGTTTGTGGACTTTTAGCCAATGCCTGTGCTGCCTGTATGGTAAATATTTAAACAATCCAGCCAATATCAAAAATCGTTTAATCGGGTTTAGTTGGTACCTCTACTTAAAAAAGCATCACTGACACGACTATGGAGACATTTCAGAGAGTGAAATTTATATCAGTCTAATTAATAGCGCTTCTAATGAAGGATAGAATACAATTGATATTATTTGTGACATCTTGTGAGCCCTATATGCTAGTACAGCGGAGCAAGTACGTGCGGTGACTCACTCCGCGCATACGATCTCACGCGAAGGCTCACCGCTGACAACGAGTGCACATTCACCGGCCGCCTACGCCCGTCTCAAGGTCGAGCTAGTACCATGAGTCTTGGCATTAGCCCCGTGAGAACTCGAGCCAACCACAGCTTACCAGTCTTTGGTTAGCTGCAGGAAAAGGCATGCGTTGGGCTTCCGGCAGTCTCCTACACTCTCGTAACTTCAGGTGCGGTGATGCGGCCGGCGATTGCTCGCTCGTCTGACAGTCAAATTACTCTTACCAATTATATTTTATTCCTGTACAGAATAAAGTGTTCCTAACACTCTAACCTCCTATGACTTCTCCTCTTATAAGGAACCGGGCTTGAAGATCGCAGTTGCTGGGATTTAAATAGCTAAATCCCCTGCGATATACGTGTAGACTGCAGTTGAACAGGCAAATAAAAGCATATATTAGTGCCTGTTGTGCAGGATCCTGAAATAGGCAGTGAATTAGAAATTGAAACAAAAGAAGGGAAGCAGGTTCCGTTTCAGATCCTACAACACCGTGCGACCTTATGATAGGCCACCTAGTTTTAGTTAGATTCAAGAAATCTAGGCAGTTGTAGAATTATTTACCACGTCATATGATGGTGCAGGTATAAGGAATTAAGGACGCAAAGATCAAAAGCTTCGTCAGTTCTCTAGTTGCTGAACTCTTATTTGGTACTCGGCCGACAGTAGTTGTCTAAATGCTCATCAGATTTGCCCACCGACCGGACGGACGCTAGTGACCACAGTGGAACCCGGCAACTGGTAACATGAATTTCAACAATAACTGGCTATTCAAAGTAAATTTATAGCTTCTAAAACTTCAGTAAACTTATCTTGTGTGAAGCAGATTACAACCTCGCTGATCTCGTGGAAATAGGCCAAAAGAGCAGAAGTGATCGTTCAGTTCACAACACTTCTCCATTTTCACCGTTTTCCACCGACTTGAATGCGAAAAATACTATTCCGCATTTATTAATATTATTTCCCATTTTAGTAAGGTTTTGCCATCGCTTATGACAAACGTGGTCTAGCTTATAAAATACAGTACGTGACTTACTACATGACATGTATACCAAAAGTTGGAAATCTGTTTTTATAAGAGAGGATTTTTTATGCGGATTTTTGATGCTATATCCTGAAGCATAATCCCACTCTATTACAGTTACACAAAAATGCTAGTTTTTGAATAAGCCTATTTCCGGCCGCCTGCAAAATAGCAATCGATAAAAAGTGAATATTTACTCCGAATGATTTTTCGCATCAATTGTTGCTGCCTTTTTAAATTCAAAAAACTTCTATAAAACGTGCCCAGGAGTATTAGTTTTGTATTAAATTGGTAGCAACTGACGTCCTCTCAAAATTCCATGCGGAACGGAAGAGTGTTTTTTGATTCAAAAATAATTTGTACTTGCGAAAATGTGCAAAGCCGTGAAAATGCGCCGCTTCCGTCCATCTATAAATGTTGTAAACTTTTAACCTTCATTGCAAACGTTTACGAGTTCTATCTGGTGGTTTCATAATAAGATCGACAGGTAATCACTTTCCTTATGTCAAACATATATTGTACGTAATTTTGACAAGCTTAACGTTAGTGCAATTGCAAGTGGGGTTCAAAATCATTATTTGGGAACCAAGAAAGTTTTTTTACATCAAAGTGTAACCTTTTAAGGTGTTCAGTTTGCTTACAAATGATCACACTGAACAGATGTTGTACGTTTTTAAACAAATATATTGGCATATAGGAGGCCATCGAAGTAATCATACTTTTAATTCACAAATTTTCATACCTAGTGCCGTTTTTTTCAGGCGTACGGAACAAACCTAATTGATAAGACGAAATTCTGGCGTGATTTAACAATCATCAGAAAAAGCTGCATGGTCACGCATTTCATAAACCCACTTTAATTATCTTTTGTAATCAACAATGTTTTTCAGCATTTCAGTTAAAATTGTTTGATGTAGACGAGGTTACAATTTTCAATACTAAGAAATATAGAATCCTGAGCTATTTACATTGAGGGCATGGAAAATACTCGTACGCAAGTCTGATGGCTTTTTGAAAGAAAAGATCGATCTAATGCCTTTGGACTTTCAGCAGAGAAGGACAGTTGTAAACTACTCTTCAATTTGCGTTTCGCCCTGGGGCTTCGTTAATGTTTTATTGGATGGTGACCGGTTGCACATAAATCAGGAAGGACAACTCCCGGCTCTTCATAAGTCATCACCAAATTAATCGCTTGATGTTTGCTTCCTGATTCCTGGTGGCCCGGGCAGGCTTTAAGGCGGGACCTGAGATTATAGCAGAATGCCGCTCTGCATCCAGCCTCCACACTGACTCGGATATCATCAGTCCTGACTTACACGCATCTTATTAGGCTGGCGCACAATAGAGGGAATATCCGCAAGGCGATATCTACAAGCTGTTCTTGTGCACGTTTTTTAGAGATCAGTAGTGGACTTTGTGTTGAATTAGTGTGTATCAGGTGCTTAACCGGGTGTATTGACTGACTCTTCTTACCGAGAAGTAACTTGCAGAAAACATTGCATGCGAAAAAGTATCTTGAAATATAGATACAACACTTTTCAAAGAGAGCGCAATATCGACTTATAACTTTTATCGAACAGTGAATTAAAAAGAGCTCGGCGCTGATATGGTTACTCGACGAATTGCTCCCCGCCTTTCAGAAGAAGATGCGATCAGTGGAACAAGAGTTGTATTTTCCTGACATTTCGGATTCTGTCAAGAATCATTTATCATAGGTAACTTGGGATAGTCTGAGACATGCGCATATCTCAAACAGGCCTTTGTTGCATCTGCCCCAGTTCGCCATTTTCACACCTGCGGTCTTCTGACGGCAAGACCGATTCAGGACAACCGGAGGTGGGCGTGAACTAAACAGCGCGTAGACGCATGCCACACGCAACCTGATTTTGATTCCATTGACGCCGGGCTTTATTCAAATATTTGTTTTCACAAAGTGAAGTCCGTCAAATAAATAACGTAGTTTCATCCAATTTTGTTTATAGTCCAGAAAGAATGGCATTGATAGCGTGACAACAGTGATAGACAGCGATAGCGTGTGAAAGTAATTACTCCAATTTTTGTACAGTTTGAGCAGAGCCATAAAGCAGCTAAGGCCTTAGTGATGTTCCATAACCGTCAACAATCTTGCCTTTTTAATAAAAATGTGGCTTTTGAAGCAATTTCTCCTGGTACGAATTTAAAGCATGGAAAAACTGTAGAATTTACTGGAACCACATATTTCCTGACTGCTCATCAGCTGCTACCTGTTGCTGCATAAGATTAATAACGAATGAGCGAATAGGACTATTTGAATTCACTTAGAACAAATCTATAAAAACAACAATATCATGGTTTACTGCCATTTAGGCTAATAAATAGAGTTAGCAACTTAAGGAACCTTATGGGAAGCAAAAGTTGGGAAAACTGTTGAAGCCAAAAATGTGGAGAAATGCGTAAAACTGGGAGCTAGATGGTACTAAGGCACGGTTCAGTTAACCACGTGTTCCGACCGTCTACATAGGTCGGGTTTCACCGGCCATATATAAGCCGCCTCCAAGTAGCGCAATATACCCCTAAGCTTAAACATCACCCCTAGTTGCCATGGCAATTAGCGCAGAGCCCACAGAAATGGAGGACTTCCCATTTCCTTGGCTTTTCAAAAGCAATTCTAAAATAAGCAGTATCAGGACCTTGAGAGAGAGAGGTGCGGATTGAATTGTGCCACAAGGAGTACATTTGCATACCTGTTTTGATCTAATTCCCATTAAGTACGCTCCTGCAGACGACGAGTCTAGTGAAAATTCCATTTATATTTTTGTAGTCACTAACCAGCATGTCAACATGTACGCTCATAAAAGCTTTCATTAAGGTGATGGCTTCATCGGTGCAGTCAAGCGGACTCTTAGTTACCTTAGTTAAGCGCATCTCACGTAATGGAACAATGGGACAACATAAAGCCAATCCTCGTGAAACCGTGTTGGAATCTATACACGAACTAAGTATTTTTTTTTCGTACGTAGGCATCCTATAGATGGCCCCTGTTCTTGAAGGATATTTAACTACTACCCCCACCCACTAGAGTACAATTTGTTTACTTTCTTCTTCACGTGAAAACGCTTTCTGCGCACACAAAACTTGAGTCAACGCAATTACAGCGACTTTTCACTTAGTTGTCATTTTATTTATTCTTCTAAAAAGTAAAACTTTAACTCACAGTATGCCTTCTATTTAAGAATAGCAGTTTATTTACTGCTATAACACTTTGATGGACACAGTCTGGGCTGATTTGTCGTAGCAGGCATGTTTTTGTGAAATTCCTCATATTTCTTGATTGAGGGTATAAACTGTACCCCAGGTATGCTTTTGTGAAAGTACTCCTACCTCAAGATTTATGGGAAACTAATCATTCGAGGTTAGCTTTTCACGTGTTTTACTAAGACATACTTAGACCCTCAACTTGTAGTTAGATCATTTGATTAGGTACATTCCCTTCTTTATACGGCCAGCATCGGTACTAGGCTGCGATTTTGCGATTTGTCAGCGGATTTACAAATATGCTTATGATCAGAAAGATACGACTAGTACAATGCTACTTGTGTGGTCTACTTTGCTTGAAATTAAGTCAATTTGTAACACAGTCATGAATAATATGCGATTTCCAACTATGGTATTTACTATAATGTAACCTTCATATCGATCGCGAGCTTGCTTTTCGGACCAAATATAGCAGCTAGGCGCCGGTCCATCTAAATAGAAGGACTAATTTGTGTATTTGCATATGGCTTTTTCTTCAAAACCTGTCCACACTTAAAGCTTAGTCACCACGTGGCCGACTACGTGTGCTGCGGACACCCAACTCTGAGGCAGGACGGAAAGGCTTATTTCCGTTCTGCACTCAAAATAGGTCACTGCACGGTACTCTCATATCTCTGACCATTCACATTCACAGATGACATGTCGCAAGTACGTTAATGCGCATGTTCGGACCTTGCTAATTGATGCATCACTGGCTGATTAGAGTAACTAAACCAGAAATGGTCATTCTATTCACGTCTTTGTCAGTAACACATCTCCATAGCTCGAACGATCACTGCACAGCGGAGCATGAAGACCTGTCACATGCAAGACGTCAGTAGAATTTTCCGGTAAATTCAGTTGTCAAATGCTAATTCCTAGCTAACAATTTCATCTAGTTTTTTTCCACCTTACCACAGGATAGTTCGACTGACGCAAATGACTAAGTCCACGACGTACCTCGCGGGTTGGCTGCAGCGATGATGGTCCATTTACTTGAGATGTACATGTTCAGACAGGCAACCTTTCCGTTTTCATATCGGGGCGGGCATAGTGCAGTGAACGCTTACTTTATGACCGATGCTTTGTGTGGCATCGCGTACGCGTTTGTTGTAGACTAGGTAGATTTTGCAGTTTAATAATTATGCGGACATGTAGGGCTAGGTACAGTGATTACAACTGGACTACCTTTTTGCTACTGGAGATCTCAGACGGTACCTACTCCATGTAATGCCAAAATCCTTGTAGCAGCGTCTAAACCTAATGCGTGTGGAACGTGTGTTCATCGAGGTTCCAGGTATTGGATCCCCTGTCTCGACGTGAAGGGTTTGCAAGTGTTCTGTCGAGTCGTTTCGCGTTCTGAAGGTTTAAGTCGTGTTAAACTTGCACTGGATCTGCAGATGTCAACAAAACCTATACGTTCCTGAAATGTCCATTGAGAGCTTGAACAAAATTTTAAGAGCTAGATGCATGTGTCTTTGGTTGGTAGCATTTGAGTTTCACGGTTCTCCCTTTCTCTCTTTGTTGGTACCATGATTATTCAGATGGCTTCGAATATGGCTGAGCTAGACGTGACAGCAGTGCGGAACACCTAATGACCTTCACTGAAATCTCTCCAAGCTTTTGGGTTGATTTCCAAATGCTTGACAGACGTCCTCAGTGTACTCTTGTGACTACCATTTTCTCTGACTGGCTTTCAATCACCCGTGGCTATGCTGCCATACAACCGCTTTTTGATCGGGCGTTAGTTGTCCGTTTTTACGACATGGCTGCACTACCGCAGTTGTATCTGCCTTGGTCTGACGCGTACACTAAGGACGTCGGTTACTTCTAGAGTTTTATGCCTGTGCTCATTTCCTGTCGCCTCACGTTCAGTAGTTTTCAGGACAGCTAGGATGACAATGGTGGAGTCTTAATGCGTGGCCTTAACAAACAGACCGTGTCAGCATCCCCTTCAGCAGAACAGACATGCAAACCATTTTCCTTGTATTCCATGTTCAGTGCTGTGGCTGGCCGGATAGGTGGCTGGCTTTGCATATCCGAATTCTAATTTTGGCGTTAAGTTAGGTTCCTTCTGAAACGAGTCCCACAGGAATGCAAAGTCCTACTGAAATGGATGTCTGATGCGTCGCATCATCAGTTGATGTAAACTGGTGCAAAGACACCGTCTTCAAAATTCTGACTGCCAGAACAGACCAGACTTGGTGAAGCCGAGAAGAAACAGCCTAAAGGCTGTTGTATACCCACCTCAGTTGTGCCTTTGAAGAGGTAACACAGAAGTTATGGACACTGGCCGCAGAGGGTCAGGTAGGCAGACTGAGCAGTTGGCCGTAGATTCGGTGGTTAATTTGCCAATACAAGCGAACATCCGTGTCCCAGGAAGCAATTGAG
>JAYGXS010000004.1:34604566-34668985 GCA_036362985.1 Ligula intestinalis
GAATCTCAGGATTGAATATGGATTGGGCAAATCGTTGCACTTGTTGAATGCAAGTCACCTCTAACGGTACCCGAAGAAAACGACAAGGAAGAGGGTGGGGATGAGTACTCAGTCCTGTTTTATTGCCCCCCAGGTGAGCTATTATCTAATCTCGTAGTTGTCATACCATCTGCGCACAGCAAGAACTCCATATGGTTCCGCAAATTATCTCGTACTTCACTCTATCGAGAACCTTTTCTCAGCTTCATGAAGGTAGCATGGAGTATGGTCTGCATTCCCGGATAATTTTCTTATAGCTGTTGAAAGGCAACTGTGACAATTCGACCGTCGTATCCCACGGGGTCCACCGCATGCACTACTGCAAACTGATGTAGGGAGTGCGACTCGCGCGTCAATTAGATTATAGCGAGGGTAGAATTGCGCTGTATCTGTTGCGCTCCCTAGTGCTCCCCTGTATGACTGTCAAGTCAAGAAGACCAGGAGCGGGACAAAGTGCGTGCGATCGGAGTGGCCCTTAGGCATGCCGCCACTTCTTGCTGGGCTCGAGGGTACACTAGAAACCACAGTAAGAAGGACCCATCACAGCTTAATTCTCAGTCCGCCAGCCGGCAACTATGCACAAACACGCACTTGGTTAACTACGTGGGTCGAGTTATCCCGTAAATTGGCAACATTAAAAGCCCCGGAGATTAGCATACCGTAATAGTTTCTACCGCGTCAGATTGTTCAGAGTGAGGAACTTGCGCTGAGCTGTCGATTTTACTTTCTGTTGCCATTTTCAGGCTCCTGCCACCGTCTGTACCAGTCGGTTGACGAGACTGGCCAGAGTCGCTGCTACATCCAGTGACCCCGTCTGTCCCTAACATGCACACGACCTGTTCCCCTCCCTCCTCTCCCCCAGAAACACAAACACTAAAATTTCGTCCAAAATATAATGGACAGTAGATGACCTAAAGCATGCAAGTTCCTGATCGAAATTTAAGTGAGAAAGTCAGAATGCTTTTGGTTTTCTTTTTTGCATTTTTTAAATTGATTTGAATCACAAGAACCCTTTACATATGTGGATCTATAGTGCCTTGATAAGACTCGTCTGAACAGATGCTTCTTCAGGCAATCGAGTGAGAGTCGAGTAAGAATGCTGCCTGCAGTATCTAGAAGGCAGATTCCCATGTACTTATCCAGGAGTTCCCAAGTCAATTTATGTTCTTGTATGTGAAGAACGGTAGTACCATTGATGCGTTGAGGGACATGTCTGTTTAGCCCCACATCCCGCATGCGGTGCATGCCACCCGTAGTGTCACGAAATCACATCCCAAGCACGCGACAAACTACCGGTTAAGGTCACGGATGCGTGAGCAGACCCTTTTTGTTCTGACTAGCCACCCGTCAGCCTATTACATATCCCCATGCCATATACCCCGCTGTGTCAACAAGACTCCCACCTGCGCCGTCTTCCGCTCTCAGTACATGTCCTCCCTGCAAATAGCCTTCAGTTGGGGTTGGGATTACAGGTTGGTTCGGGGTTAGTGCTAGTCTGGAGGTTGGGGCACGGGAATAGTTATCAGCCCTGGAATTTGGCCACCTGTGTTATCGCGGTGGACTTCTTTCTCCCTTGTTTTAGCAAGGAATCTATAGCATAATTGGCACGAGGTTCATTCGTAAATGAAATTCAAATGCGGAGAAGTAATCACCTCGTAATCACTGAAAGACCAATCAGTGGGTGGAACACTGCCCTGACAGTAAAGGCTTCCATCAGCCCACATCTGAAATGCATATTTGATTCGATTATAGCAGCTTCATACGCTATAGGCGGCACAGTCAACTCCTGTGTCAACTATCAACAGTGCGTTCGACTTTCTGCATCAGTATCACTCCCTCCCTTTTATTAGAGGATGGAAGTGATACTTCTACCTTTTATTTTAAACGTGCAGTAGGGGATTGGGATAAATGTAACGCTGCTATAGAATGGAAATTAATTGGTGTTTTGGCAGATTAAAAAAAAACTACTTGGGCGCAGTTGTATCGAATACCATGACCTGGATAGTATTTGGATCCATCACAATAAGCGGAAGGCTGCAGGAGAGCGGACACTGATATTTAATGGACACAATGTCGTTGAACGGGACTAAACGGTAATGGCTTTTAAATTTGGCTTGACTACTAGATCAATACCTACTAGGACCCCACAAAACAAAACTTTTTTATCAAGCTTGTCGGCTCATGTGGAAGAATTTACCTAGCAAGATAGATCTGCATTAAATCTCCCCTCATATATATTGGCCAACTGCAAATCAATGTTTGCAACCACTTGCGTACCTACAAACGCTGACATGAGCGGCATTTGGATCTTCTTACTTTCACGGCGATTCTGCCACTTCGCATGTTTAATGAGAATAATTTCTACAGAAAATCATCAGAAAACAACAGAAAAGCCTGATTTCGATATGCACCACGGTGTCCACAAGCATCCCCACCTGTACTGTCTTCCGTACCCAGTACACTTCCTGCCTATAAACAGTCTTCTGTTTTGCATGCATAACAGAACAGAAGCACAATTTATGTTTTTAGGTGAAGACCATCGTAACTCTAAATTTCGGCTGCGTTAATATCGGCTTCCGATGCCTTTCTGCTTGCCAGTTATCAAACAGTCCTTACTAATTCTTGAAATGGCAACGCGAGTTGGTAGTGGGTATTAATATCCACTTGTGCACCTTGGCGAACGGCTTCTTCATAAATTTTTGACAAGTTGACAACACTGCAAAACTGCACAGCACCACACTCCACGGTATTTGACTCCACTGTCAGGACAGTTGATTTATTGGGGCTCAGCGTAGACCGTAGACCACCTCGAAGGCCGCGAAGCAATTCTTATCAATAAAATATCCGGGTGAGCACGCCTGCGAACTCAGATGTGGTCTAGATGATGCCACCAACACAAGCGAGGTTGCAGCGAATTCAAAATGTCCCACATTGGTAGACAAAAAGCAGTGTTGGTTGGATGAAGACTGAAATTACGCCCAAACCTGCAGGATGAAGAAGCCATTTCTGTTGCAGCAGCGATCCCGGAGCGACCATGCTCGCTATCCCTAGCAGTGTGGCCCGTACCTGTATTCCTAAAATTCGACCGTCGACTCCGATGGTGTCCAGCATGTGCTCCATAGTGTGATGGTGCGGGGACGGTGACTTACACTTGGATTGGTTTTAAGTAACAGGAGACTGGTTTTGCATGCACCGCACTAACTTTTCCCTCACCCACCTATGCCCGGTGCCATAACAGAGTCAAGAAGACCGGAGGCAGAATTGGGCACAGGTGGTTGGCGCAGGCGGATCCAGCCAAACTGAATCAGATCCCACAGGGTGCACATGCACATAATTCAGTAAGCACAGTCCATTAGACAGTTGGCAGGGCAGGGCAGGGTGGGCAGGGCTTCATTGAACTTGCTATGCACGAGGTCAGAGCTTGTTATTAGATGGAGGACGTTGACAATGAAGACTCTGACTAGTTTTTTTTCCCACGGTTCAGCAGCCACATGGCCATAAAAGGACGACCATCTCGTGGCATCGTTCATGATGACGAAAGAGACTGTGGAGTCTCGTGGCTCAATCTTTTGAGGTTCGCTTTAGAAGAAGAAGATGAATTTGGCACCTGCCTCTACCGCAGTTGATTGGGTTAAAAAGATAAAACCCTAACCAGTGTGATCTTCAGGCCCGATTGCTTGTGGAAAGAGAAAAAGAGCGACGCCAGAAGGAAATGCAGAATAGGTAGGCCGGATTTAACTATCGGACGAGCGCGCAATCGCATTCCAGACTGTCAAATCGGCCCGCACTTGATTTGGACGCATATGGGATAGCGTTTCGCGCTCATCATGGAGCATTTTGTGTAGGGTTGTGGCGAGAGGATGTGGAGTAAATCAGAAGCAATGGGTTTTGAAGATTTGCGCCCTTAACTTTTGCATCTGGTTTATCTCACCGGTCGAGGGAGGTTACTGGTGTTTCAGAATAATAATTATTAGGAGACCTTGTCAGCTTCGCCAAAATGTTTTATGAGGAATTTCAGCGTATTACCTATAAATGCTTACTACTAACATGTTCGCATGTGCTCTAACCGACATAGGTAGTGCCATTTCTGGCACATCTTCACACCTGGCAGATGCCTGCGTGTATGCGGCGGGGCATTTACATCAGTATAACGTAGTGATTCATCCATCACAGCGCAACGAGGCACTGAGAGTCCTCAAACACATCACCCGTCCACCCTCCTGTCCATATTCAGTTTCCGTAATTTCATCTTCACACCTTCATTCCACATGACCACTTACATACTATTCATCCTGCTTTACTGGTACCGTATGCCTCTTTATATTCTTATCTTTGACAATGGAAGACTCTACGAACTCTAAGGTTGTGAAAGTTGAACCAATGCCTTCGCAACTCATCCCGCCTCTTTTGCCACTCCAGGCTGCCAGAATTAATGGTGTTATTCTACAGCGCTTTAGGAGGTTCAATGCTGGGAACAGTAATAGTTGTTATTTTGTTCTGTGTTTCTGCCTTGTATTTCGTGTCCTCGGTCAGGGGACAACTTGCTGATGATGCTTTTTGACTTCTTCCCCTCGCAACGAGTGTACAGTATTACTGCAGTGGCTTTAGTTAAGCGGTAAAACCATTGCCATTGCGATCGTCAGACTTGGTTCCGTGTGGGAAGAGAAGAAGTGGGACACCAGATAGGAGGAGTAGTATGTGCTGTACAGATGAAGTGGAGAATAGTTTGGAAGAAGGTGACCGTACGCGACCACCTGCAAGAGGGCTGGTGTTTGAAGTGTTTGAGCCTGGCAGTCGTCACAACGAGGTCCTGTGTGAGTCATCTTTGAAGGTGATTAGTCAGACCGGACTAGGTTAGGCAGGCACTGGTGCGTGCGCACTTGATAACGGCCGCGAGAGGCGAGAGTTGCGCGCGGAGTGGGGTTGCTACAGTATTTGCCTAAATGAGACTACTCCTAGATGTTGGTTAAATTCAGATCCTGGTCAGGGCTTTTTGCAGCGAAAAATCGACCTGCACATCCTTTAGACGCCTACGCATTTGCGTATGGCGCTCTCCATCGGTCAGTGACTGGAAGAAAATAATTATTTCTGAAATAATCTACTGTGATGACGTTCTGGCATGATGTCCCCATCTAGCCTATGTCGCCGATCAAGGAAGGTTGCTGGATGCTGCCGCTGCGCTGAACCTGGCTTCATGTATGCGCAACCGACGAATGGGTACCAATGCACAAAGTATTGCGAGAGTCTATCAGGTTTACAGACGGGTTTGGTGAGGACGGTCAGCATGCTGCTTACCAGTAATGGCTACTACCATCGTTGCGTCTATTTTAATTGGCAGGGAACTGGCATGTCGGTGAAATTTATTTTATAACTAAACGTATATCAATTGCTGACATCATACCTGTTGCGGGGTATGATCGTCGGCCACGTCATTGTACCGGGAGTAGCCGTAAAACTGCAGCGTCTGTCACGATCCATACGCCTCCCATTAAAAATTCCGCTCATATTCAATGTTTACATTGTTATCGGCACACGTCCAGCGCTGAGTACCTATTCTTCATTGTGTTCAAAAGGTATCGCATCCCTTTTTACATTCCTATTTCCAACGATGGACGAATCTACGAGTTTGAAGGCTCAGAAAAAATTGAACAAATGCCTTCGATAAACAAAATGACTCTTTCTGAGACAAATATTTAATAGATATTAACTTGTAAATGCACACACAGCACAACTCGATTTTTCGAAGATCTTCTTTCTTTTCAGCACACACAGTTTCATTCGTTTTCACGTAAACCCAGCCCATTACTCCGTATTGCCTCCTTTAAGAGATGAGCTGATGCTCGATGTTCAGTAACACCCAGCGCTCAAAACCTAGAGGAATCCAACTTGGCACGCCCAGCTCTGGAGATCTATCGGCCACGGACGGAGTGCTGCATTTAATTATGCAGGGTTCTTGAGTGACTAAGCTCCAGCGAGTCTTTCTTGTTTGCTAGAATGTCCTACCAAGCAACAAGCCCACTGCGAATAAGTGGTATAGCCGTACG
Source organism: Ligula intestinalis (assembly GCA_036362985.1). NCBI lineage: Eukaryota > Metazoa > Platyhelminthes > Cestoda > Diphyllobothriidea > Diphyllobothriidae > Ligula > Ligula intestinalis. Next base: position 34,610,650 of record JAYGXS010000004.1, read on the forward strand.
GTCTTCCATTCACCGTTGTAATGCGTGCTTGTATTCTAGCATTGATTTTGCCTAACTAAAATGTTTGAATAATAAATGCGGCTTCTATGCGCCAATTCCGCGTTGCCCAAGGCTTTGCCTGATTCATACCGTTAAGGTATCCGGGCTAGATGATTATAAAATGCAACAATGCCTTTAATTGAGATATATAATGGAGTGGAGTTTAATGTAAAGGTATCCTTGCAGAACTGGTAATCATTCTTATCTGTTTCGAAACTCCTAAGGAATAATATTCAGTAAACGCTGCTACATAATCATAATTTCAGCAAGATTTGTAACTTTTATGAAAATCTCGGTGATAAAATGGAAAAGAAAAATTGATGCCTTTAAAAGTTTGTACCCTATATCAGCTGGAAAACGCTGCGCTAGCCAGAGCTCCCCAGCGCCATTGGTCAATACAATTTTGGGTCAACTGGTTACTTCCCGGCTGGATGGCAGTCGCGTATTGTGAGGTTATTCTCTGGGATAATTATGCCAAAATCTTGAAGACTACCTGCGTGACATACTAAGAAAACCTGGCAGTCCTTAGGCGTGCATAAAAATCCAAAACCATTTTGCCCATATAAGTGGACTCTTTTTTCAAAGAAGTTGTGAACATGAATGCTTAAAGTAGGCAATGGTGTCGATAAATTGACCAAAAAAGTCAGTAGTTGATTATTTGTAACAAATAATCAGTTTCTAACATCTATTCATTCAGGTGGATGTGAGGCTTGAACTACCGAGGCGAATCTTCGCATTCCAATCTGTATATTTAATAAAAGAGATCTTGTAGCTTTGTGCGGTTCCTATTCCGTTTTTGATTGGCTGGCGTTAAGATTTACAGGTCAGATTGAAACGGCGTCAGCGCCTTCTACGCGCGTTTGTCCGTACCACGCTCACTCTGTAGGCACGCGCGCGCGCCAATGGCATGCACGTGTGTGTGTTTCTCTACTGTTCTATCGCCTGACTGCTTTCATTGTTTGGATGGAAACCAGCCTAGCCGTAAATAACTTGACCTCACGACAGTTCCCCCGTCGATTTCGACGATGGGCACCGCGTGCTCCAACAGCCGCAGCAAACGCTGAAGCAAGGGCTAAATCCGCTGTCTCCGGCTCTTGAACACTTAAGTGTCCACGACTTGAATTTAAAGCGACGGTGTGTTTTGCGGCTTGCGTCAAGAGACGTGACACCAAATAACTAATGCAAGAGTCAAACGAAAAACAAATTCAACCTGTTCTGAGAACATTCGCATGTAGTTTGCTGAACTTAACCATACTTATCAAATATGTTTTTGCTTTTATCTAAATTACCGCTAAAAACCGAAAAAAAGTTCTCAGAAAGAGCTGTGTGGACAATTACGTCTACCTTAGAGACAATGTTCGTAATGAGGGAGGTAATATTGATCGTGGTCAACTTCTCATCTTACCCTCAAGCCACATTGGGTCACCTCGCTATATGCATGAGAAAACTCAAGATGCTTTAGTTTACGTTAGGCGTTTTGAACGCCCAAATCTATTTATTACATGCACCCCATGCAACCCTACTTGGCTATCTGCGTACCGTGATTACCCCGCTATCGATCTTATCAGCCAGACCTGACGGCCTAAACATTCATCCTTGGTTTGACCCAAAGCGGACTGTCGACGATCTGGACGGATGCCTCCGTTTTTCCAGTTCCGTTGGCGGACCCTGCAATCAGCAAGGAAGAATCAGGACGCGGCTTCCACACGGTGATGATCCTGGGAGCCTTTGCAATGCCCCCCGTTGGAACCCCCTTTTTTCTCCTAAATCCCACGCATTCCCTCCACAAGAGCGACAGTTTTTCTCCTAAAAATCCCAAAGGAGTTTTTTCACTGTCTGCTCCTATTTTCATCCTATGACACAGGACAACTGGCCTCACCAACAGTCTGAGAAGCAAATTTTCTGCTACCACTGCACATATGTACAAATAGGGCACTCAAAGGAATTTTTCCTACATATCCCTCAATATGCTGATACTGATACTGAACCCATCTTGGCCTGAAATTGCTGCTAAACTGTTCTCCGGTCAAATGACCAAGGATCACCATGATTTGTCGGCGTGGGTATTTCAGCCGAAATTGACAAGCATGATGAAACTCATCACTAGATTTAAAATTTTCGGTGCGTTTTGGTGCCACATGTACACTGTCGAGTGGCAAAAGATAGGACTACCTTACGCACACATTTTTAGGCTGGCTGCAGGAAAAATTGCGTTCTGTTGATGTTGACAGAATTCGTATGTGCAGAGTTGGCCGACCTGGCGGCTGACCCTGTTCTGTTTGAAACAGTCAAAACGTAGATGGTGCATAGTCTATGTGGTGAGCTGAACCCTAGCAGCCCTTGCACCAAAAATTATCCCAAGCGGTTCATTGCCACAACTCGGACTACCGCAGACGGCTACCCTCTGTACAGACGAAGACGGCCTGAGATTGGTGGGTTCACAGCTGTTGTCAATGCAAGGCGACACGGACGTGAGGGAATCGATAACCGTTGGATTGCGCCGTACGCCCACATCAACGTGGAACCACAGCAGACGCGTCTTCGACCGCGTTCCCACCCGCCCTCAGAGTGGCCAAGGTCTGCTACACCAAACCTCCCTATGGTGGATCCATCTCTTCCCTCTCAATCTGTTTTTTTTATGACAGAGCAGCCCCTCCTGACTATGCTGCTCCGACTCCTTCTCCTCCTCCTCGCCACCGGGATTGAGGCCCATCCGGCGGGGTTCCGGATCCAACAAGGGCTACTTGCCTGCCTGCATCAACGTGGATATTTGCAACGGTGTAAAGTTGCCCGGACGCTTTTTCATGTTGATGTCTCCTCCTACTACACTTGGAAACAACAAACGTGGGCCCGGCGAAAGAAAGGAATGGCAACTGAAGGACATTCAGAATCAAATTCGATTTTAAACTTGGTCAGATTTACATTATTCATCCATCTAAACAAAAGTGTTACTTCCTAAAAATCCTTCTTTACGAGGTTCAGGATCCAACATCTTTTGAAAATCTTCGAACGGCGGATGTTTCTTTGTGTTCAACTTACAGAGAAGCCCGCATGATGCGTGGTTTACTTGAAAATGACAGTCATTGGGAGAATACCATTGCTGAGGTTGTTATTACTAACACTCCAAACCATCTACGGCGCCTCCTTGATTTGCTGATTAGGAGTTGTGAGTTGGCCTGCCCTTGCAGCCTGTGGTTAAAGTTCAGAAATGATGTTTCTGAAGACTACTGGTTTCAGCTACGGTTGCAAAATGGCGATACTGACATCAAATTTAATCCCGCCATCTTCAACATGGCCCTAATTTCCATTGAGGACATTTTGGTTGGCATGAATAGTGAGAAACTTAATGCATACCGATTCCCTCTGCTTAACAGGAGCGTTGGAAATCAGCTCCCCACTGAACTGCAGTGGGAGCTTTGCTACGACGTTACCCAGCTGGCAGCATGCGTTTCTCTAAACAAACCAAGGCTACTGGTCGACCAACTGCACACATTCAACACTATTCTTGAGAGTGTCCACGGTCGCAGTAATGGTGATCACGTTTTCTTTTTGGATGCTCCTGGTGGAACGGGTGAAACTTTCGTCCTCAAGTTGCTCCTTGCCGAACTGCGCAAAGAAGATAAAATTTTTTTAGCTGTTGCATCGGCTGGTATTGCAGCGACGTTGCTTCCTGGCGGCAGAACTGCTCACATTACCTTCAAGCTTCCCTTTAGGTTAGCCGACGATGGTACCACAACATGTCAAATAAGCAGAGGCCATGGTTCAGCTGAAATGCTGAAGCGATGCTCAGCAATAATTTGGGACGAGTGCACAATAGCACACAGGATTGCACTAGAAGCGCTGGATAGAACTCTGCATGATATCACAGAAAAGACCGCTCCGTTTGGTGGCATCACAATGGTTTTATCTGGCGATTTTCGTCAAACTCTACCTGCGATTCAAAGGGGTGCCAGAGGTGACCAGGTAAAGTCCTGCCTGAAATATTCCCTGTTATAGTCTACAGTAAAGCCATTGGAACTCATGACCCACATGAGAGTGCACCTCAATGCTGACCATGAGTCCGGCGAGTTCTGCCCTAATATCTTGAAGATTTGTGAAAGTAAAATCGAAACCGATGCAACTGGACACAACCCCCCCGTGCTTTTGTTGCTAATTTAGTGAGCAGTGTCAAAGAGCTAAGAGAAAAAGTGTTCCTTAACCTCCAAACCAATTTCTCAGACGTTGAGTGGCTCTGCGAACGCAGAATCCTGGCCCCCACAAACAAATTCGTCAATGCCATTAACGCGAGACTAACCCACCTTCTGCCAGATGCGGAAAAACTGTAAAAATCCTACGAAACAACAGTCGAACCTACAGATTGCGTTAATTATCCAATTAAATTCTTGAACAGTTTGGAAATACCTGGCGGCCCTTCCCATAAACTGATTCTGAAAGTTGGCACGCCGATTATGCTAATGAGCAATCTGGCCGAACCACGGCTATGGAATGGCTCTAGGCTGACTGTCCAGCGTCTGATGAGCTATATGATAGAGGCCACCATTATTACCATTATTATTACCGGTTGTGCGAAAGGAGATATTGTTTACATTCCTCGCATTCCCATCATCCCGTCCGATAACACCTTCAGTCTCCGGCGTCTGCAGTTTCCTGTGGAGGTTTGCTTAGCAATGTCCATCAACAAGTCCCAAGGTCAAACCTTCAAGGTGGCTGGACTTCACCTTGAAGAATCGCACTTTTCCCACAGCCAACTCTACGTTGCCATATCTCGAGTTGGTTCAAAACGGAATTTATACATCTGGACACCCAACGGAATTTCGAAGAATGTTGCTTACCGTGAAGCATTGGTTTGGCAGTTATATCTTCCACTTCTTTACGGTTCCTATTAATATCCCACTTATGACCGCCCCTTCTGTAATTCCTCAGTCACTCAAACTTCGGCTCTTTTTTGTTCCTCCCTCGCCGTTTTACCCTGCCTCCGTCCCTCCCATTAGTACTTTTACGTGTGTCCTCCTCACTGTTCCCGTTTGAAGTCTACCAAGTTTTCCCTTAATGGTTCCGTACGTCACTCTCTCCTTTGCCACAATTACAGTTCTCCATCTTTCCATACTGTTCTTCATTACTGTTTGCTTATCCTTCGTACGTATACATTGTTTCAAATGGATACCAATGGGTAAGGAAGCCAAGGTGAAGCCGGGATTCCGCGCTAGTAAGGAATAAAATGATTGTTCGCTCAATGCGATAAGGTCGTAATTAATCTAATTTTTCCAACTCTAGTAAATAAGTCTGCTGCTATCCAATTAAGCCGTGGCTGGACATACCGGCTGGAGTGAGCATCCGACAATTTTTTTTCAAATCATAATCGCTGCACTGTTTTCCATTTCTATATATGGACAGAATACCGCCCTAAATTTAATTTTTCCGCCTCGCAAAACTGATTTTTTATCATCAGCCCGTGTTACCTACAACTTATGACGACTTAAAAGAAATGCGACCACGAATTCTTTCCACTGATTCACCGGTTTTGTACTCAAAGCCTACGCAAGCATGCTTACCGATGAGTATACTTGAGAGACTAGTCGTTAGACAAATTCTGTACTTGGAGCATTGCTTTCCCGGAAGAAATTTGAATAAGGTGAAGATCACAAACTGAGCAGAATGTATTGACGTCATAGTGTATTGACATCAATACATTCTGCTCAATTTGTGATCTTCGCCTTATTCAGAATTCTGTAATGTTTTCAATCAGTTTAATTACCATATATGGCCAATGCTTCTTCCCCTGTACGTGCAGCTACGTAAAACTATCTCTCAAGGATGAACACTGAAATACTCAAGTGTCTTAACAGTTAGATACTTACAAAAGGAGAGAAGACTTCTTTAATATCGTGCTCTATCGAGTAGCTGTTAGTGCAGTAGGACTCTGTCCTAAGTTACGCTCCCATTTGAGTTTAGGCCGGGTGCGGAATATGTATACCCGAGAGTTTGATCGCTGTTTCTAGCGCTGTCCACCACGAGCTTCAGCAAGCTGAGGCAAACGCGGTGGTTTCCACAGGAATATAGCGGAAGAAGACTCGCGGAGAATCTACCCCACTCTCTGACCACTTCCACACCCTTGCCCGATGCATGACAAAGTCAACAAGACCGGAGATAGGGCAGGGCGTACGCGGTTTGCGCGCCAACACCCCACTACGTGCCACAAAAATACTGCCTTGCTAGGAGATCTAACATGCGTGGGATTGCCATAAAGGCCACATTAATAAGGAGCCACTGCAGCCTGACTCTCAATACGCCAGTCAGCCACTCCACACAGCAAGACACACAGTGTACTGACTGCGCGGAGCGAGTTATCCCGTCAGTTGGCAACCCTCCAAGCCACGGCCTTTAGCGCACGATGATAGCTTCAAGCGCATCAGATTGCTTATATAGAGGAGAGCAATGTGCCGAGGGTCGAACTTACTCTATCCCCCACCGCCAGCAACAATCCGCCGCCTAAGTAATTTGGTACAGTGGCTGATAGGGACGGCGAAATCGTCTGTGCGCGCGCTACAGCACGATCTGGCCCCCTTGACACACGTCCCACTTCACATTCAACACACACGCTGTGCTGATAGCGTGTCCGGTAAATGCGTCAGTTTGCAGTACTAACAAGGTAACAAGCTGTATACACATAACCCGTAATACAGATGGACTTGTGCTAAATGATTAGCGTTAGGTTTAAGTATAAGGTAAGGGCTGTCGTTAATATGACGATTACCGTCAGGGATAGGAATTTTAGTAGACTTAGGGTTAATATTACTTTAAGTTTAGGACACGGAAAAGCGTACAGCCTAAACCATTCTTACAAGATGACCTGCATTACCGGGGACGGCCCATATTTCAATGTCCGACAAGAAATTTAAACATTCGTACCCCTATTGATACCGGAACTGAGACAAAAAGCCATTACTTACTTTGCGAATTTTAACATGTTTTTGGACACCCACGGCCTCGAATTGTAGCAAATTTTTCAGTTTGCTTTCTGACCATGTAACTAGGTGGTCAAGTTTTGCCCCAAAACGCAGCTAAGTGAAAAGCTACCAGGGCATATTTTTAAGCCCATTATATCTGTTTTGAATACTGTTAACATCAAGAAAGTTCAAAGTGGAAGCCTAAGTCTATCTGGCAGAGGCCTACGGAGGCAGAATTCGTGGAGGAAGCGAATGACTCATCTCTTTCTAATCGGCAACGAGTGGGTTGAACCAGATCTCGGGTTTAACCGCGCAATGTCACGGTCAGTAACCGGGAGTCGCTTGCGCCTGCTATCTTGCGCCGTCCACGTTTAGGGTTATGGGAACTGACTAGCATTTCGTGACAATTTCGTGTACGCGATTGATCACTACCTTTAAAGGAAAAAATATCGAAAGGTCTACTTATGCGGCCCTCGTTGACAGCACGCAGAAATATGAACACCGTTGCCATAATACAGGTGGCATTACGCTAAATTAAATGAAGGGTAATTATTTCCGTGCCCCAACCCTAAGTTGAACGTTAATCCTTACCTTAACTCTAACGCTAATGCTATTACTAATCCTGACATTTACTCTGACATTAAACTAAAGACAAAACTTAACTGTTACCCTCACACTAACCTGGACGTTAACACCAGCCGCAAAACCATCTTATTTCAGTAGGTTGTTTTCCCATTTCCTTCCATAGAGTTGATAGGTTATCGCTACAAAAAAGGGGAAATTCGCTTAGGCAGTCCCAGCATTTTTTCTTACGAAAACGGTGGTCATAGTGTTTCGAAGGGGGGAATAGGATAGGCAGAGATATAAATTTTTAGCAGTAAGTGTAAGGTGAAAACATGTAGCAGTTGTTTCCCGCGGCCGCTGGGAGTAAATTGTTCCGCATGTAATCTCAAGGTATGTGCGGTGCTTTGCGCCGCGGGCTATACTAATCAAACTCCAGGACGGTAAGGCAGACCTCAGGCAAATTCAAGTAGACGACCTCTTACCCGCAATTTCTATTTTTCGGGAAGTTCAAGAAACCTGCAATTTAGCAATCGGGTTTTTCCGCAATACGTCAAAAGATAATACAGATAAAGGAAAATATACAGCTATAAATCAACAACACTTCCAAATACAATAAAATAGCATGCATATAGAAGTTATTAACGTACATTTAACTGTGTATCCTAATTCACCACCCACAAAACCTTTTAAACACCCTTTTCGTAGGACAACATGCTGGAAGTAGGGATTAATGAGGGGGACTACATAAGCTACTTTCGCCGAAAAAAGGAATAAAATAGTACCTCACAAGGTTTGAATTTTCTGAGTACATCAAAAATGGGCTTTGATCTTATATTATTTTGGGGTGAGAACATCCTGTCTGAACTGCGTGAGCTTAAAGACCAGCCAAAATCTGTGGCATGTTCTGAATAAATCTGGCTGTTATCGGACTGCGGCAACTAGGTGGGGCTGTAAACGTCTAGTCAAATTAACTTAATTATCATTCCTCGTTCTATGACTAACCCGTGTCCAGCCAGGTCTTGGAGAACTGTACAGGGGCAGATTAAATCTAGTAGGGTTTTGGTGTTCAGTCAAGTGTGTCAAAAATTTGTCACCGACTTCATATTGGCTGTCTGCTCGTAACTCACTACCGACTTCTCCGATTTCTCCGCTTTCCACAACAGCAACAAAAGCGCCGGATGTGTCTGCATGAACAGTCACAACCACCACCTCAATGCCGTTAGCATTTGCTCTCAAACTCGACAACTCCCATGATTATAGAACAGTACTATTTCCCTTTGAAGTCCTTTTAGTTAGAAAAAAGTATAGTTGTAGATATGCGTGCGCTGATCAGTTACAGGACACACCCGTTCGCCCTGGTACCTTTGGAGCTCACACGCGAGTTATGCCGCAAGTCGGCTAATGATATAGGCAGAAGTAAATTACCGACCAAGACAAGGTAGACTAGGCTGACCATTTCTGGCTTATTAGCCATCGTCACTTAGTGATGACCGACTCAAGTGTTGCTCCAGAAATTGGTGCCCCGCTCAAGTTTCGAACCCGCAGCCTTGTTAGTTAGAAGTCCAAAGCTCTAACCACTGCGCCGCGGGCTCGCCGTTTTTGGGATATTCTATTCGTTTTTAGTTGGACTTTTAAAAAATAAGGTCGCGGATTCGAAAATTGAGCGTGACACCAATTTCTGGGGCTACACTTGAGTTGAGTTTGACTAGCTACTGACCACACTAAGCCAGAAATGGTCATCCTAGTCTCTCTTGGCTACGTCGGTAATGTTTTTCTGCCTAAAATATGTGTATTTAGTTGAACGGCTATTCGTCCGCCGAACCCACATGAGAGCCCCTTTTCTGTATGACCCTCTTATAGTCCGTCCGGTATATAGGCTACATGCTCTGTAAACTATGCCAACGTACAATCAGTTACGTATATTTACAAATAGTATATTATCCGTTTTTTTAACAATGCAGCGCAATCACATTACTTTCTAAAATATACTTTCAAACGATCTGACGAAGTTACGAGTAAACCCCTAGAATGACAAAAACGATTGCTTTAGCACTAAACCCCTGTCCTACTAAAGGTGAATTTTCTGTCTTTACATGAAGGGAATAAAAATCAGAGAAAGGATGGGGAATAGGATGACTCCGAGTATTACAGATGGCCTCGAATAACACTTTAAGCAGATAATCTATTCAAGTGATTAAAAGTAGACGCGACCGTTGGGACAAGAACTTCTTTCGCCTGAGTTTTCGGATTCCCTTCAAAAACCATAATCGGAAGTAGATAGTTCCCACACGAAGAGTAACAGTATTGATAGGATGCCGTGGCGACGTTAGTGCATAACTCTGGTTTTTAACGGCTGCCATTTTATCGAGGGCAGTTGCCCGCCGGTATGCTAATTTCTCCATGGATGGCCTGCGAATCCTGACCTGTTGAAATTTCAATTCCGCATTCTGGATTTTGGCGTGATGATTGCTCGGCCTTCAGCATTGCAAGAGGCATTCGTCTGTGCGCTTCTCGAATGGCAAATTGGTTTGGCAAAACTGAGTATCAGCACCCGAATTTGGTTGAGGAAGCCATTACACTAGCGACTGCATCCAATAAAAACTTCAACGACCTTTGTATGAAGTACATATTTCTGATACTCTTTCTGATGCTGGTTTCCAGGGGGAATCCGAGAAGTCTGGCCCGATAATAACTTGTCGTAGCCATCGCGTCTACTTCTTCACAAGTTACTTCCTGAAACTTGCATTTCCGTTTCTATCTACATATTACGATGGCATACTGCTAACCCCAACTTAAATCTAAGTCTAGATATAAGCAAGGACCTAACCCTGCTCATAATCGTCAACTCAGTCTCACCTTAACAGCACATGAGTCTTGAATCTTTATCAACTTTGATAAATTATTTCCACCTTAAGATTGATGGAGCAGAAAAAAAACTTTTCGGTGGCTTGTCTGTTAGCAAAAGCCACTCTCTTTACCAAGACACTGTTGGGATGGGGGATGCACAAGATAGTTCAAAAGGAGCTAAAGATCCTCGATGTCAAACGAACTGCTGAAAATGTCAACTACTGCGATTGAATAAAGAGCCATAGACTTGAGATTTATGACACTCGTATAGACTGGAAACAGTGCATCCCAAGAATTTTGATTTGTAGGAAAGGATGCTCTTTGGGATAGAAAGGGTGGATTTAATCCTTGACTTTTCGAGGTTCGTTCCCCGGCTCGTCTTCGGACTAACAAAAAATGTGCATAGAACAGACAAAATTTCAAACGGGCGGAAAAACCAATAGTCATGTGGTGTGAGAACCAATCGGTAGTTTTGACCTCTGTCAGTTTGTATTGTGCGGCCCCCGTCTCTTCCACCGTTCTTTGAGGTGTTTATAAATTCCATCTAATTATATGTGGCGGTTGATGCATGAATCGTCGGAGTGGGCGGCCTCAAGAAATTCTAGGGTTCATCGTCAGAACAATCTGTCTTTGCTCGGCGTAGTAGACTGCTGACAGCACTCCTTTTGTGAGAGGGGTTGTTACTCTGATAGAGGGGAACAATTTCCGCATATGTGTCTTTGCGGTAAACGGAGATTTGGAATGTCCTGTCAGTTTTGCACTGTGCGAGGACATCTAGAAATTGGAGTTGATTGTTAATCTCCTTCTCGAGCGTGAATCAAATTCCCGGAATGGTTGAGTTGATGGTGTTGTGGGGCGTTTCTAGTTTCTCAATTGCTTACCCTTGAATGTTCGCATCTTCTGAGAAAATATCGAGGGTACGCGAGTGCGCTGCTGTGGATGCTGTTAGGTGATTCACTGATTCGTGGTTTGAGGTTCGGTGACACTGGCAAGCTCATAGGTCAAATTACATTCTTGCGGGAGAGAAGCTGCAGTGAACCAGCGTTCGTTGGCCCGAGGAAACTTCCCTGGGTCTTAAAGAGTTCCAACTTCCTTACGCACTATTACATTGAGGTTTCTGATTATGCATATACTGACTTGGAAATTCAAGTATCCTCAATGTAGGTTACTTAAAAACCCACGAAGTGTTCCTTTTCTGTACGCTTATTGTTCAAAAGGACTCATCAGGTAGCTAAGCGTTCTACTCTACCGTCAGCAGACACCATAACCTTCTTGTGGCCTACAAAGTCCTAGGCCAATGCTTGAGAAAAGGACAGGACAAGGTCAAACCGAACTTAGGATTTGTAAACGAAGATAAACCTGGGATGAAACCACCGGAAGGGGGAGCAGAAGTACCAGCATCCTCTGCCGTAGGGACGAAACATAACACTAACTGCCGTCAAGCTATGCCAACATCCACCCACAGGGTCAAGCAGCGGTTGGAGAAAAATCGATCGGCCCACATACAGCCACATGCTTAAATTGCTGATCGATAAAGTCAGTTTACGCTTTGAAAAAGGACACCGGCTCAGCTGCCCAAAACGTCAGCGAAGAAATAAACTCACTCCGGTGAGCACAATATGATATCTGATTCTTACCTCGGAATGCTGACTTTAATACACTTCAGCTTCATTTGAATTATATTCAAATGTATACATAAAAGCCGGAGCATCCCAAATGTCCGCGATGTTCTGCTGTGAGCAAAGTCAACGAATATTTAGGTAAGGGATACGCATACTTAGAGCAGCTTCAAAAATAAAAGCATAGCTTCCGTCCCCAATTCCTAATAAAGTACTCCCTAGAAAGTAGCCTGCTGATTTTAAATGAACGCACTTTCTCATTCGTATGTGACTGATATGCAGCAATCCACCCAGATTTCACAGCTGACATGGGCAGTGAAGTATTGCTTCATCTTCAAAATATCTCAAATTTTAATGGCTTAGGGTCACGCAACCACCTTTGTGGACAGTTCCAGGGCAAAACAGCAAAGCGGATTTCCGCTCTGCAACCCAATTAGGTAGATCGCTTAGCACTGTATATTCAAATCTTTTGAAAACATGTCGCGGGTACGCAAGTCCGCTGGTATACGCGCTGTTAGGTGATTCACTGGTTCGTGGTTCGAGGTTCGATGGCGCAAATAAGCACAGAATATTCATTCTGGTATCCACGTTTTTTTCGTTGAAACTTCTCCATAACTCTCCAAATGCCCTTCCGGACTCGAGTAGCGAGTACACTGCACAGTCCTAGGCTATATTACGCCCAGGGTTAAATATAATTTTGTGGTAAATTCAGCTTTCAAACTCTTGCATCGGTTAGTCTGTGTTTTTGCAGCGTCAACCACACCTAATAGGTCGATCGTCAGGAATCGCGACGCCTACCATCCGCGGTGATGAGCATGACACCAGTGACAGGCGTGTTAAATAGGTTATATAAATTGATCCTTATGCTCTAGTCCACATTGCTCCGGTGGAGAGATAGAGCCACTGAAACTGAGGGCGGGCTTGCAAGCAGTGGCTGATGTCAGGAAAATAAAACTCTTGTTCCAGTGATCGTATCTTTTTCTTCTGAAACGTCAGGAAAAAATATAACTATTGTTACGGTGATCGCTCTTATTCTTTTGAAAAACTTGTCTATGCGTACTGCACGCAAACTAGTCGCTGCCTCATGCACCATCCTAAGCCAACCTACCTACAGGCGTTTATGGTATTTAGCGCATAATCACCTACGATCAATAGGCTGTGGACAAACGCAGTGGAAACGCTTCAATGTGCTTGTCCTCGACGGAGGTTGTACAGTATTCCGTGGTCTTTCTTAGTCGATGCGGGTCCCCGATCGCTCTTCTAGGCAAGCTTCCTTGAGCATAGCGGGTAACACGAGGCTGGATAGGGTGACAGGGATTGCACGGCTCCGTATCTCCTTACTTGCAACTGGAAAATGAGCTGTGAAGTCAGTGAAGGTTATCACTATCCCCATCTTACAATTTCGATGCATCGTACGGAGAAGCTAAACTTCTGCATCAGTCTCAGGTGTCCACCATGATTCACTTCGGTTAATATCATCGTAAGGTCGAAGAACTTGCTAAAGACATCAATTTTTTATTTCTGACAATCTTCTTGTGATTGAGGGACTAGGAAGCTTATGTCACTGATTTTACCTCGTTTTGGAGTTCAAATGCACGTTGTGGAAGAGGTCTCTGCCTTTTAAATGGGAGGAGCCAATTCGCAGAACACAGTCTAGGTCATTCCTGTGCTGCTGCTTTTTTCAGGTGTTACAGTTTTGCCGAGTTCTCTGGCTTTTATTTATTCGTACGATGGCGGCATCTCTTAGAACTTATACTAATGTGGCTAATAAATTGCCAATTCGTGTGGTATGGACGAAAACAGGGCAACTACGCAGGACAAAGCAATGGAAGGCGTCGGACGGCAGAGGCCACTACAACTCTGTGGCCTTGGATCCTACGAAGGAATGCCTGGGAGTTATTGATGCTGTAATCTGATCCATGAGTTAGGTGTTTTAAATTCCTGTACAACCACTTAGCCATATTGCAAGTGGGTGACTTGATGAGCGCTACTATGATCCGCAGCTGGATATTCGGTTCGTGCACCTTGGGGAGACTATATGCACGTGTGATGCGGGGATCATCGAGGTTCATCCACTTGGAGTCATCTGGTTTTATAACTTTTTGGTGGGCAAGCTGATGAATGTTCTTCTTTTTGGCTGCAACTTGCTGTTTCGTCGGGCCTTCGGCGAGAAGAGTGTAAGTGTAAGTGTTCGCGTCAGTGAGGACTGCATTCGCCTTGTTGATATAATCCTCTTTGAGAAGTAGAAGACGACTCGATCGCTGGGACAATATGTTTATGTTCATGATGAGAGTAGCACCACGTTTGTCAGCGGGAGCAACAACGATGCTTTGGTCAGGCTTTAATGATCGCAATCCTTGCGCTTCTTCGGCTGCTAGGGTTTTCAGGTGTCTTTTCTTGCAAAGGATACCAGTGGAAAAATTGCGTATATCCGCGCGCATGCCTTCCAGAAGGGCTAAGTTTAGTAGAATAGATTCTAAACCTGTTAGAAAATTGGTAGGAGCGGCATCAGTGTGGTTAAATTCTACTCCCTTAGATAGGAGGCTGATTTCTGCTGGTGTGAGGTTCCTTATTGAAAGGTGCACAACTTGCGTGGATATGTTACTTTCGTTCTTGGGGTGGGTTAGCGACTGGAGTTTCTCCTGGAGGTCAGCTGTTCTCTTCAATCCCGCACCTTTGGTGGTAGCAGTTATTCTTTGCTGTACGTCATCGAGTACTTTTCAAGTAAGGCTAAGACGCACTGATTTCGAAGGTCGGTGAATCTTACTTCAAATCTGCGGATACGATTTTGGACACCAGATATAATGGGGCTCAAGACGCGCCAGCCGTATTTGTGCGCAAGAGGACTTCCAGTTTCGTTCTCCAACGAAGGCACTTCGGTAGCATGCAATGGTCGTGACATCAATGAATATAAAATCCACTGACTTTAAACGCATATAGTATCGTATTTTAAATGAATGTATTCATTTTATTTCTTGGTCATTGAAAGACAGTTCACAGAAATCCATGTGACTTGAGCGGTTGAGTCTGATTAACAGCAACAAAAACCATTGACATTACGACTTCTCCAGGGGACATGGCTGAAAAAATGGTCGACGTGCCCTTAAAACAGTCAGATTCTTAGGAGGATAAACCCATAAACATCACCCTAAAACCGTGTTCTTGCCGAACCGTAAGGTAACTTGCCCACAAATGCACAATCCGAGAAGTAAAGCTTTTGTTGTTGTTTTGATGGCCCACAAAATTTGGGGTCATCAAATGTACTTTTCGGACGTGCCGCCACGCTAAGCAGGATCAGTTCCATCGGTCAGCCCAAAATAACACCACCAAGGCCTTCGTTGGCTTGTGGGTTATTTGTTATATATGTTTTTGTGTGTGCGTGTGCGTGTTGTGGGTGTGCATCTTATAAACGTCCATAACCATCTTTCGTTGTTTCGTCTTCTTTCAAGGATAGCTCAAGGCTATTCTGTACCTTTCGAGGTGACGGCTACTGCGTATTCCACGTCACAAGCCTGTCAGTTTAAGAGGGAGAAAAAAGATGTTTCTAATACAAGAGTCAAATAAATACGCACCGACTTTAACGTAACAGACTTATGTTCAAAATGAGATTGACTGGTCATCATCCACACTTTTCTCTTGATCCCTGCTCATTTTCCCTGTTGTCGTCTTATCTCAATTTGCTCTTTCAGTATGTCATTTTTATACTTACCTCCGCTCTGCCTGACTGATTATTTTAATAACTTTTAACTTAATTTTATCGTAAGCAAGCAACGTTCTTCCTTCTTCTTCATTTCGGGCCTTCACTGAAATTCGAATTTTTTCCTTTTTGTTAGGCAAACTTGGTCATGAAAAACCTTCGTATCAAATGACTGCAATGTGGAAATCATAGTGTACAAGATAGCTTACAGAACAACATCGCACAACAGCTTGAGTCGTTTAATATGCGGACAAATTAAAAATCAGCCAGAGGTTTTAGTTTGTAAAACCGCAAACGTCCTCAAGATCCAGGGTGATGGGTCTATAGGGTGTACGACAGAAAGCACAAAATACTTTGACATTATTCAACGGTTCACAGGTCAATGTTTCTGAAGAGGCATTCAGCACATATGCTTTCCCCCTACTGTATCCCTATCGAAGAGCTGCTCATAGCATTTAGGAACATTTGGGGCATAAGAAGGGTCCTTGTAACTTACTATAGTCAGAAACACAAAATTATTCTTTACTGTTTGCTATTCTCATACTTGCATGACCTCCATAGGAAAGAGTGAGCTGCAACGTTGTGCAACTGTTAATGTTCGCAGCATCCGGCAGGCGGAGACACTGAAGTCAGCGAAAGAAAAAGGCTGGTTGTTACACCCATATAGCACAAACGGTAGTAATTAAAAGTGCGCGAGCCGTAGCATGACTCGTTTCACCATCGGACTGCTTTGGAAGTGCTTTTTGAACATGAAAATAATTCAAAATGGCCTCTTCCTATATCCTCGCGGGCATTGCCTGAGAAAATTTTAGTGTATTTAATTAGATACGACACATGATTTGTGGTCCAGAGGAGACTTTTATGGTAGCTTATAGTTTGGCATATTTTCACCAAGCTCTTAAACTTTACACCTACACCTTAGCATATGAGTTGGGACTGCAAAAAGCTTTAGTAAAAAAAAAACGTTAATATCATATAAAATCAGTATGACCCGTTAGAATTCGATCATCAAAAAAGAGAGGAAGTTGACTGAGGCTTAAGTGTTGAGAGTTGCTTTGGCAAATTTCTCTCCGTACGATAGGATTTACATAATAATACAGGCCGAATGAAATCACCTAAAATAATAATATTTACATAAAAGCATACATTTTTATCATACTGTGAGTCTATTCGCACACTATAAGGCCTCGGTTTGGTTTAATTTGAAAGCTATCGGTCGAATGCACATGGACGAGTTGGGAGCTTTAATGAATAGACACTAGAATAACTTGTCTTATGGGAGGGAAAATCCATTCTTTTTTACCAAACCTCATGAAATCAAAACAGAGGAAAACAAATTTGAAGTATTTTTATTGAACTAAGAACTTCGAATCTGCTTCTGGAAAGTGCTCAAAATTAGAAAATAATTATAAAGAACAACAGATGCATTGGCTTATAAAGGTTTTAGGAATGGTCCAGCGTTTTTTGGTGATAAAGCAATGCAAAGGCCTGAGCAATAAACTCCCATGCAAAGGGCGTTAGCGGTTGGTGAACTTTCATCAACGAGTGCCAACATCTCCCGACCTAAACCAAAACGAAAATGATCTATTGGCTGAATGGTTAGAGCGTGGGATTCCGATCAAAAAGGTCGCGAGTTCGAGCCTCGGGTGCTGCAAAACTTGGAGCTAGGTATGACTGACTGACGGATGACAGATAGTTAGCTAGACATGTCGATTTTACACCTCTCCCTTGTCTTTTTCAGCCAAACTGTAGGCCTATAAGAACACCTTTGTCAATATTATCGAATAAATGGACGTCAGACAGAGTGTACAACAAAAACACTAATATAAGCTACAGAGTGACATTTGTTTGTTTCCAACTGAAATGTTCATCTCTGTTGTACTCCAGACTCCACAACTACAGTTGGCCAGAAATAGAGAAATGCTTAATTTTGAAAAAAATTTCTTCCAACATTTTGAGAAAAAAGCCCCTTAAATATCATGAATAATTTTAGATACACAACTAAATAACACCGGAAAATTGCAAACGAGGAATAATTGCCGAATTTCGAAATTCTTTATTTACAATGCTGCTAGCATGGTGTGCTAATTACCCAATTTTGCAGTTCGGATAATAAAGAGGCGTAGGAATCCGTAGAAAAAGACCACCTGATCTAACTCTAAGAATAGTTACTCGCGAAAGCAGCGCTGACAACTGCTGGCTCACATTGAAAAGATCGCGTTACCGATTAAGAAAAAGAAGGCCCATTGCGGTCTCTGGTTCCCTGGTTAGCTTCATTTTAAACATGTAGTGACATCTAGATCTATCTCGAACCAGCGTCTACGTTGGAGGCGGTGTGTTCTTTTTTGTAGCTGGGGCGTGGTTAGCTGAAGCAGACAACTAAACCCCCCAGATGACCATGCCGGCTGCCTTTTCTTTGTCGGCAATTTATCTCGACTACTTTCTGATCGTCGCCATGCGAGGGGGCTAGGGAAGTCCGCAAGAAGGTGGAAGGCGCGCATATATTCGGGCTATGTAGATGCGGACCACTCCCATGGGCTTGTAAGTTCCCGTTGCGACAGATAAACCATCTGCCAATGGCTGTTGTGGTAGGGTGGGGGCTCGTCATTCACGATGACCAACGCCCACATGTCTGCTTTACCGACCCCCGACTCGGGATATGAATAAATTCCCTTGGCAGGGCAGTCTAAAATGTTAAACCAATCTTTCTTTCTTCTGTCGGCAGGCGTTGCCGTATTTTTTATACACGCCTGTAAGGGCGTCGGAATTCAATGATAAAAATGCATACTACTCAAGTATACATTGTGCATGGTGTAATTTTTCCTGTCGGTCTGGACGAAGTTTCGTCAAAAGCGTGCATTCTAATGTGACTAACATAATAGGTTAGCAAAGCTAGGATACAGAAAATATACTAAAAAATTCAAAAACAAGAAGTATTAGAACTAGTTTACCGATATATCACGGTTAAATCGGAAAAATGTTAGAATTTAAGCAATATAGTATGCTTCAGGACGACTACAGTATCGTCAATCAAAATAGTATGGCAAGGGTTGCGTGCAAAATGTCTAAGTTTGTTAAGGATTAATCAGTGTTCGCATAACACTATGAACGCATTTACGAAAACTTCAAAATAATAATGAGCAACCTTAGGCAAATTTTTCGCTTAAAATAAAAGTAACAAATAATTGTTTCTTAAGAAAAATAAAGTTTTCTGAATAATTTTGAAGCTCCGGAGATGTAAAATATAGCTTTAAATTAGAACAATGCATTAAAATTTTTTCTTAAGCTGATTGAATACCGTTATGACTTTCTTGGTATAAAAGAATTTTTCCTTAGTTAAGATATTTTGAACGTATTGCCATTATTTAAGCAGAATGACTAAAGGATAGACCTTTGAGTGTTGATAAATTTTCAAACGTTTTTAGTGCCGTCAACCTTTCGTCCATTAATACATACCGTGTTCGACTTTTATATCGAAAACTTTAAAATAAGATATCTATTAAAATCGTCAACTGAAAAACGGAGCTTTAAGATATTGGTTCTTATGAAGATACCCATGTAGATCAAAGGTAGAAATTGGTTAAAACAGCAAAACACATTGTCAAGCAAAACTAACTTCCGCAACACAAGTCTGATATTTTTTATTTCTAAGAGTAATAAAATAACTTTCTATAATAAGTCGACTCTTTAAAAAGCAATTTGATTAACTAAACAGGTGACAAATATATGTGCATGTGACTTTTTTTCCAAAGTAATGCCAAACAAAAACTGCAGGTTTTATGACAAGTTTTTACTTGACCTGGAGATTAATGATATAATTTCGCTGGAAATGAAAGAACTCACTTTTAGGTTTATATTGAAGCATTTTCACCCATAGTGAATTACTCCCCGGCTCTGTTCTTAGCTTGCGAATGCAGAAAAGAGTGGTCGCATACATACTAGTATTTTGATATAACTCTTATTCTTCTGTCTGTTACGTTTCGAAGTTATGCCTAAGCGGAAATAATTATGTACAAAAACGTATATTTATACAGGAGTTCGATTTACTAAGGTCTGGTTTTACCTTAACCTTCACGATAATATATGGGTAGTTTCAGTTTTGTCCCAAATTTTTGAGTCGGTGAAACAAAATGCGGTCAAAACCTTTTTGTCCCCGTATTTTGTGGCAATAATTCACTGTTTAGCAAAAATAGTTTTTAAAACGGAAATTTCTTTGTTTCAAAATGTAAATTTGATTCCTTAAAGTTGGCTTTGCTTTCATTTGCACACGTTCGGGTTCAATTTTCTGGTTCTGAAAGGGACATGTTATAAACTCTTTTTGCTTATTTTGGGGTCCTGCCATAGCATGATGCATATTAATAAACGTTTAGTTCTATCGTACCTTATAGCATAGGAAATTCCTTCAATAGCCAAAAGTCATACCCATTATCCGAAAGAAACTTAGCAAAAAGGGCAGTTTTACTAAATAAAAGGCCTTCTTAGGAGTAAATTCACTGAGTGCACTCAAATAACATCGCCAAATATACATTAAGCTATCAAGTCCAATTTCGTCAAGAAGTTAGCATGCAGCACTGTGTAACGACAAATTAGCGAGATTTTTGGTCAACCGATAATTGAAATGAACTTCCGCTCAATTTCAGGCGGTGAGTATTTTCCTGTCCTGAATTTAACCCTAAAATTAACCAATATCCCCACGATATAAACCTGAATCCTCACCTTAAATCTAAGAATCACCAGGAGCTTTCTCCAAAACTTCACTCGAATTTAGCATAATAAAATCTCTAAAACGAATGAAAGTCCCAATTTCCGTACTCAACGAGTTTTAACCATAAAATACTGAGTAAATCGGTTGTGCATTAGAGAAAACGGTTCTGTTCTTCGGCAGTCCACAAGGGATCTCTCAGTATTTTACGGATGAGCTCAAAAAGGATCACAATCAAGAGAGCTTATTACCACTAGTGGCAGTAAGAGCCGAAAACATTTTAAAATTTACCGGAAAGTGATGACAAGTTAAGAATCGGAGACGTGGAAATATCTGAGCTGTAGATAAAAGGCAACAATATATTTATTGTTATGGTGAAATTCCAGAAAGTTAGGACGGTCAATATCGATCGGAAAATTAATGTACAACAATAGAAGAAGAGTTCTAATACTTTGCTGAAATTTCCATACTCGTATACAAGAATCGAAGCAACCTATTTGAACTTAAATGAAGTCATCATTTTTGCAAATGCATTTGGGTCACAGTTTTCATCTAAGATGACAATTGAAACGTGCGGCTGGACATACGATGTAGACAGAAATGATAGTCTATTTGAATGACGAATATGTAATTATGGTAGATCACATTTCAGAAGGCCCAGGTACCATAATTGAATCTGTCCAAAAGTTTCATAATCTGAAACTAAGCTAACTGAAAAAAGAAAACGTAATATAAATTAAAGGAGACAAGAGGAAAAGATTTAATAAAACAAACTGATTCAACCGACGTTTTGCAGAGCTTGGTCTGGTTTTCAGCATAAGGTCGTCTGATACATAGAATCGAAAATAAATTGTAATGATTTGCCAGTCAGCTTGACAATAAACTGCTCACTGCTTTTCTATTCCACTGACTCGGCATTCCAACAGATGCCTAAAGAGTCCGAGAACTGCCTGCACAATTATTCAACGGAGGACATTTAGAGTCCTGTGTGGCTCGGTTGTTCTGTTGACATCAGGACTTTCCGTCAGACGAGCTCCTTTTCAAAATGTTCTTCTTAGATTTCTTCAGGTTCACTGTGGCCTTATTTCCGCGGCCTTTGTTAAGGCAATAATTTACCGTACCGCATGGTAAGCAGGAGAAAGGTCATTGTGTATGCTCCTGGAAACGACGCCTAAAATGCACGTCTCTAGTACGAATTGTCCCGTCTTTGAGTTTCGTCAGCGTAAGATGGTAACTAATTGAAGGTCAAAAGTATTTTCAGTCCCATCAGTTTGTGGTGCAAGTAGCGTGCTGGCGGCGAACCGCCGACAGCTGGCCTCCAACAATTTATCGTCCTTTTCGGGACGGGGTCTGACGATGCAGGTGACCAGAGCATCCCTTTGGCCTATGCTAACATAACAGCACTTCTGTAACATCATGGGGGCCAACATAAAGGCAGGCTATTTTGTAAAAAAAGCAAACACTAAATGCAGACATGACGACCGAAAATCGGCAGTATTTTAAAGGCTTCTCCAAAGCCGTTTCTCGATTGATCAGACCCACGGGATTAGGTCTGAGACACAGGAAATGCAAAAAAATTATAACTCGCTCTGCGATATAGCCTATGAACCCACTGTCCAGCACAAAAATATCGACGCTTGTCTGCAAAATATGTCGCAATTATGTTTATGGCAAGAGCCTTCGAGTAACCGGGCAGAAGGTGCCAACCAGCCTGCACATGCAAGTGTATTGAAAACTCGGCCGGTGGCTTTCTACTTGCAAGGCAGATTGGAAGAATTAGGCATGATTTTGACCTCCAATACACGACCAGCCTAAGCTGATAGCTCACCTTAGACACGTGATGATTCAGGCGTCGATTCCAGCGACAAATTAGTATCAAGAAATTAAAGTTAATGGAGAAAACTTTGCCACTACGATCTTTAGGTCCGGTTCCTTAGGGGAAGAGAATTTGGTGGGAGATCAGAGTGGTAAGAACAGTTTGCTATCTATAGAAGGAGTAAGAGAATAGATAGGAGCAAGTCGACTATTGGACGAGTGTAGGTCTGCACCCGAGCGAGGCAGTGTCTGAAGTCCTAGCCTTGTGGCAGTCACGCTAGCGGCCACCGAGAGCGGTCTTAGTCAGCCTTAAAGGTGATTGGTCAGACCGGGTGAGGTTATTGTCCAGACCAGAATGTGCATCCCAGTGGCGCCAGGCCAAAGGTTGAGCGTCGGTGTGTGCGCGCGTTAGCCACCATGGGGGATTGGGCGTTGATACAGGCTACGGCCACCGAGGGCGAGCGACCAGCTGCCATCCCGTGACCTCGTGTGTAGCGTGCGCGTTAGAAGGAAATAGGGTTACCGAGCTACTACATTATAACCTAAGCTAGGACAAGTTGACCGCAGTTAACCTAAGGAAATCTAAGGAAGCTATTTCGAGGGGGTGTTCACCTGACGCCGATGCAGGGTGACACCAAGCCAGCCAGCTCTCACAGAATCCCCCTGTCCTCATCGGGATTATGTTTACTCACGCAGGCAGTTCTCAAACTTTGATTGATGTAGGTTTACCAACTGATTACGCTACCCACTCGTCCCGAACTCTTTAGCAAGCTGATGGAAGGCTGAATCATCGGAATGGAAGCGGTCAATTGGCCACTAGCTTGGTAAAGCACTGCCATTCCTTTTCGATTTTTGTATAAAATGGCCTAGTTGTGGAGATTGCAGACCAACCTCTGCAAGACGTCAGCGATTCAGAAAATTTGTTTTACCAAATCCCTCTTTCCCTCTTGCCTCGTGTAATTTCTGTTACTTTTTTCATGTTCCGTTCACCGAATTTCAATTTGTGCAGAGTTTGTATAAACTCATTAATGCATTTCAGGTTTCTGTACTATAAAGATTTCTTAATGACGCATTCCTTGGCTAAGCAATCATTTTGGTTTACGTGACATGGCCAGGCGCGCATATCAATTGACATCTTGGATGACTAATGTGACCCCAATTAATTTCAAACACGATGACCTCAATTTAGTTCCAAGTAGCCGGATGTGCCTGCTGCCATTTTTGTTTACGAACCCCGAACAAAGAAGTGGTGGTTTTTAGGAGCCCACAGAGTTTCACTGCCTCTACTTGTTCATTCAATTTTTGGGAAGCACTGATGTAGTCCCAGTTGATGCTGTTCTACCTAGCATTTATAATTTTTGATATTTTTTTTCGAACTACGCTAAAGCTATTCTGATTTGCCTTAAATGTAAAAGTTCAGTTGTTGTGTTAATACATCACATTTAAAATGTTGAATGCACGGTAACTGATACATTCTCGAGAGAACTGTTCAAATGCGCTTGAGAAAATGTTAAGTAATTTGTGTAACGCGATACCATCCATATTCTATTTATGTGTTACTATGACGTCGAGGTCGATTACATTTATAACTCTCACTTCAGGAGCCTGTTGTCTGAGTTCGAAAAAGCTTTAAGACTTAAGAAGAGGTAGGCGCAGTTGCTGGGAAATGAACTGCATTCGTCTGCTGTAGTAGCCTACCGATTGCATCCGATAAACCTATGTACGCAGTACCCTCATCTGATGTTGTCTCAAGTGATGAGTTCGACTTGAAGTCTGTAGAGTTAGACAAATAACGTTCTTGTCGTAGCAATCGCATCTAATTTGCTCAATTACTTCCTAGAACTCGTAGTTTCGCTTTGCTTCTTGTACGCGATGTCAACTTGCGGTTGTTTGGATGCGAACCATTCGTTCTACCCTACACCAAGTACTAAATCCCCTCCCCGTTTTCTGTGGTGTGACTGCGATGTGAGGGAAGAAGAGGTCTTGCGCTAGATCGAAAATTATCTAGGTCTTGTACGCTATGGCAACTTACGGCTGTCTAGATGCGAATCATTCGCGGTACCTTACCCCACCTACTTTCTGCGGTACGGCCGAATTGCGAGGGAAGAAGAAATGTTGTCGTCCATCAAACAGGGCAACCTCGTGAAAACCATCTCCACTATCTCTCCTTTAGGTTCGCCCTCAGAAGTAGGATATAAAGCTGACTGCCACTTAGAGGGGGTTTATGTTGTAGGACCGAGCAGAGGAAGCGGCCAGGTGCAGATGCCCAGAAACTGGACCTTCTGTATGGACCTGATGCAACGACTGAGAAGTCGAGACGCGGGCCTGTGCCTAGGCACATCACTAGATCTCATGTGGCGTACTTATGGGGGAGTGAACATCCTGAATAGTGAATTTCTGTTTGTGTGCAGAGCCAAAGCAGCTACATACACAAGCGAAGAGCCGTTGTAACGAAAACGGCACGAGTAAATGACCACATAGGTCGATTTACTTAGAAAACACTACAAATGACTGTAGACACTGCCATAAAAACATCTTCCGGCATGTTTTTCACATCTTAAAATTGCAAAAATGGTGAAAAATACCAGCAATGAAGTATGGAAATTAGAGATATTAAGGGGATTGGGGCAACTTTAAGACAAGAAGGAATCCGTTGCTTCCAGGGGTTTCAAGTTTTTACTACAATCCCCACATCATGGTTGTTGAAGCATGTCTGTTCCGTGTCAAGACGAAGTCGAAAAGGCGGGTGATGAAGAAGGGTGCTGGCTTACGCACTGCAGTCAACCACAACCAAGGAAACCAAAATTCGGGGCGGCTCAGATCCTATCTGAGTGGAATTGCTGTGGGAGACCGTAATCAACGCCAATATCACTGACTCACCTTTTCTGCGCTCGCCAAGTCTTCAGTCGTGGTAACTGTCCGCCACACGCTCCTCGCCGATCCACTACTGGAGCTGCCTGCAGTATCCCCTTGTCCGTCTGAAGATCAGGCCGCTGCAACGCTTGTTGGACTTAGCCTCACGAGGGCTCGAAGCCTATCACTGTGCAACTTTCCCTGATTAGTTGCATGGTATTTTCCTTGATCCTGTAATCCGCTTGCACAGGCATACACACCATGACTGGCTAGAGAAGACTGCTGTAGAGCCATATTTAAACTCTTTCCCAGATTAATCACTGTCTTGTCTTATCAGTCTTCACTGATTTCTGACTAAGGGGAACTTTCTACTGTCGACAATGACGTTGGTGACACTGGCGATCCTGACGTGATCGAGTCTGCTGACGGTCTGGACCCCCATAAGATGGCCCGTTCTGGATTGGTTCTCAGTGTACAAAGACCTTCCGCATCTATCGTGTAACATGCGAGGTCGTGCGCGTGGACCACTTCACAGTAACGAGGAGTCACTGCTGCCTGACCCTCAGTTCTACAGGTATAGCGGCCGACTGTATTTAGAACATACCCCTTAGATACGGTAGACTGGAAAGATCTAGAGTGTTCCAAATTACTGGCACCGTTTGGCAATTCGATAATTTCTTTAGAATCAAATATTCAGCATTAATGCCTTTGTATTACTCAACCTCATTGTTTGCTGACTTTTTTGTAAATAAACCTTGTACACAGTGCTTACTGTACAGTTCAGCAGTACAGATATTACCGAAAACTCTTAGCCAATAAAAACAACATGTCTGTTATTCTGATGGCAAGAGGCACAGTGGACAGAACTCGAGCTATAGAGACGATGGAGGTTGCGGTGAAGTGAGTGGAGGTTGCGAAACTTGTAAGTATATATAGCAGAACGGTCAAGTATTCGTGGCCACGATACAAGCAGGCAGGTACCCTCACAAAGCAGAAGAACTGTGGAAGAGGAAACATTTTAGGAGTGTTGTAACGATCGTTATCGTTAAAGCGTCAGTAAACTTGCAAAGAAACTGAATGCTAAATGCCTGAAGGGTTCTAAATCCTGTATGCACTGCTATTTGCATGAAAGTTTGGGTGTTACCGCTCATCACTGAAGGAAAGAAATAGATCAAAGATAGAATGATCTTCTGCAAGGTAGTCAGGAGATGGAGTGTAAACGACTGGAAACAAGTCGTCTTCTTCTCCTTCTTCGATGAATTGCTATATGAACTGTTCCATTCGCCAAAACGACTTTTTGGGTTCCAAGTCCTAAACAGTTTGCGAATGTTGACGTTCCAAAGTTTAGCCCTACACCATTATGTGGAAAGCGATGTCCTCTGGAGGGCTCTCTGACCTCCACGTTGTACCAAGGCGTCCGAGAATGAATGGTGAATATTATAAACAGGAAATCCTGAAGCAAGACATTTTTAAACGATTGCAAGAAAATCGTGTGGGCAGGTTAACATATGAAAATAAACTTGTTCTGCACATGCCAAGCATAAATTTTATGTAGGACGGGCCCACAGCTCATACAGATCTAGAGACCTAGAGGTAACTGCCAGAGAATATTTCAAAATTTCTGGAGGAAAGACATGGGACTAGCAAGTAGACCTGACTTGAATACAATTGAAAATCTTTAGTAAAATTTTGGTATTATGGTTGATGCAAAACTGTCCGCTTCTCTTACTGTTGCTGGATTAGAGAGATCCCCGCTGGATGCCTGGAGAAAGATCCACTTGGAGATGTTCTAGGGTTTCATTCATTCGATGTCAAGCAGGGTAAAAGCTGTTCTAAAGTTCAAAGAAAAATTTCCTGCAAAGTAAATTGTAAAGTATATATTACTTTAGAGACAATGACTGTACAGTAGTCGCCGGTTATTAAGCCCACGATTAATAAGCCCAGCAGCGTATTAAGCCCAAGTCAGCTTGGGACGGAATTTTACATAGCAAAATCCGCCAGCTAATAAGCCCAGTCGCCGGCTACAAAGCCCAGTTTGCCAACAAGATAGAGTGAAATTCTCATCTCTCTGCGTGCGCAACTGGTTACGTGTCGCAAATCATTTTTTGTTTTTTTTTATTACGTAAAATACAGACAAACAGCATTCTTTTCTTGTACATAACCAAGTTCTACACATAATACAGTACGTATGTCATGTATAGTGCCTATCCTGCGTTTGCTAATCAAGAACTAGGACTCTCCGGTTAGTGCTCCCGTCGCTTATTAAGCCCAATATGATCTGGGCTCGAGGTGGGCTTAATAGCCGGCGACTACTGTATTATGATAGTGCAAAGAATTTCGGGACACCCCATATGATTTGTCTCTTGCGTAGTAATGGTGGAAGCATATAGATATACCAATAAATTGTTCCGGAACAATTATATTATAAGGCCTTTTGCGTACCGACATCCCTGCGTTTAAACGTCAGGTTTAAAGGTGACCGTGACCTCGAACGTCTCCGGCCAGTAGGTACGCATATCCCTCGCCTGTATGGCCTCCCAAAAATCCACAAGGATGGCCTACCAGTTCGTCCGATCTTGGATATGCGTAGCTCGCCCTACCATACGATAGCCAAGTGGTTAGCGGATAAACTCAAACCGCTGCAGCAGCAACTAGCACCACGGAGCTGTCAAGACGCGTTCACATTTATTGACGACATCAGGGACACAAACCTAAATGGCATGATGATGCTCTCCTTAGACGTCTCGTCGCTATTTACGAACGTCACGGTCGTGGAAACAGTAGATTACATCTGCGACTTCCTATTGACGAATCAGACAGAAGTAGGAATTCCAATAGAAGCCCTGAAGGAACTTCTACTAAAATGCACATTAAATGTGCAGTTCCTTTTTGATAACCAACTATACCGACAGATAGACGGCGTCGCCATGGGCTCTCCCCTTGGGCCTCTCCCAGCAAATATCTTCATGGGCAAGCTGGAGAAGTTTCAACTTAGCGACCAGATTCATGAATTTAAACACTACGGTCGCTATGTCGATGATATCTTTGCTATCGCCCCAGCAGACACCAATATAGACTCGCTTCTAAATACTGTCAACCAAGCACACCCCTCCATAAAGTTCACATTGGAGATGGAAACGGCAGGTTCGCTTCCGTTCTTGGACGTTCTCCTAAGCAGACGACCTGATGGTAGCCTCCAAAGGAGCGTTTATAGAAAGAAAACCTGGTCCGGACAGTACACGAACTTTCATAGTTTCGTACCCATCCAGCAGAAGCGTAATCTAGTTCGCTACCTAACGCAAAGGGCTAGAAAAATCTGCTCGGACGATACGATCGAAAGAGAGCTCACGAAGATCCAGGACCTGCTTCGAGAGAACGGGTACCCTGACAAGTTTATTCAGAAGAACATGATGGAGAGAGAACGCAAACCCCTAACACCCACCGTGGAAAAGAAGACCCTTTTCCTCAAAGTCCCCTTTCAAGGGGACGCAGCAAGTGAACTGTTAAGCCGACGCCTTAACCAAGCCGCATCACGAACCTTCCCAGCGGCGAAAGTTCGGGTGTTATTCTCAACAAACCCGGTCCTACACGGCGAAGGTAAGGATAAGCTGCCAGCCCAGACCACTTCCATGTGCATCTACTCATTTACTTGTTCCTGTGGAGCAGGTTATATCAGTCGCACGAGCCGGCGCTTATCCAAGAGGATACGGGAGCATCTGCCAGCATGGCTTAACAAAGGCGAAGTCAGGAACATCAACAGTTCCATTCTTGCTCATAAGGTGGACTCTGGACACCGTGTTGACCCGAACGAAGCCTTTAAGGTGATCTACAAGGTCTCACCAGATTACCCGAAGTCCCTGGGTCAACGGCTGCTGGCAACAGCGGAGGCCACGGCCATTCGCCTGATGAAGCCGGTGTTGTGCGCGCAGAAGAACTTTCTTCAGGCCCCAAGCCTAGCATGGCCAACGGCCGCAGAACTACCAGCATTTTCCACGCGTTCTTTCCCCCCTGCCTCTTCTCATTACCCTGTCACTACCCTCTTTTTATCAACCCAAACCCCAAGCCCCCATTCCCAAGACTAAGTTGATTAGAACGATAATTAATTGATTGCTTGTCACCCTGTACCTTCCCCTTCCAAATAAATGTAATGGCCCGAAGAGAATTTATCGAAAGTATACGTATGCTCGCCAACTGTCCTTCTGAATTATCGAATGGGGATTTTCGCAACGTTAAACGTCAATAGACTGAACAATCTACTATATTGGTCAGATTCACCGCGAGGTCAATGACGATACACGCACGGCTTCTGTGCGTAAATACTTATAATAAGTCGTTTGATTTCTTTTTTTTTCTGCATCCAATATTGATTTATAGGCACCAGTGACCTACGCGATGTGGATTCAAAGCTTATTTGACAAGATCAAAATGAGCAAATGAAATGCCCTGTCGATAAACTCTTCAACGGTAGTACTCCAATGGATAGTAAAGGAAAATGCGGTTTTTAAAACATGTTTTGGTGGAAAAATTCTCTCTGTTAAGATAAGCTTCGATTTACCCCATGAATGTGGTAAGCTGGAAAGATAAAAGTTGCATTTTTCAAAGAAATGAATGCGTTGTCCCGATGGAAGCACATAAAGATGCTGATAACGATGTTCAGAACAGCGAAATTCCTCAATATTACGCGTGACGACAACCGTAAATTAAACCATCTCTTCTGCTGGATAGAACTGCTGGAAGGACAACGAGGATCGGCGTCCAGTTACTGTTTATAACTTACTATAATAAGCCCCTAAGTATTTTTTCTTAAAATTTGCAGTGCTCTACGCGACTCCTACAAAACGCACATATGCTTAAGTTTCAGGATAAAAATGAGCAACTGAAATGATGCGACGATAGAATCTTAGATTGCATGTCTGCAAGGCGGTTTGAGCAAAGATGTTGCTCGGTAGGTAAGATTTAGTGGAAAAATGCTCTACTGAGCACGGCGTCAAGTTAACGACAAACTATAGTCTGTGGCGCGTTAATCGACCTGTTGGCTCGCTGTCTGCCATTGGACGGGGTTGCAAACGTCCAATCAAATGGCGTTCACTCCCTCCCTCCCTCGCTCAATCTAATAACTAAATCATATCTGGTCAATGCTTAGAGAGTAGTGTATTCACAGACGAAATCACATACGACAGGCACCTAGTCTCCAGCCAAGCTTTATGTCCGCAACTAACTACTGGCCGGACTGCTTTCTGGGCCAGCAACCTTTATCCATTCACATTAACCGCTTCCGGTTACTGATTTGTACTTTCCCGAAATCAAATTGTCGTTTAAAATGTCTTTTTGGAGTGCACATGAATACCGTGAATACCGAAATAAATGGTGCGACTTTAAATAAACCTTCTCAGACTGCTCAGGGAATATAAGCTAGCACGCATGCAGTCAGAAACGGAATAATGTTTCCTATCAAACCTTTGTATTTACCATTGCGAAGTGGGCTCTCTGAAACGCAGTTTGTAAGTCAAAATGTAAGTACTACCTATGGGCGGAACTGCCAGGGAAGTTCTGGGCGGATGCAGATGAGTTGAAAAGTTAAAAATAAAAAAAACTTTATGCAGAGAATGGCAGGATGGTTTCGCATTCATTATTAGACGTAAGTGCTTTTGGCGGTATCCATTTAAAGTGATAATTTGCAAACGTGACTTGAATGGTCGCATAAACGGGACACGGGAACGGGAACCGCCCACAATACGTCTTGCCTTGCGCTAAGTTTCGGGGGAAGTTACGTGCAGTGTTAATTTTGGCATTAATTTTCATGTTCAGATAAGGATTAAAGTTAGGTTAAGGTTTACGTTGGAGTTAACTGTCGATTTTAGGTTTAGGGTTGAGCTAGGGTTATGATTAAGGTAAGAGTTTAGTTTTAAGGCACGGGAATATTTACCCTTCTTTAAATTTATCACAAAGTCATCTTTTATAGGTGGAGAGGAGGCTTTCTTTATTTCAGTTTTCTGCTTAGGCGTGCAAAGAAGTCGTCCGTACCTGGTCTTAAAAATATGAACATTAACATTAGTTGAGTCTCGTGCATCTAAGGTCGTATATGACTTACCTTCTACAGCCTGCAGCTATATAGGGGAACACATATTCATTACTCAGCCAATATATGTGAACACAAAAGTGTGCTGATGAGCATGGTTCTAGTTGTAAGGTGAGTGAGGGTAGGTAGTACAGCAGTACCAGTGCAAAAGGCTACTGTCACTTAAAAAGTTAGGCGGTGTTTTGGCCTGCATTGGCGAAAGCGGCCTGCGCCTTATTCCGGCTCGGTCATCTCGACTTTTACTTGTCCTCGGTTTAGGCAGGGAGAGTGTTTAGAGTGTGGCAAATGGTTGCTCTTCTACTTTCACTATACCTGACTACAGTCTCCATCCCTGCTCTTGGGCATATGGTGGGCATCATGAAAAAACGGTGGTCAAACTCTCATACAGTTATAATTGCCAGGGTTGGTTTTCAAAGTTAAGCGTACAATACAGCCCAAACATAATTCCAAGTAAAAGTTACAAATCATGGAAGTGGTAATGTTTGCCGGTATCATATTAGATTATGAAGCAGGACGCCTCCGTCCCCTTCCCACTTGCTCGTCCAACGGCAATATGCCAGTGGGTATGTTTTATACAGCTGCTGGCGTTTCGAGGGTTTACGTTTGCGTCGCAGTGTAGTTAAGGGAGGCTAGGAACCGTCACGATAGTCACAAGTAAAAGTGAACAATGCGCTGATCATCTAGGCTAGAAACATCAATGGGACGAAGGGGATATTCCTACTTCACAAATGTCGCCCTCATATGTATCTTCGCAAAGCCCGGATTATCACGACTACAGCATCCGGTTAACGGGCAGGCTATGCCCAATGAGGGTCACCGGCACCCTATAGCCCCTGCAGTAGTTGGAAAGGTGACAAACCTTGTCACCCGGGCCCGTTCCCACTGCGAAAGAGACAGCGTTATTCTCAGCGCGAGACCGCAACATGCGACACCACGGCTCTTGCGATGACAGGCCTCGATAACGTGCATAGCGTGCAAAAGAAGGATGCATGCCATCTATTGATACAGTTATAGGGCTATATTACAAGAATACTAGAATATATTATCTGCTGGTTAGTAAGTATGAGTACTAGAATTAGCACTGTTAGCTGTGGCATGTTACCTCTAGCAACACTATCCTAGTTCTCTTAGCCCAAACTTAGAAGGAACTGACAGCCTGGTGCATAGAGCTGAGGGGGCGGAAACAAAGGCAAGCACCCATGTGCGCCGGACCACAAAATTGTTTTCATTCGGAATAGCAAGAGGAAAATTGTCGTTTTGAGTAGGTACACATCGTCAACCCTTTAGGGTGTTGAGGCCCCTTCCGTCGTACACTTTCTGGAATTAGCTTGGTCTTAATTGCTGAGAGCAAATATACCTTTATATAAAAAATTGCTGGCTTTCATAGGAAAATAAAAGTTTATGAAGAAAAGACTCCTTCAAATATCATGCAAACCAGGAGTATGCAAAGCTTTCGATGAACTGCATGAGGTCCTTCGACCTACTGACTGGTATTAACACATGTACACTATAACGTCAGAGCTATCTTGTTTTCCTATGTAACCAGATTTGTCGGAGGGTGTTCAGCAAAACATGAGAATAAGACGGGTGCTCAAAAACAGGCCATTACCTCACCATAATTTCTGGGGTGGTCTGCCGATGCTGTAGCCCATCATATGGTGGTGCCTTTGGATGCCCAACCATACGTGTAATAACTACCACGGCCTATAAGATTGACCACACGTACAAGAACTACATATCTGACCCCAAGCTTTTGACCAGTCAGCACAAGCCTAACCCATTGATGAACGTTCATCTGACCAGTAACAAAACGCAGCTGTCCCG
The DNA here is from genome assembly GCA_036362985.1 of Ligula intestinalis. NCBI lineage: Eukaryota > Metazoa > Platyhelminthes > Cestoda > Diphyllobothriidea > Diphyllobothriidae > Ligula > Ligula intestinalis. The sequence goes on from JAYGXS010000004.1 coordinate 34,643,636, forward strand.
TTCTGCTTTGGGTATCGACAGAGGCCTTGACAGCCGTAACAACTGGAGATAGGCAGATAGTATTGCTGACAAAGAAAGAAACGACTAGTATGGTCATTTCTGGCTCATTAGCCATCGTCAGCCATTTATACCCAGCCCCAAGCAGTGCACCGCCCAGGGCTCACAGTTGCCATCATTTTGATCAGAGTCCAATGCCCTAAACATTGAGCCAGGAGCGTATCTTCATTAGCTGACGACGGTTAATGAGCCAGAAATCGCCATACCAGTCACGTTTGACTTTGCTAGCAATACAATCTGCCGACCTCGAGTTGTTACGGCCGTCAAGGCTTCTGTCGAGACCCAAGTTAGAACGGGACATATGAGTATCCTTACTGGTCAGGGGAACGTTCTTCAGTAGGTCAGAATTCTGCTGACTGATCAAAAGCTTGAGGTCCGATATGTAGTTCTTGTACGTGTGGTCTATCTAATAGGCTGTGGTAGTTATTATACGTGAGGTCGGGAATCCAAAAGCACCACCGTGTGGTGGACGCGGATGTCGACAGCGTCGACAGACCACCCGAGAAATTATGGCAACGTAAGGGACTGTTTTAAGTAACCGTCTAACTCTCATTTTTTGCTGAAAAAACTCCAACAAATCTGGTCAAATAGGAGCACGAAGGTAGTGCTGATGTTATAGCGTCCGGGCGTACATTGTTCAGTCTGGAAAAGGTCGGTCACATTGGACTCCCTTAAAACCTCTACTATTCATCGAGCATCGGAATAACCCTCAAGGGAATGAATTCAGAATTTTTATTGTTAATTCGCAATAGCCATGCTCGATTTGGACGACAGGACAACGCGCATTACTAACCTGGTAAAAGTCTTTTAACCGAATTGGAATATGAAAATAAGGCAGGATTGCAAGACCAATGTTAGATTTACATAAGAAGTCAGAAGTATTTTCGTCATAACCAAAACGTCTACTGCGTATTGTTTAAATCGAACTCATCCGTGCGCTTATGAAAGTTTAGGGTAGTTCTGCTACTTTAACTATCTCCGATAAAGTGCATTGTTGCAGCGTAAACAATTGGACAACCCCGAGAAAAAGTTTGACGGTGTAGGTCACACATCTCAGCGTAAACAATCCTGACCTACAAGCCTGCCGGTCAAGCGTTTATTCAACAAAAATATTTTGCGCGAATTTGCAATCAAGCCTTCGCAACCAAATATTTCAGGCTTTCTCCTAAATTATAGATTAATATTCGAAGGGAAATCCATTATCTACTGTGGACCTGTACCTGAAAAGGTCATTCCACAGGCGTGACTCCAAGTTTGCGCCTAAATTTTCTCAGAAATAAGGCAGCGTTGAACAGCAACTGGAGTTCGTGAGCCGGAAGGACATACAAGTAGCGATGGGCGGCTCCCTGATGAGCCTAACCCCTCGTAGCTATGTCAATCGGCGGCATAAGACCGGTCTGGACTTTTAGCTAGTACGTCTGCGGTCAGTGTAGGAAATATTTATAAATTTGACTGTTTAAACATAGTCCATTTCGGCAGTTCTCACCTTTCGAGGGTTACTTTTATTATTTCCTCGATAAATCTCTAAGAAACAACTGTAAAATCAGGAGAAAAAATGAGGCATTAATCCAGAAAACCACGACTGAAACACTGAGATTAAAGAAAGTAACACTGATAGAGGCAAGTAAGTGAGTTAATATTACAAACTGTCAAATGTGAGGATTGGCTAGAACAAAACCTGGACCATGAAGGCCAGAACCTCGTAAAGGTTTTCCTTACATGTGGACTCAGAAGCGGCGTTTCCTCCAGCTAGCTGTCATATAATACTCAGGTCCGCAACCCACATCACAAAGCTCTTCCAGAATTAATCGATAAAGGGTTTTGCGACAAGTGGCCGCAAAATTAAACACATCGACTGACTTCTGCTTCGGTCAGGTCTTGGCGGTCTTGACTGGGCTTCTTATGGTCAAAGTCAAGTTAGTGTAAGTGTCTGATCGACTTCGTGTACTCTACCAAAATCATGACTGATAGATGATGCTTTATGTTCAAGAGTGGAAATCAAGGTCTCATTGTCCAAAGTTGATATTCTGCCAAATCGATGTCGTTAGAGTTCGAAAGCTTCTGCTAGTGATAAACAGTTTTGTCATGGACTTTCCTTTCGCCTTTGGAATCACAGATCACCCGGTCGAATACCTTCCTGCAATATTGAAGACAGTGCGTCACAGTCTAGTCAAGAGGGATCAGAAACGGTCACGGCTGTAGCACGTAAAAGTAAACCTGGCGCTGATTATTCAGACTAAAGGCATTAGTGGAACGGGAGGATATGCATACCTCACGAACCACACACTCATACGTAACTTACCGAAGTCCGGGTCATCACGACTGCAGCAGCCCGGTAACATGCGACTATGTACAACGAGGTTATCGGGCACGCATGTGTTTCCACACTCCGTAGCCCTACCCCCTCCCCACTCCCACCCGAAACGCTGTTTACTCTGACCTCGCCCCGAATGTTAGTTCTCCAGATGGCTTAATGATAAAGGGACGGAGAAGCATGGCTTATCGCGTCACCGGGGTCCCTCCCCACGGCACAGAGGCCGCGTTACTCTTAGTGCGCGACTCTTGCAACATGTGACGCCCCCATTCTCGCCATGGCAGGCCTCGACAGCGTTCAGAGCATATTCCATAAAGAACTGCCCATCCCCCTAGTGGCTGTGCTGAAGGGGCTAGCACAACATTAAGCTTACACGATTGCTGTCAAGTTCGGCATTTCCGCTTTTCCAAAAAAGGCTATTTTCAAACAGCATACTAGTAAGCTTAAGACTGTTTTTTGCTTTCATTTCAATGATACCCGTACATTATTAACGTGGGGTTTATTTCGACAAATTTTCGTGCTTTTGTTAGCGATCAAACAGGCAGAAACACAGTGTGGATATTAGAATTACCACAGAGTCACAAATATAATCTTAAAGCAAAATATCAAAAATACGGAATATTGTCTGCATCAACTTTGTGCATCTGGCAAAGGTGATGGATCCCGTGAACCACAATAAACTCTGGACAAGCGTGCATAGTTTTGAAAGGCCGGAACGAACATAGAACATGACAACTGACAACTTGATGTCATAATTCAGGGAACTGCCTCCGAAGCATTTGTTGTGATAAATGGAACGAAATACGCTAACTTATTAATTTCCGCCCTCTTCAGTTCCACGTTTATCACGTTGCCGACCATATATTTGTGGATGACTGCGTGTCGGGCACAAAAGTCGAGACGGACACGAAGGCGGAACCAAGAGGAAACTGGGATTGTACAACACGGAATTCCCGACGACGCCCATATAAGCGACGGAAACCTAGATGGCCTATGAAATCCAGACGCTAGAACCAAATCACTACATTCTCTCGCATCTTCCGGCCACCGGAGTCATAGGAAAAAGGGGCGTACTCAGTACAAGTCTGTTTCACTAGTTAGCAATTTCATTCACCAATTTCAGCGAACAGCGGCTGGTTTTTTATACCTTTAAAAAACAGTTCACCCTGCAAGTTCTATCTACATTCTTGGCTTAAATTATAAGGTCACTACTGTAATCCTGCGTCAAAGATATATGTTCACATGTGGTTTGACGTAATTGGGGCCAAGGGTAAAGGACCGTAGTAAAATTAACAGATGGATAAAATAGACTGCGAGAAAAACTCCATCTCAGGATAAAAAAACGTTATTCGTCTCACATTTCAATTTCAAGTTTGAATGCTGCTTCAGACGCAGCAATCAACAGAGATACAGAGCTAATAGACGAGTAATGATGTAATTTATGTCTTCTCAAAGTGACCCTCTTGCATTCATTGAAAATATCCAAATTCAACGCTACAAGGGGCTTTCTGAGTGAGAAAGAGTGGCCTAGCCTTTCAAGTTTTTAGCTCAGTGATCGAACCCTTTCCCTAAAACCCTTTCTGGGACTAGCTAGGACTTAGCTATTGGCAGCAAACATACCGCAATAGTACGGAATTGCTGACCTATGAAAATCGAAATGCTTGCAGAGAAGTCTCCCTTAAGATAGAAGAGTTTTTTTCAACTTGTTTAATAGACTAGCATGCACAATAGGTTGTTAATGTTTACAATGCAGGGAGAGTATCCATGATGGCTCATTTCCCGTGGATGCTCACGTGGGAACGCGCGCACACGCCTCACCGCTACGAAAGAGTGCACATGCACTGGCCGCATAGGCCTATGCACCAATTAGCTGGCCAATAACCTTTCAAAAGCTTACTCACAAAATAATCGTTCTCTGAGGCCACTGGGATGAATGCCGCCAGACCCGCACTTCTGACCAGACCACCTGCAGCCCGATCTTCAAATTCCTCCCACCTATCCTCTAAATCCTTCTGTACACCCGCATTTATTCATGCGTTCGGTGGTGGCTGTTTTTGCGTCCATCTGATCTTGAAAGATTTGTAGTTAGCATCCAAATCAATATGCCTGTTGATGCATTCCTCGTCTGAACGTATTACCTCTAGGAATTTGCGGCTCAACTTCCACTCATATCCCCCTTCTTCTCATATCCTGAACCTGCTGGGATTTAACTTACTGAACCCCCTGCGATATATCCGCCAAAGTGGTCGTAAAATGCACTTTTCAGAAACGGTAATCATGCGGTGTCATTTGTGCGGACTGCACACCTTTGGGTCAAAGTTGCAGTCACTTTCCCGTAGTCGATCTAATAGGCCGAGGTAGTTATTCTACAGGAGGTTGGGAATCCAACACCACCACCTAGCGGTGGTGGTGGAGTGCGATTTGAGGCCTGTAGGCCATTTCCGGACGTCTATAGAGTCAATAGACCACCCCAGAAGTTCTGGTGAGGAAATGGACAGGTTTCTGGTCACTGGTCTAGCTGTCTTCTTCGCTGAACATTCTCACATTACCTGAATCATCCGACAAACCCGGTCAAAGAGGAGTGTGGAGGTAGTACTTATGTTATACTGTAAACACGTAAATGCCTAAGTTTGAAAAAAGTTGGAAACATTGGAGTTCCAGAAAGTTTTGGTGCTAATCGGACCTCCGACTAATCGTTAATCGTTCAAACTCAGAAGGACCATAGCCATTTTGTACTGCAAAATAGCCCTTACGATTTATCTGTTTAAAACCGGCATAATAGGTGTGCTTTAGGCTTTTTTTTTACTGAAACTGAACATTTATTTTGGGAGTACATAAGGAGACAGGTATATAGGAGCAATGTTTGATTTGTCTTAGGAGTCAGAAAAACATTTTTAATGGTCAACACTCCTCCTGCTATTTTTAAAGCTGCACCATTGTGCAAAAAGGCTTGATAGTTTTGCTGTACTAACGCTCTCCGATATAGTGCATTGATGCGGGGTTAACAAGTTGACAGCCTCAAGAAAAACTTTCACATCGTAGGTCAAACGTCTCAGCGTAAACAGTCATCACTGACAGGCCTGAGGGTCAAACATTTCTTTAACACAACTTGTACAAAACAACTTTGTCTGTTTTTTTAAATTTCAGAGGAAACGAATGCGCGATGTTGCAATAACTCTTTTGGGATCAAAATTTTTAGGTTTGGTCAGAAATTTCGAGACTAGTACAGCTACTGTGGGATGAAGCCCGAAAATTTTTTGCTCCAAGTTCGTACATTAATTTTGGCGCAAATAAAGCACTTTAGAAAGGAATTTGGAGTTAGTGTGCCAAAGTAACATGCAAGGAACGATGAAAGGCCCACTAATGCGTCGAAACCCCTGCAGCTGTGTCAAAAACCGGCACAAGATCGGCGAAACACACGTATGTGGACATTTATCGACTCCATATGCTGCGAGTATGATAAATAACTATAAGACTGAATGTTTAAAAATACCACAATTTGACAGTGCTAACTTTCCAAAATTCACTTACCTATTTCCTCAGAAATTCCAGAAGTATCAGCAGTAAAATTAGAAGAAGGAGTGAGGCCGTAATCAAGGAAATTGCCCCCATGGCCGTGAGCTTAGACAAAATAATTGGCGCAGTAAGATGAAGACGCTTAATATCAATAGAGGTCAGTAACTCAGAAAGTGCTTCTCTCTGTGATATGTAGATTAGGTAGAGTAAGCCTTTAACCATAACGGTCAGGACCCGACACAGGGTCTCCCTACATGTAAATCGGTATTGGTGTTGCTTCTACTCTCACCCTCATATAATATTAGGTTAATGCAAATATTCTGCGTCCGACGTCACAATGCGCTCCCAGAATTGATAATTAGGGTTTTGCAACAATCGGTGGCAAATTAAATGCGTCGATTGTTTTTTTGCTTCGGTCAGCTCACGTGGGTCTTGACTGGGCTGTTAATGCCCAAAGTAAAGATAATTTAAGCGTCCCGAAAATGTTGTGTGATTGACTTTTAACACTGTTGATTGACGCTGAATGTTCAATAGTGGAAGGCAATCCCCCATAGATCAATTTTAGTGGTCGACCAGAAAGAGGCTGGCCTTCCAAAATGATGTCATCAGCGGTAATACGCTTGTAATAAAGAGCTCCAAAAACCAATTCCTTGTCCTGACGAAGTGAGTTGAGTCAGGCTTTGAACTGCTCCTACTTTGACGTTTCCGATTAGCAAAGGTCTCGGGTCGACGGCCGTAACACTGAGCTTGGAAGCTTGACGAAGAAGAACCCTTTCAAAACATCACAGTTTCTTTTTTGGATAGCCTGGGATATACTTGCGATGTTGTCGCAGCGATTGCGGACTGTTTTTATCGGAGATGAAGTCGGTGTACTTGTCTTGAAGGATGGTCCTCAAGGATTCGCGGCCAAATACCTCCAGGTTCCGTTTTAATTCCACGTGCATTTCCAGCCATATAGAAGAACAGATCGCACAGATGTACGGTAAACGCAGAGCTTTGTGGTAATGAAAATTTCACGCGAAGTCCATAGCCACGTTCGAAGGCTGTAGAAAACTTGTCAGTCTGCGTAAATTCGGGAGGCAATGTCATCCCCACTCTATCCATTCGGCAGCAGCCTAGTTTCGATCTATTTGAAACTACGGATTACCCGTATCTGCGGCTGCTATGTAACTTTATCTCTTCTGACGAATCCGCGACGGATCTGGAGACGTCAGCTAAATAAAAGTATTGTCTTAGCGATAAAGTTGTCTTCTTATGTATTGGAAACTGTGTACATCTTCCAATTGACAGCCACTAATTTCGAAGGGTACCTTCTCTTGGGCAGGGATGCAGCATGAGAACATTTTGGTCTTTCCAGTGTTTATGGATAAACCGACCGATTTACTGACCTCGTTCACCCGTGACACCATACACTCTAGACTGCCAAAGCTTGACGCTAGTAAAGGGATATCATCAGCATCGTCAAGAACATTCAACCCGTGTCCAGGTGCAAGCTAAATACCGTCATCTTCACGTAGAGTCTTTCTGAGAATCCTGTCAATGGCGTAGTTACCTAGGATGGGCGACGGGAGACAGCCTTGTTGAGAGTCAGACCGAACAGCGGGGGGTTCTGAGAGGTTGTTGTTGGTCAGGACTCGCGCGGTGGTGGAGCGGTAGTATGCCATAACCATGGGGATTATTTTCTGTGGTACATTATCCCTTGTCATTATCCGTCACAGAGATTCACGATGGAGGGGATTGAACACTGCGGCAAAGTCAACACAGCATACAGCCGTTGGTTGTTAGTAGCTATGGCGGAATTCAAGGTGTTGAGTTCGGTCTGTGTAGGCCCTTATTTCGTGCTGGAGGGGAGCAGGCGCCTCGGCAACCACGATACCCAGTCCTATCCCCAATTTTCCGCGTGGGGAAGAGGGCGGCTGGACTGGCCACTGCTGCACGGGCAAGAGGGTGAGAGTGCGACTAATTGTGAGGTAACATCCATCCTAATGAACCTGATGCGGTAAAACCTACCACCACGCGTTAATGGACATGGCTGGGAGCGCTGCCAGTCCATAATGTAAGTCAGGCACACTCAGGACTGCCGACAAGATTGTGATGGCTTCCTCCGTAATGATAACTCGTATGGCCGCCCGAATACGACGTGGGAATAGGAGCGATCTAGTCATTTAAAAAAGGTGGCGTTGCGATAAGTTTCGCGAAGGGTGAATAGTATTGTGTCTTTTGCCTAACTATCGCTATCTCTAACACTATTTCTAAAATTTGTCCTCGATCTAAACCCTAGTGCTTCCTTTAACCTAAATCCTACAGTTAACACGGGCACTTTAATCCTTTAAATAAACCATACCCTAAGCTCAACGCCGACCTACACACCCAACTTAATCCTGACACTCACCCGGATCCCAAAACGAGCACCCTGGCATTTGGCGCCAAGTTCTAGTTCCTGTGTCCTGTTTAAGCGACTATGCAAGACATCCATAACACTGGCCTTTCCATGAACGCTGTTGAATTACTTTTAAAGATAGCACGTTGAAAAATCGTGGCTGTATTGGTGTTGTGTTTTCAATGCCCGTGAATTCATGCCTTGCGCGCACTTTCTGAGAGAATACGTATATACGTGCTTTTTTGCTGTGTGAAGGGCGGAAATTCAGCTGGGAAAATGCCCCCCACCACCCAAATATTTTAAATTGCTCATACGTCATAAAAGTTGCATGTTCTGGGAGCAAATCAACATATCCCGACTTGTTTTTTTCACTGAAAGGCCTCGTTATGCCCACAGAATATTTAACTGGGTGCGGAGTAGACTTCATGCGTTGAAATTAGCATTAGTAAACTTAAAATTCGTAGGCTGCGCGAATAGTCCTGACTGCCTCGAGAATTTATAAAACATCAGGGTGTTTTGCTAAGGAAATAATACGGCCTTGAAGAAAAAAGCCGAAGCAGGCGTCATTTCCTACAAATGAGCACGACGGTGCACGTTCTGCACCCCTTCTGCAAAATACAATATGTTTATTGTGTGCACGGGGGTCAGTAGAGGGACACGAGTACTGGGGGTTTTTTTCACCCAGCCTTGAGTCAAATAAGAAAAAGACGTCTGAGCAGGTAGCGTTGCCGGCAGAGCCAATTTGACTTCTCAAAGACAAGGGAGACTGGAATGGCCACTTCTGGCTCATAAGTCGTCGTCAGCCAGTCATATCCAGCCCCAAGTTGTGCACCACCCAAGGCTGGAACCCGTGACCCTTTGCACGGACGTCTAACACTCTAATGCTAACTGCTTGGGCTACTAGCCGTTGTGCGACTGCGGGCGAGAATCGAGAATGAGTCCTAAAACAGAATGAGCCGAGTTAGTTCCGTTAGCTATGGCTAACGCTCATTGGCGAGTATAAAAAGACGTATGTTTCGTATAAACCGAAAGGCAGGCATCCCAAGAAATATATTTTTATGGAAAGTCTGTTTGAAAGCCAGCACGCTGTTGTGTAGGAATGTACCCTGGGTTATGTTTACCGTTAATTGGTAATATCGCTAGATGAATGGCTACAGATGAAAATAACTAATGGAGCATTGAGTTGGCTCTATGGATTACTCCAAATCCACAAGTCAAACGTCTCCTTCTCGACTGTTACCTCAACCTGACTTCACTCCCAACCTTAAACCTTACCCTAAATGTAATCCCAAACCTCACCCGAACCCTAAATATAATTTCCCCAAAATTTGGCGCAAATCCACGTGCATTGTGAATGGTTCATGTTCTCGTGCCCTGTTTACACGGCCATATAAGTAATCCTTACCTCTTCCTCTTAATGTGGCCTGTATAGCTTCTCTCTATTAGGAACCACTTTCGTTCTTCTGTGACTACTTCTCAACGAGGATTTTAGTATGCGTGCATGCACCTGCCACACCACAATCTAATCCACCTACTACAGGAAATGAAACCCGTAACAATGTGGTGCCCGTATTATTAGTTTTCAAGTGCCAGTGCTTGACGATGTCGTTTAGATTTGCCTGAAGATCGAATAATAATTCTGCGGTTGAACTACCTTGGTGTAAAACTTTTAACTGCTTAGGTGTACCCTTTACGGGACCGTCGTAATTTTAGTAGTAGGAAGGTGTCTGTGCAGCTATAAGTGGCTTGCCTGTTTAATAGTCATCGCGCTCACAGCACCCGCATGGGGAGGTCGGCCTACTGAGGGCACTGGGAATGGACGAGAAGAGAAAAAGGCTAGGTTATGAGCAATGTTCACAGGTCGAGTAGGTGGAGACTAACCGCATAGTCACTGCCTCGGCTGTTGCTAGCACTCGATGGCATAGGCCCTTATGATGACTTGCTGAAAGCATACGTTTCCGAATGGAATATTGCTGTTTGTTGACAACCCGCTCCCCGTTTTGTGTAATGAGTCACCGCATTGCGACTCACACCACCGGACCTGACGGGTACAATTGCTATTCCTGTCTTCGGTGTTTGATGGCCACTGCCATTTACTCCTTCACATGAGTTTTCGCTAGAAAGCCTTACTTACTCTTGTCACAGAATTCACACCATTACCAGCTTCACTTCCTACCTACCTTCCGCACTTTAAACACAGACCGCATCCAAAAAGGATAATGCATGCACTGCTAGTATCTGAGCGGCAAATCGTTAAAGTACTGCAAGCGGCCTGTCAGCTGTAGTTGTAAACTTCATTGTCAATGCTGATAGCTTAGAGCGTATAAACATTCCACACTACGCGATGAGTAATTGCATTTTGTTCACGCCCTAAATGGTAGAGAACTACGTCTCTTAAGTCGGAAGTAGAATGAAATGAAGCTTGACCGAGGGGACATGAAAGGCAAATAGCGCATCTATACGAACTCCAACGTTTTGGTAGTTGGTGCTTGCCCAAAGGTTTGGTGATAATTATGCTCGATATACTCGATGGCTGATTTGAGATTCGAATTCGAAAAAAAATATGTTGATGGTTGCGCTCTATGAATCCCAACTTAGTGCTGCCACTGATTTCTAGGCAAATGAGATCATTAGCTGCACAATGACCGAAGAATGTCGAATAGCCACGGCTTAAATGACTATTGGCAGCACCAAGGTTCTAAAAGTCTATGAATAAACTTCATGCGGGCACACTCAAGCTATTGCTGAGTCCTTCTAGCGGCAGCCCTGACCAAACGTCTAAGATTTATCACGAAAATTGAGTCCTCGGACTTCCTGTAATTTTATCCGTGAAACCAAATCCAAGTCATATGCCGCTAAGTCCATGCTTGATATGCCTACAAACGTTTAAGAAACTAAGTTCGGCATTGCTCGGCAACCGCGATTACCCATCACTAGACATGTAGAGTAATTGAGAAGAAGACGATTCGATCGCTGGGACAATACTTTTATTCACCTGAAGTTTTTGAGATCCGTCGCGGATTCGGTAATTTATAGTTGGCTCGGAAAAATTCATCGACATCTATCCAATGAGGCACAATTGAGCTGAGGATGTTCTTTCGTTAGCCGAACAGGATTGCGCTTTCAAATCCTCCTGAAGAGGCACCTAGTCGTTTGACCAATAGAGCCTGCTCCACGGAAGAAAGCGAAGGTACAAATTCGCATTGAAATTGTCTGAAAGCACATTCTCTCCTTACCTTCGAGGTAGAGAATTGAAGTGCTTGAGGAACTGGACTTTTCTTGCGCATAAGTAGATGCACGCGATGGTAATGTTTTCATGACGATGGAGAAGTTCGCTCAGCAGATGCCTTCGAAATGGCAGTGAGAAATAGTGTCTTTTGCTTTCCCTCAGCCGTCGGTATGGTTGATTGTGAGGGACGTTCCTTCATATACTAAGTGATATACTTTTTGGGACAGATGTTTTTTCGCAGCGTGATTGTTTTAGGGCCAATTTGTTCTCCGAGGTATCGAAAGTACATATTCTCCTAGTTCGGTTAATTTGGCAGTGAAATAAGTCTAGTTTCTCACTCAGCGGAACAAAGCTCTAGAAATGTGAGCATTGTTTTCCATTTTTTTATAACTTTATCCACAGAAACAGCTAAACTAAGCTTTTCATCTTCTATCGCGAAAAGGTCAGCTAGCCATTTGATCAGGGAAATGAAGATCGTTTATTACTGTACAGGATTGCTTTTTTCTAGTATTTCCATGCTGAGATGAGTTAGAAGAAGTCCAAGGTAGGATTTCACCGCTACGCCGTTGATCTAGTGTTAAAATTGGCCATCGAATCTGGATTAAGCAGTTAACGTGAAGCAAAGTAATGATATATTTAGGTTTCCGAGTGAAATGCTGATTAGAAACTAGTGCCCTACAAACTCGTGATAAAAAATCTGTCGTTTTTTAGGAAAACTTTTTAAGAGAAAGATTAGTCGTTCTTACGGAATCGATTTCTTCCAACGTGCCCTGTAGGCTATGCAATGCTATTTTTAGTCGAATTGGCTAACGCCTTTTTGCCAACCACGTTGCCGTTGCATGATAGGGCGAATTGCACATGTATAATACCCGCCGCATCTGAAAATCTGGTTTGGGAGCGCTGGCAAAGCATATAACTCTGTGAGGGAAGGGGTTTGTGCCCGTGAGCTTGAGAGCTTCGAACTCCCGTTAACTAGGGCAACCTTGGTCTTTCAGTCTGCAAGTACATTTTGTGAGGTGGACATCTACGACCTCATATAGCCTTATTTGTAAGATGGCTACTTTTGGCACGCAAAGCAACTGAAAGCCATTTACTAGGCCCTGATAACTGCTGATAGTTGTTACAAAGCGTTGTGACTGGCATTTCCTCAGCAGAATGTGGCGTGATCGGGCTGTACCTGGCCCAAAACAACGGAAATATAGTTGTATGCGGTTAAAAGACCACCACGTGATAAGATGCTAAAGTATTTGTTTAAAAACCCATCAATTTCACTGTTGAGAGCGATCGCTACGGTCACATGACTGGACTATAAATGAGGTGTGGTAACTTGTGCCTTAACACCTGTCTATGCACCGTTAGAAATTCATTAGGAAGACAATCGAGTGCTCACATACAATGGCTCTGTACTGTGGAAATGGTGTCAAACAAGCACTAAAGAGTAATTAAAGGAGAATTAAACGTTAGTGCTAGTAACTATCGATCGAATGAGCCAATTTTCTCCGAATAACCATTTTCCCCTTTTCATGTCTACCTGCAAAGCTTTATGACGCCTGGCAAACCACGTACTACTAATAACCCATTTGATCGTCTTGAACGACGGCGACTTCCAACGTGTGGCCCACGAGCTGGACGCATAACCAGCACTTTGAGCGTTAATTGTTGTATAGTGGGACAAACTTGTGCTGCATCTATCCCACTGGCTCCTCATTTGCCTACCTTTCTCCAACACCGAGGTGGCGCAAAGAGAACCGCAGTTAGGCGCGGAAGCAAATGCTGACAAAATTAAGCAACCCGTCTGGTTATCAGAACGTGTAGCAGGTTTTCGTGAAGAGAACTCGGCAGTCACATGCGTCAGAAAGCCAAAAGGACCCTGTTCTGAAAGGAAACATTGCAACTAGATTCCCAGTCCTGTGAACAATCCACTTCGTCCGTCAGCTAAGGGATATCCGAAGTCGTGATAGATTCAGGCATGCCAGATGTGACATCGGAAAAGGGCGTTGATTTCCAGTGGTGACGAATCCCCTAGTGTCGACCGGATACAGTTTCCCTCCACTATGCACATTCCACTGTCCCAGCCTGTCAACAATATAGTGATGTGATTGGGCGTAGTGAGGGGCGCGGCATGAAGGTCTACTTCTAGGCGTATCACCACGCCCCCAGTGCCGCTAAACGCTTGTCGTGATCCCTTTCGGTCCAGCGTATATACAGCGTAGCCTAGTTCTAATCGGGAGCAAGGAGAAAGACTGTGTGAGTTTGAATAATGCATGTTACTCTGTGGTAATGATGACTTGTATGGCAGCCTACAATACATGTAACCTGGCGCCAAATTCCTGGAAATTTAGGCTTAGAATCTGCGTGAGGTTTAGCATTAAGTTGAGAATCAGTTTTAAGTTTCAGATAAAGGGCATGGTTGGGGTTTGGAGTCAATTTTATGGTAAAGGTTAATGTATGGGTTCGCATTAACTGTAGAGTTTAGGTGTAGGCGTGCAGCCAGTAAAACAGGGGCTGTCGGCGACGGCCAAAGTTCATGTTGGGAAGCCACGGTAAATGCTGACGACGGGTCAGCTGGTCAGCGGAAGTAGGGACTTCACCGGCTTCGAGGCCGCCGTTCACAAAGTCATTCATCGCGTGGAACAACTATAAGGCGTCGTCAGTCAAAGAAGACTCGGTGTGACGCAACTATTAGTAAGATCCATTGGATCCTACTGCTTATTTCAGGTATGATCAGAAAAATAGAAGTAGGGATTCATATTGGATAGAAACTGTTGAGGTTTCTTGAACCTATTCCTATCGTATTCATCCCTACGGTTATCGTATGCACACAACGCAAGAAAATGGAAATAAACTTGTACCGCTGCTAGTTGGAGGTGCAATTTTGGACTATTGGGCATGAAGTTAGATCCTATACGATAATTATGTTAACAAATTTATCAAATATCATATGATATCAGGAGTTATTTGTTATACAAGGCGGAGCTAATCAACTCTGCGACGTCATTTTACACCCTTTCCTTAGTCCTGCTCCCACTTTATACATAACCATAACTTTTTAGCGAACAATTTGAATTCATTGTATTTATAGTGCCAGTGAATGCAAAACAGATTTTCAGACTACGCAATTTGACGGAATTTTGTTATTTACTGTGGTGTTAGCAGTCCGAAGACCGAAAGCCCGCAGAAAATGGAGCTGATTTGTTAACATGACTGCTTTCAATCCACCCTGTTCGTGACTGACGAAAATTTGAATGACCTGGTTCCCTCCTACGACCGGGATAAATGGATGACCATCAATTCCCCATGGCTGTGCCTGTTCCCGACCTCAACGGGCAAGTAGCAAGCCTGGGAAGACAGACGACAGAAGAAGTTGGCTTAAACTGTTCAGTGCAGAACACTCCTGCACGAAAGCACCCGGGTTTACGTGATACACAAATAGGCTAGAAACTCTGATTCCATTGAAAATTTGCATGCCAGCAACATCTCTTTAGAGGTTAATCGACAGCGGTTGTAGTAATTAAATCGTCGTAGCACTATGTAAAACCCTCAGTTGCTTGCATGCGGTCAAGAAATATCGAAAGATCAAGTGTCACTAGTGACTAAAACCATGAGGTTGGCACAGCCCTGACTTGCACGTGAATTTATTTATGGCAAAGCAGACTTACGTCACATCTGCTGCACCCACCCTCTGCCAATTTCAAAACGAATGGAGTTAAGCGTTGACGCAGCGGATGATATAGCAAAGCAGCAAGTGAACAAGAAAGAAAGAAGAAGAACATGATATAGCTTCCAACTTCACATCTATTAGACTTCATTGAAAAGGAGCATGGAGACACGGATCTCACGGAAGATAGGTAGATATCAGAAACGTACACTAGAAGGAAACAACTGCCGTCTGCCTCTTAGTAGTCAGTTGCATCGATTTAAGCTCTGGACTGGCAAAATCCGAGGTCCTGCTGCATCGATCACAGGCGCATTAAATTTATTGTATGGATGAAAATGCGGGTGATGGTAGCTTAGCTATCGAGTTGGAAGAAGTCCAGCGTGTGCTTAGGAGCAGGGATGGCGACCGTCTACCTCATTCTAAACCCTCAACCCGCTTGGAACGGTGACAAGACGGAGTCAAGATGACCGAACGAGATCGGGCGTAAGCAGTTTTCTTGAGTGCACGCCGGAACACAGCCTTACTTAGTCTTAAGTGACAGTGCTCTAATGTGCTGGTACTACCACACTATTTACCCTTACTTACCTTCAATAAGTGTCAAAAAAGTCTCAAGGAAACCAGGGCTAGTACTGCTACTAATGCCACTGCTATTTCTGCTACTACTAACTAGGAATGAAGCTGAGTGATAATAGTACTGGTACTGTTACTGACGCTATTTATAGCCAAAAGTGGCGCTGATTAAACTCAGCGCTGGGCTCATACCGTCTCAATCTCACCAAGAAGTGTAAACCTCGGATAATGCCATCCTGTTTGAAGCCCGGAGCCCAACAGGACTTCTCTTGGTTTCCGTTCACCCAGCTATATCAAGGCGACTGTGGCAGTTTCTACTCAGTTTGGACTACGAAGACTTGTACACTGCCGCCAGACGTAGTAGGCCTACACTAAGAGTTTTAATTCAAATTTTCATTTGTCCTAAACCAGTAAATAGTATACTTTTATATGGCCCTGTGTGTGCTTGTAGGAAGTTGGCACCCAGTGTATAGTATGGGGTGAATAAATACTAAGCTTATGGGTTAAAACAACGATATTAAGTTATACCTCAAGTTTTTGTCCTAACGTTATGTTGAAACTTAGTGTCGCGAGGCCATGCGGGTAGATTACTCTCCGCCATCGGTCTAACGGTTTTTCTCCTATGTACCAGTAGCCTGTTTGCAGGAATTGGCGATGGCACTGGACGCAGTACATGACGTGCCATTTGACTCTATCCAAGACCTCTGCCACAGTAGTTGAGGCCTAACACGGACAGACCTTAATCTGACTTACTACTTCCGAACTTTATCTTATAATTCTAGAAGCAAAGGCGAACCGGCTTCTGCTCATACATGTAGGAAAGCCCTGTCCCTAGTGTTGACCTTCACAGAGACACGCTTCGCTTAGTTAACCTCCACATACGCTGCAATGCGTGGCAAGTACACCGTTACCTTCCGCGATCTTCCGATATGTATGTAGTTTACTGTCAGTGGTTAGTCCGTACTTTTATGGCTTACGAAGTACGGCCTGGACCGTTTTCCTGATCTAATCAATCTGTTAAATAATTGGTGTAAACGACAAACCGATGCCCTACTCAGGATATCAGAATTCACCACATATCACGATTCTCACATGATGAGAGATGTGCAAAATATCTAACGAATTCTCGCCGGATATAGCCATGCTGGGAAACTGCAGTCTATGGCTGCCCTGTGAATGGTGTTTACGCAATAGCTGCTGTTTAGGTGTGCCAAAAACGGCCCCTGTTTAGTCCATATGGGTATTTGTGTGGGAAGATTAAAGTGTTTTAAGGAGGCGTAGGGTGTGAGCTAGAGGTCACTAGAGGTTTCGTGCATACGATAATGGCCTTTATACGCCCATGCGATGTACAAACCTACATGAATATACGCATGCGCACAATTCTGCGGCCCTGTTTGAAGACGAAATTAGCTGCTACGTGAACTTCAAAGGCCGGAAGCTAAACCTCGGCCTTCACACTTCTAAGTTCTATGAAGTTATACTGGGTATGTCTCCTCATACCTACTTAACTATAAATACTTAGAGGGGTTTGAAACTTGGAATGTAGACGGCAACTGGAAGCTATTGGACTTTGAGCATGTCGTTGTCAAGCGACTTAAGGTGTTGCTAGACGCTTGTACTCGGAGGCTGATAAAGCAAAAACAGAATAAGCCGATTGGTAAGTCCACTTACAATATCTTAACGTACTGCTAGCCTGTAGAGGCCACTACTGGACCATCTATGAGTGCGCAACAAGAAGCAGCATAATAGTGGCCCGAAGAAAGCACCTTTGTGCAAAAGTTTTCTAATAATACACAGCTTCCGAGTTAACCTTACTGCCAGTCTATGGGGAAAAACATAATAAATAGGCCGGGCGTTAATAAAAGGGATCCAATGCGAAGCGTAAGCCGGCGTTATCGTCGACTGTCCAGTATCACTTTAAATAGGTATCCAATAGATATTGGAAGTTCTATGAATAGAGAGTCATTAGATGTAAATAGACGTAAATTACTTCTAGGGCAGGGTAGGAAGGAAAGGCCTGCTTAGCAGATTTAAGTCGGGGCTCTGGACACTGGTTCTGCCTTTACACTGAAATTACCTCGAAACCAACTACTACACCGATATGTGCTTGTCGTGCAAAGTCACAATACTGACCAGCAACACAAGTCTCATGCTGTCAATGCTTGTAGAGTTCTTTCGTACGCTTGTAACCTTCTGGTTACTGCAAGTACGGGCACGTTCAACTAGTAAAAGCCCTGACCGGAACGTGGTGTTGCACAGAAGACACCCATAAACAGTTTCCTTACTGGTGAAACACACGAGTTTTTGTTGGATGTGATGGGCATTTGTCGTGTTAAAAATATCTGACGCGAGAGTCCAGTGCTGGCGCCCGAACGTCGGCTGACAGATTAGGTCATTTCCCCTTTGACTTCCGTTACTTGATTGTTACCGAAGAGGATTAATCCAGTTATTGAGATAGCATACTTTGAGAAGAGGAGGACTCGATCGCTGGGACAATACGTTTATTTGCCTGACGTTTCGACATCCGTCGCGGGTTCATCATCAGAGACATGAGTAGGAGACAGTAGCAGAAAAGGGTAATGCATGCACAGAAGTTTGCAGTATTTATAGGATACAGTCATTACTGCTCACACCCGAGCCCACGGCCCGTGATGAAATTTCAACAGGTCAGAGCCTGCCTGCCCTCCAACAAACAATCCACGCGCAAGAAGGCAATTAACGTTTATTGTCTGTGTATGTTTGCAGTAATGACTGTATCTTATAAATAATGCAAACTTCTGTGCATGCATTACCCTTTTCTGCTACTGTCTCCTACTCATGTTTCTGATGATGAACCCGCGACGGATGTCGAAACGTCAGGCGAATAAACGTATTGTCCCAGCGATCGAGTCTTCTTCTTCTCAATTGCTTCCTGGGACACGCATGTTCGCTTTTATTGGCAATAGCGTACTGTGCCTGCGACCGTGCGTTGAACCATCGCAAGTTCCACTACTCATTTGTACTTGCTTAAGAGGGATTGCCAGATTATCATTTTCTTGATTTTATCTTCCGTTTTGTCAGTAAGCGCACGTAGAATACTGTTTTAGGATATTCACCTACACGAGCACTGGTCGGTCTTCTCACAACATGATCACTATCTATCATGCAACCCCAATGTTTGTACGCCCAACTGCCTGCTGGCAGTACAGTCAATTTTGGCACAGTAATCCCGTTGTGGTTGACGAATTTCGATCCAATTTTTATACCAAATTTTGGTTTCAGCCTGTAGAGCAGAGAATATAAAGAGGTCCAATTCCATGCAGACCCTCACGTGATGTCAAAACGCAACCTACTTTTTGGACAGCCGCTGCGGACGTTCAGTGCTGCTAAAATGCGCATATGTCTCCGCCTGCCCACACCGCCTTACCAATTACATGTTGAGGCCGACTCACGCAAAGGCTGCTCCAGACGCTGTGGCGATTCCCGCGGTCACTTGATTGCAGACGCCGCACTGTGGCCAACGGTTGCTCTCTGGTCAGTCTCCTTCTGCCTATCCTCTACTCCCTTCTGTACAGAACAAACTGTTCTTTCCGCTCTGGCCTCCCATGACTTCTCTTCTCCTAGGGAACAGGGCCTGAACATCGCAGTTGCTAGGATTTAATAAACTTTGTTTTAAGCCTATAGATCGTAGAATATGTTGATTAAAAATGGTAAAAAATACAGTTAATTAATAAATTAATTAAAATTACTTTCCGAGAAACTCAAAAAGCCATAGTTTCAGAACTGGACTATGTACCACAAAGCACACGGGAATTCCGGGGGCCAACTGAGGAACCAATACCCCTAGCATGCAGTGGTAGAATATGGGCGAAAAATGGGTCTGGGTGCTTAGCTGGTACCTGTACAGCCATTAAGGTTTATCATCCAACTTCAATCCACTCTATGGCTGTTGCGCATCTATAAGCATGGCACAGACGCTACACAGACTAATCTTTTTCAGGATATCGGCCTCCGGTCTCATTCGTTTGCAATTTACTCTCAGTTTTTGCGCCAACCCAAGCACCATCTGGGCGGTCGGCCCGGGTAAGGGGATTGAGAGGGGTTGCACCGAGGAATACACTCCCACATTACATTAACGTATTCTTCATTATACTAAACTTGATATGCTTTCATCTGTCAAGATGAAGACAGATGAATATTACCAGGCTTATTATTTGTCAGAGGCCGGTCGTATCCAATCTCAAGTGTTGTATCACCTCAGAATAAGGTGGATTACAACTTTGGACTTATAATTAGCAGCGTTGGGTAGTGCACCACCTGGAATTGGGTATAGTCGGCTGCTGATGGCTAATAAACCAGAAACAACCATTTAAGCCTCGCTTGTCTTTATCGCAAAGTTCAATGCCACTTTTAAGTGCATGAAATCTTATCCACCCTTGTGAACTCCTGGAACATTATCTGGTACGAGGTCTTATGTAGCATGCGTAGATGGGCTGGTTAACTAAAAACTGGATCAGAGCTATCGTCGCATCCCGCTGGACACTGTCTTGTCACCGGAACCAGATGATTGATGCAGAAGAGGGCGCAGCAAATGTCTGCCTCCTCAAAGTAATTCACACACAGGCCACCCTCCTACGCCCACTACACGGAATACGGAGGGAACATTAACTTCATCGTCGGTCGAACTGCCGAGTCGCAGGTGGACAGGGCTGGTTATCTTTATGCCTCAGTGATTGGAAAGCTTGGTTGGCAAGCATGTGTTTCCAGTCATTCATGTTCAGGCCGCTAGCATGACATGAGAAATGCACATGTGAGATCTATACAGTGTGTATATGGTTCTCGGGGGAATGATTATTCATTGTAATCGTTTCCACGGCACCTGATGTATGAGTCGGCGTGTTGAGGAAGTCAGATCTGGGAACGGAGGTAGAGGTGGGGGAGAGAAAGGGGTTCAGGGTTGGCTGTGAGCGATGATAGTACGTCAAACAGTGCTGTGCGTGTGATTAATCACTCTCGCTCCCTCCCCTTCCTCGCGAACCATACAAACGCTGTACATTACTCACAAGTTCATTCTTTATGCCATTGTAGAGGCCTGAGGACGAATGACTGGAAACACGTGCTTGTCAACCTGACTTTTCGATCGTAGTATGAGCGTTTTCACAGGGCTAAGACAGGCTCCAGTGACTGTAGCCTGATTCAGATTGATATTCCTGTTTGTAGATGTGGCGCATACTGTTGTCTTCGGGGCCTTTTTGTACTTATCCTCGTCTTAAGGTCTCCAAAAATATCGGGTCGCCATGTTCACAGACTTCTGCTGCAATTGAGTATGCACCCGAAGATTTCCCACTGGGCCTATTTGTAACGCAATCCTAGCCCACCCACCAAAAACGATTCCCCCCAGCCTTTAGTGCTTGGGCTGCACCAGAAGTGCTCAGTCCAGTACTCCAAGATCTATGACTTTTCCAACGGGCTAGGATTGCACCACCTTAACTGACTTGTGGCCCAGTTCTGCTTATTTTTGAAAAGATCGGTGGTCCCGGTGGGGTCCGAATCTACGAAGAAAAGGAAGACGCTTTCGTGCAGCCGGTTGCCACCCTAGTACCAGTAATATTGGTTTGCAGACTGTAGACTTCATTGATTGACTGAAATTACACTCTATCGGAGTATCGGCAGGTTTACTCGGCCTCACAAGCCGTCCAGCAACCTAAGGTTCTTAAAAGTGCGGATTGAAAGTCTATGTTAGAATTCGCACTGAAGTCCATCAGCCACAGCGATAAAGTCATCTTATTTTCATTAAAGGCCCAACAGGTTGCCAATAAGATATACAAGGTGTCCCAAAAAAATGTATACGCACTTTAAGGAATTGTAAACGTAGTGTTTATGATAATTTTGTTATTTCAAAAACTCAAAAATATTTAAAGTATCATCGTATCGTTTTTTTCACAGTATTTTGACTATTGCAGCAGTGGCTGAGTTGAGAGAAGCTACCGAACATGAATGCACCGGAATACCAAGAGAACGGTTTCATAATGTGTGATTTCATTGTTTCGCGTTGTCAGCAGTGTCATGCTCAATGTGGGCGTCAGCTTGAGAACATTCATTGATAAAAACAATAAAATGATACTTTTTAATATCTTAACATTTATTTAATAATAAAATTATGACAAATACCAATTTTACAAATAGGTAAAATGTGTATACATTTTTTTGGGACACCCTGTATTGTGGTTGCATCATACGACCTACTGACAGCACAGGAACTACCAATACAAACGAACACGTGAGTCTCAGGCAATAAATGAGAAGACAAATCGATCTCTGGGACAAGACGTTCATTCGCCTGACGTTTCAAAGTCCGTCGCATATTCTTCATCAGAGACATTCGCATAAACATTAGCAGAAACTGGTAGTTCATGCATAAACCAAGATTCTCGCGAGACGTGACAATCGTGTGAGCCGCAAATTAGTTGAGTCATTGTTCATGGGGCCCCAATCTTTACACAAGTGTAACGACCGGCCAAATCCATAGTCGGTGCGGTGGCTCAACTTGACTGAAACAACTCGCCACTTGGGGAACGCACAGGCCAACGCGTCATCCATCGCTGGGGGACCAGATGGCCAAGCACTCATCACGTCCAACTGATGAGATTTCAGCAGGTCACGGCCCGCATACCGGCCATCAAGTAATTAACGCACAAGCGGGCAATTATCCTCGATAATGGAGTCGTCAATTGTCATAGGTATACAGCACCGCCCTGAACACGAAGTACCTGTTACTGTTTATAATAATGTCTCTGATGTAAAATCTGCGATGGACTTCGAAACGACAGGTGAATAAAAGTTTTGTCCCAGCAATCACCTATTCTTCTTCATCCTCTCCCAAAGCAGAGGAACTAGCCGAAAGCCCCGACCCGTATCTACCCAGTATTCAAGAATGGTTCGGCTCATCAGCAAGTGTCCCAGTATTTCCTACATGCATTCTGATAGATGATTCACTTTTGAATGTGCTACTTTTAAATTTCTGCAGTAAATCAGTAAATTTGTCTCTCATGACCCTTGCTGCAAGATGCTTCGGTATCGGTATCGGAAGAAGGGAGCCTTGCTGACCTTAACTATGTTATTATCAGGGGTAATCTGTAGCAGGAAGGTGGGGTAAGGTGTTTAGGTCACTTACAGAATTCTAGCTGGATCTGTCTTTATCCAGCATTATGTGAGGGGGAGAGGGAGGGTGCACACGGGTCCGTTAAGCGAGTACCATATGTGGAGCTACCAATACTGGACGCAACCATGTGGCTTAGCCTGTCAGTCAGTTACGAATGCGACTGTAGGGTCATCTTGCTGATTTCGGAATTGTGGATACATAAATAAGAGTAATGCCCAAGAGAGGGGCGAAGTATAAGTAGTCACCATGATAATCGATATTCATGGAGGGAACCGCCAATGCAGAGCTCGCGATCACCATGATCGTCTCGAATCTCGGAATAGATGAGTTGCATGACCGCCTAAATAGGACATGTGCATAGGTAACACCTGTGGACTTGCGATGACTTCCAAAAAACTAGGTTTAGGAAAAGGCTGCATCTCAGGATTAGGTTTAATGTTAGGATTAAGGTCCGAGATGAAGTTAGGATGAGAATTATGTTTAGATTTTTTTCGTTTCTACTGTAAGGTCTAGGTTGGGGCTACAGCTATGGTCAAGACTTAGGTTAGAGTTTAGTCATATGATATGGTTAGTGTTAGAATAAAGACGTGCACATATGAAGACTCCTGAAAGTGGGTAAAGAGTCCTCCTTCGCCAGCCATACAGGTCTTCCTTATCCGGATCTCTGATAAATAAATCGTTCCATCTACGTAACCCATCCAGATATCACAATCTGTACAGTCTAGCTCCAGTAGCATATTGCTTTGGAACGGCCATCCGCTGTTAGGCGCAACGTTAACACTCACAACATCAACCCATGCCTCCTTCTATATAACTTCGTCGTCAGGCCAAGCCTAGCTGAAGACTTGGTCTAGTGTGCGCCCCAAGCATGATAGGTCCAAAATTGCGACTTGCCCGTGAGCAAGCTTGCGCCGCGCGAAGTGCTCATCACTCACCCCAGTGGTTCCGGCAAGCATGTCAAGTCAGGGCAAATGGTAGTGGACTCAAAAGCAATGGTTGTATCGCAGGCGTTTAAATAAGTTACACCCTAGCCAATGTGATCTTCAGGCCCGGTTCCTTAGGAAAAGAAAAGTCGTGGTAGGTCAGAATGGTAGGAAATACAAGCGAACATCCGTGTCCCAGGAAGCAATTGAGAAGAAGAAGAAGACTCGATCGCTGGGACAATATGCTTATTCGCCTGACGTTTCGATATCCGTCGCGGATTCGTCATCAGAGACATGAGTAGCAGAAAGGTAAAGTATGCACAGACGTTTGCAGTATTTATAGGACACAGTCATTACTGCAAGCATACTGCGACAATTAACGTTAATTGCCTTCTTGTGCGTGGACTGCTTGTTGGATGGCACGCGGGCTCTGACCTGTTGAACTTTCGTCACGGGCGGTGAGCTCGGGCATGATGATTGCTCGGCCGTCTGGCTCCCCGGTGTTGGCGTACGATGAGGCGGTGGCCTGCCCATTCCTCAAGTGACAGCTTGCTTTGGCCACATTGAATCTCAGGATTGAATATGGATTGGGCAAATCGTTGCACTTGTTGATGGATTGGGGGCCCGTGAACCATGACTCAAGTAGTTCTCGGCTCACCCGATTGTCACCTCTTGCGAGAATTTCGGCCTCATCAAATTTGAAGGTGTGGCCGGGTCTCGTCGAATGAGCCGCAACTTGAGAATTGGCATCATTTCGCCGTACTGCAGCCGCGTGTTCGGCAATTCGCGTCTTGAGAAGTCTGCCAGTTTCTCCGACATAGTTGCTTTGACCGCAACTGCACCAGATCCTGTAGATGACCCCAGATGTTTCTTGCCGTGGCAGTGGGTCTTTCGGCTTCATTATCTGACGCCTTATGGTTGCCTCCGGCCTGTGTGCGAATCCAACTCCAAGTGGTGCGAGAAGGCGGCCGACTGCTTCCGATACGTTTTTGACATACGGGATCGAACGCCAAATCTTGGGGTCGGTGCGCTTTTGTTGGCCAGTTCGTTTGCGCAAGCACCGGTTGACAAAGTTGCGCGGGTAGCCTTTTTCTCTGAACATCTGTCGGAGGATTTCTATCTCGGCAACTTTGTCTTCTTCTTCACTGCAGTGCGTCTCAACATGCCGATAGAGTGTTTTTACGCAACTGCGTTTGTGGCTGATTGGGTGGTTGCTGTTGTAATTCAGTACTTGCATCGTGTTTGTCGCTTTCCTGAATACTTTAGTCTTTAGACCACCACAATCTTTTCGACAAACGAGGACATCAAGAAAAGCCAGCTGGTTGTTCTCTTCTTCCTCCATCGTAAATTAGATGTCCGGGAAGATGCTGTTGAGACGTTCCTTGAACGTGAGCACCTGATCCCGTTCGATGACGACGAAGGTGTCATCCACATACCGAGCCCAGAATTTCGGTTTGTGGTGTTGGAAAACCAGCGACTCCAGCCGCTGCAGGACCGCCTCGGCTATGAGTCCCGAAATCGGTGAACCCATTGGTGTCCCCTTCACCTGCTCGTAGATCGTT
>JAYGXS010000004.1:34669385-34738618 GCA_036362985.1 Ligula intestinalis
GTCAGGCGAATAAACATATTGTCCCAGCGATCGAGTCTTCTTCTTCTTCTCAATGGTAGGAAAATTTTATTCTGTACAGAAGGAGTGGAGAATACAAAAGAGGAAATTGAATCTCGGGCAAGTGCAGTCCAACTACTAGAGCACCGGGTCCGGAGTTTGTGCCTGCTGGCAGCTATTCCAGTCAGGCCCTGTATGAGTTGGCCTTGAAGCCGAATGACCAGGCAGATGGACGTCAGCCTACGACCGCGGACATGTTCTTTGCCCCCGTATTCTCGAATAGTTTGCATCCTCTGTGATAAGCTGTCACAGAAGCGGAAAGCAGGTAGCGTTCACAAGTGAGCGGTCGCGTGACGCTAGTCACTACAACTGATAAAGCCAAACAGCCCGTTTACACGTGCCACGCACAAGATGGTCCAAGTCACATATATCATGGTATTTTACATAATAAAGTGGCATGACTCCACTTCTATCTGGTTGGGAGTGCCAACTAGATCACAATGACCAGTTGTCGAGAAAACAAGGCAGCATCTTCACGCGTGCCGCACCCGACCTGCTTCCAGGGCCTAATTAGGTCTCATGAACTTGAGGGTGCTGTGGAGGCCCCAGTAAGAAAAGTCGTTGCAGCCTGAGTCCTGATTCCTGAGAGGACAAAGTTCCTGTCAATTGCCACGACTGCTAGCATTTCAGCTTGCCTATGATTATGACTGCGCTGAAGTGCATCAAGGTCGGTGTACCTGGACTAGACCTCACCGTCCGTTCCCTCTGCCAAGTATCCGTTTGCTATTCGGGTCGGTCAAGCGTCTATGACTGGGACTGGGCATATTTGGCTGGCGCAACCTGAATATCTATCCAAAGGGTATATCGCGTGATATGGAGGCTAAGAAGGCTCAACCCTGACAGCAGCGATCTTCCAGGTAAGGGTCCTTAGGAGAAGCGAGAGAAGTCATGGGAAGGCCAGAGTGGAAGAAAGAGTGTATTCTGTACAGACGGACAGGAGAATAGTTAGGACGAAGGCTTGACTGCCGGAGCGCATGTCTAGCCGTTAGAAGGGCTAGGCCCGAAGTGATATCTGGCAACATTCACCCGAGCGGCCACCGTTAGCTGTCTGGTTTTATGCAGCCTTGGAGATGATTGGTTGGACCACGCGTGGTTACGCTGCAATGTTGACGCAGCCAAGCCTGGGCGTGTTATTAGGTCGCGCCAGATAGAGTGCAGACAGCCAGCGCGACTACAGACTTGGCGTGATGAGTCAGCGATCACGGCTTCCCACAGTGATGCTAATGCCCACTACAAACAATAAATAAAAACACTGGGTGTGACATTCGTTTTGAAATACGCTTCTCGGTTGATGTATACGGTACACTTACCTGAATTCCGTGTTTCTTCTCTGCCTTTCACGCTTGGCTTGTGTTAGCGAAACACATCATAATCTTCCAGGATCATAGTAACAATTTTCTTTTTTGTGTTCTGGAATTATTGACTTCTTCTCAAATCTCTTCGAATATTTATGCGCGAAATTGCATAAAAAATAGTGCTGGAAAATGTCCTCTGAGTCTTCCTCATGAGCGTATACTGTGCATGATGAAAAAGTGTGAATAGTGGATCCGTGGTCATATGGAAATCTGGGGGCTACACCATAAGTGACCACATTTGCACACATGTCTTTCTAGCTATGTATCACATTTAGAAAAGTGTCAACTAGTGGACTATCCCAGAAGGTTAAGTAAATTTAACCCTAACAACCTAACTTTTTAGGTTGGGTTCCTTAGGCAAGGGAGAAGAGGTAAGACACCAAATAGAAGTAATAATTTTTTATGTACAGAAGGAAATGGAGAACCGGCAGGAGTATGTTGACGCTCAGATGAATGCAGTCTGGCTGATAGGGCACGGGAATAGTCACAGCACCTAAAACAGTCTTTGTGAGAGTCGGCCTTGAAAGGCGATTGGTCAGACTGCTAAATGTGCATCACTTCGCAGTCACCATACGTTGCACATTGGCGTCACCAGTGATTGGCTGTTCCAGAGGCCGCCATCACTGCAGGTGCACTCGCTAGCAGCAGTGAAAAGTCTTCGCATGAAGTGAGTCATCGAAGGACCACAATTTGTCCATTATTTATACGGATGCGCAAACCATTGGCCATGTTCCAGCCGGTAATTCTTCATTTGACAGTTGTTTGCAATTTCGGCCCCTCAAGGCTTTTAAGGTAACTTATGTAGTGGGTGTTAAAAAGATGTTGACAATTAGAGCTCACAGGCAGTTTTCCTCACAAAACCCGTTTGCAAGATTTGGCAAGCATACCTTTGCCTTGTTTCCGGAAGCACGCCTGAGGGCATCTGAAAGCATTTATTCAAAAGCACGCCTGTCAGCACAGCAGGCTGGACTTTTTGAATTGTTTTTTTGCTTTTGTGAAAGTATAAATCGGTAGGCAGAAGCGGTTAATGGCAACACATAAAATTCACCGATCCGAAAAACAGTACCAGCAGTAACCGGTTACGAGAAGTTCCCTGCACGCTTGGCTGAAAATGCATATTGCTAAACCCCATTTAGCTGAGCGGATATAAATAAGTCATAAAGTGGAGCACGGGGGTAAAATCCAACTGACTGGAAGTAGTAACTCCGTCCAGCCGCGGAGACCGAGGGAAAAGCCGGCTTGCAATAACCAATACGCTGCAGATTTTTGTTAAACGTAAGCAATTTGGTTAAGATGGAGGTATTATAAGTACTCATAAGGAGACTTTCTACAAGCCTTGTATGCTCCTCTAGCCCTGATGTGAAGGATGTAAGACCTTGAAAATTTGCGTAATAAAGTCACATTTATTATTTAAACATTTAGCAGGGCTAATAAATTTTACCCTAGAAACACTCACTACGGACGGAAATTTCCACTGTGTATGTTGACGCATCCGATTGTTCCTAAGGTACTTACCATCGTTCTGCCACTGTCCTAAGGAGAGGACCACATGCAATCGTACAATCGTTCAAAGGATATGCGGATCGATCTCCCACTGCAACGAAAGCCCGGACCAGTAATAGAATTTAACCGCCAGCTAGGAGGAGCAAGTTTATTTAGGGAAATACTGTAGAGGTAGGCGGAGGAGTCGTAAAAAATGACGAAGATGACGAAAGACTGATACTCGCTCACACACCGAAACTAGCACAGCATGAAAACTAAAGGTTCGTATTGTATATGAAGAAAAAAATTTTTCTTCATAATGGATAAGTTCCGGAGACGTATAAATAAATATAAATTAGAAAATTAAATTAAAATCTTTGTGTAAGTTATCAGGATAACCTTACCACGTTCTTCATATCAAAATACTTGTCCTTGGTTAAAATATTTTAAGCATATTGCCATTCAGAAGAAGAAGCAATCACTAGAACAAGAGGTTTATTCTCCTGACGTTTTGGGTTCCCTCGGGAATCCGTAATCATGGGTATTAGTAGAACAGTCTGAGACATGCGCAGATAAGGGTGCGTAGCTGCGTTTGTCTCAGACTCTTCTACTAATACCTATGATTAAGGATTCCTGAGGGAATCTTTAACTTCAGGACAATAAACCTCTTGTTCCAGTGATCGCTTCTTCTTCTTCTGAACTGCTTCCTGGAAATCGCATATTCAATTCTACTGGCATATTGCCATTGTTTAATTACAATTACCTCTAGCTTAAACTTTAAATTCCGACACATTTTCGAGGGTTTGCAGCATTTTGAAGCTTTCGTACATAAAAAACATATTCGATCCGACGTTTGTCTCAAGTCTTTTAAAATAATATAGGTATGAAAAGCATTTACCGAAAAAATGAGTTTTTGGATATTAGTTCGCATGAATATGGCAAAATAAGCCATATTTGTAAACCACCAAAACAATCTAAACGCATTGTTGAGTAAAAGGAACATCGCAACATAGGTCTTTTACCGCTTAAAAGAGGACTTTTATTAGATATTAAGCTGACGAATATATGCGCATATAACCTTTTTCCAATGAAATGCCAAAATAAAAAATGATATTTTTGACTGGGAAGCAGGACAAATTTAGGGGTGCATGAGGTAGCCCATGAGGTAGGCATGAGGTAGTCCACGTAAAAATGGACATTGCTGCTCTCACTGAGACGCGATTTCACTGAACGGGGATAATTAAAGCAGTTAGGTTCTGAATCCACCTTTTATTTAAAGCGGACGTCAATGATAGTTTAGTGGGATGTTAAATTATCTTTAACGATCAGAAGCGACGTCGAGAGTTGGTTTTGCCGCCTGACAAGGATATCAACAATTACTTCATGGCAATTTGTTTGCCACTCCATAGGTACAGAGTACCCATCATCGTCGACATCAACGCCTCTATTTAATAAACAGCTCAGATGATGGGGAGAAAAAGTTATAAGAAGACCTAAATGTCCCGACTGCAGCTGTGTCCAATTGATCTTATGCCCTTGGATGCATGAACTACACTTCATGGGAGGGAGTCCTCGACTGCTCGACTGTGAACCTAATGAATCCACAAAGCCTCGATTTTTTATAAACTGTGACATGATGTTGGATGTTTAGGGCCTAACATTCTAGTAAAGGTTATAGTTTCATTTCTCCCAGTGTTATCAGGTGGTCACGTTTTGTCCCGAAAATGGAGGTAATAAGATTGCGACACAGGGGATTTTTTACCATTACATTTGTTTTCTTAATCAGGTAAGCATAAAGGAAATTAAAAGTAGAAGCCTAACTCAACATAGTGGAAGGCTTAACAGGCAGAATTTGCGGGGGAAGGGAACGATCAATCTCTCTCCCTCTTATTGGCGATCGGTGGATGGAAATGAATCTCGTGGGTGACCTTATAAGGTCGCGGTCAGTAACAGAGACTTGCAAGCACTTGTACCCTAAATGTCGCCCCTTCTAGGCGTAGGGTTAAGTAAATAGCCGATTATAATAATTAATTGCGTCTGGTAGTCATATGGCGGATTTTATATTGATTCGTTGGGAAAGCCTGCTTGGGCGGGCAGCTTACTGTGTGGTAGTTGGTGAATTCATTGCGTTTCCATAGGTTTGGCAGATAACTTGACCTAAATATGATTAAACTCACGACTGTCGGTGGAGTCTAGTAGCTCAGTTGGTTCTTTTTTGTAATTAAGCCTTCCCCTTGATGTTGCGTGTTTGAACCCCATTAAGGCTCTCGAGTTTTACACTACTCAGTAGGGGGATTTAGGCAGATATTGATGTGTTATTTTTTTTTACCAATTTATGAATCCCACAGAGGCCGCCGAGGTTTTCACAAGTGGGTCAGATGAGTTTAATGAAAATGTCAGAATGCATAAGTCTTTGGCCTTTTGTGCCATATAAAAGACATGGTGGCCTTGGTGGGGTTTTAAGAAACACAAACAGGGGCAAGATTGGGTATAGCCAAAGCTCTCACCATCAGAGTTCCGAAACCGCATTATGAGTCGTGATCGTAATCAAATTTATGTGAGCTTATCAGTTCAGCATACTGGCAATACCAGATCAAAAAAAAGGATTATAGTAAATCCCCCCGGAAAAATTTCCAGATCCATACTGCTTCCCTTAGCCAAAATCTGCTACGTGCCAGTTATTGCAAGTCGGCTTTTCTCTCGCTGTCCGCGACTGGACGGGGTTACAACTTCCAGTCCCTTTGAATTTACGCCCGTGCTCCACTTTCTGAATAACTGATATTCGCTAAGCTGAAGGGAAGTTTGCAATGCAGAGTCTCACGTAAAGTAAAATTAGGCTTCTTAGCCAAGCATGCTAAGGACTTCTCGCACAAAAAAGTTAAAGCTCGTAACCGGTTACCGATAGCACAACTTTTCGGGTCGGTGAAAGCTATGCTTTGTCAGTAACCAATTCAACCCACAGATTTATACTTGCACAAAACCAAAATCTCAATTAAAAAAGGCTCGCTTGCCTTCTTAATTAACGTGCTCTTGAGAAAATGCTTTCAGACCCTCTCAGGCGTGCTTCCAGAAATAAAGAAAAGGTATGCTCGCCAAAGCTTTCAAATGGGGTTTAGGAGAAAAACTGCCAGTGAGCTCTGGTGGTTGACATCTAAGTACCACCCACTAGATAAATTGCCTTGAAAGTCCTGAGTACCTAAAATTGCAAACAACTTTCAGGCGAAGAGCTACCATCTTGAAAATGGTCAACTATTTTCGCATCAGTATAAGTAATGAACGAATTATGGTCCAGTGGTGACTCACTACACGCGAAGGCTTGGCTGCACTGCCAACGAGCGCAGCTGCAGTGCTGGTGGCCCGTGGGGCAGCCAGTCACATGTGATGCCAGTGTGCAACGCATGGTGACTGCGAAGTGCTGCACGTTCACCAGTCTGACCAATCACCTTTCAAGACCGACTCACAAAAAGACCACTCCAGATGCTGTGAAGATATCACATTGACACTTCTGAGTGGCTTCCTTTGCCGACGGGCATGTACTGGTGCAATAGCCAAATTCCTCGTGCTTGTTCTCCACTTCCTTTTGCGCAAAATAAACGCTTCGTTCCACTTACTGTCTCACCCTTTTTCTCTTGCCTCAAGGAACTGCGCCTAAAGGTCACAGGAGCTGCGGGTTTGACCCATTTAACATCCTTCGATAGATTCACATAATATCTTCTGTCCTGGCAGTCAACCTTCATATGTGTTTAAATGAAGTCACACTCAGAAGGACTACAGGAATCCAGCACTCCTCCTTAACTGGCGGGATATATTAAACACGACTCGTTCCTTTACACTCGAGTGATCCTGAACTGACCCTCAGTCTCCCGCAATAGTGTTAAGCGGAAACCCTATGGAGAAGATGAAATATAATCTCCTGGACATCTGAAAAATGCGCCAGCCGATTTCGCTCTGCAAAGAAAGCCTGATCAATAGTATAATTCAAAAGCCACCTGTAGACTTAGCAGCTTTATTTAGGGAGAAACTGTATACCTATTGCAAATTGTAGAAATTAAAAATGTACCCTAATTTGGCGGCAGAATGCGATTCGTAAGCCTTTGATTGAGGGCGCCATCATAAGCGCTGTCTGTACGGTGACTTCTGTAGTGCCACCGTCTAATTACGCCCGTTGGAATCCACAAGGAAGAATACAATAAGAAGGGCGTAAATTTGGAATCCATCCGGAGGAGGGTTTATTGTGTACAAGAGCCGGAGTTAATTTCTCTGGCGGCAGTTGCCACTGGATGATCTCCAGCACGCTTTTGTGCTATCTCCGGGGTAGGCCCGGCGATCGGGAGCGGACTTACAGTGTCCTCATAGTTCCTGTGCAACTCACGGTCTGAGAGATGAGAGTGGCTTGTAACTGATTGTCAAGCGCGTTCGCTTATGACATCATCAGCCGCATTGGGTTAAGATCATTCCACCAGCTGGCCCTTGAGGGACTGCAGCCATTTGGGCACGCACATGAATGCACGTGCGTGTGTCCGGTCTAAGGTCATTGCTACACTCCTAACACTGTCATCACTTAACCTCTGCTGAAGCCGCTCAGAATGCTTGCTCCCGTACCTTAGAACCACGAATCGATGCGGTCGGTTAATTGAAAATTCATCGCATTGAGAATATAATGCAGTGCCTTGAAACTTAACAAAAGCCCCATGTACCCTTTAGCTACACACAGTGCCATACCGTTCTTGCCATCATGCACGTGCATGATATCTCCAGTCAAAAAGTTGTGGAGACGTCATTACAGCATGTTGCCCTGAATGTACACACAACACATTAGCTAAATTCAAATATTAGGAAGGTTTGACAAATTTAAATATTTCAGTTGACCCAATTATAAAAAAATCGGGCCTCACTGGGAGTCGAACCCACACGACAGGGCCGATTTACCTGCCCAACCTACTGCCAAGCTCTCCTGATAACTAAGTGGGCCTGGTATTAATCCTGGTGGAATCCAGATGATTCCTTAGGAGATCCTGCCTGAGCCGTCAGCTTACTGCATTGACAATTGTGGGTTCCATACAAACAGTAGGTCGGGAGGGGGTGGGTGGGTGGGTAAATAAACCCAATTGTGATTAAATGCATAGCTCGACGTGAGCACCGTAGCTCAGTGGCAGAGCGTTGGCTGCGCACAAGCCTTCCCTGCTGTATGGGTTTGACTCCTACCGAGGCTGCAAATTTTTCACACCTGGGCCTACTGAATATAAAAAAAATATTCCACCGCACGCGCATGTGCGACAAATCCACGAAACATATTGGGCACTGCTCAGGCAGGAGGCATTCATTCCACTTTATCAGATGCAAAATGGCACGCAAAATGCCCCCTGTCTGAAAATGCCCATCATGTAAAAGAGACCGGCAAGCGCTTGGTGCAGTCTGCTTTATGATATGAGGAATAGTTCATATGGGGCATGTGTAGGGAGACTGTTGAGACTTGTCAGTCACTGATTCCATACACATCGAGATTTCTTCTCGCCGATGAAGTCCGAAAAATGGATAAAGAAGGAGCTTGTTGGTTTTTTTCGAAAACCTGTCTCACTATGAAATAATTCACGTGCAAGACATCGGTGTTGCATCGACTCCGAGAGACGTTCAATTGACGGCGTATGAGAGCTCTGTTTACGCAAAATTCTGCTTAAAAATCCAATGTTGAACACCTGCAAGTTTAATGAAATACCGTTGGCTGATTGACTGAATTTTAACCGGCTAGTATAAGACAGAGGAAAAGAGAGTAGAAACAAAACTGTGGGACCCCTGTCCGCAAAACATCAGGCCATTTCTCACTGCATTGCAGCTAACGCGACATCAGTCGTCGTTTAGAAGGCTTCCAGTGACCCTGATGACTTTTTCCGCCTCAGATCAGTCGGTCAAGCTGCAACTGTAGCTTTCTGTGGTTGGTTTTTATAACATTGTACCATAGGTAAGATCCGAGTCCCCGTTATTTGAACCTGGTGCATCTGGAGAAAGAACAGTTCGGATATAGCCCGCATATGCGACTGATTCCTCTTGACAGCCAGAAAGCCTGAGCTCGGCTCTTTTTGTCCTGACTTTGCTCGACGAGAACTGCACATGTTTCTTTTGCTATAAATTAATTCACACGCAGGTCAAAATTGTGCCTATTCTGTGGGACATGTAGAGGACGTTTTCGCTCGGGACAGTTGAAATGTCGATGTGGACTGTAGGTCAATCTGTTGATCAAGTGAGTTACCACCAGAGTGCCAAAGCTAAATTACCTCATACTTTTCGTCAATTTCAAT
This sequence comes from Ligula intestinalis, assembly GCA_036362985.1. Taxonomy (NCBI): domain Eukaryota; kingdom Metazoa; phylum Platyhelminthes; class Cestoda; order Diphyllobothriidea; family Diphyllobothriidae; genus Ligula; species Ligula intestinalis. Next base: position 34,678,576 of record JAYGXS010000004.1, read on the forward strand.
TTCCGTAGTTATTGGCTTCAAAACTGAACTGATGACCCCCCTCAAATCTGAAGCTGGAAATTTACCTTCATTGATTCTCCGTCACTCTTTGATTTGCTGTTGTGTATGTGGGATTCTAGCCTTTACCAGACCTTACCTGTGTATTCGCAAGCACAGCCTAGGCAGTGGTTAATATACACTATGCAAAATCAATTTGTCCTGATGACGCGATAGCCTATGGTGCGTAAGTAATCCCAAAATCTACTTTCGCGACCAATTGATGAGAAAGCAGTTTTCAAAAGTCACTTCCCCTCGAAGGCACCTTATTCACCTACGCACTTCTTGGACAGAAAGCTGACCGAAAGTGTAGCATTCTCTTATATACACGGTAAAAATATTGACGGACGAGCGAACGTTTTACTGGAGTACTAAATTGCTGAATTGCGTGCCCATAAAGAACATATGTTAACTCAGAGGGATATTAAAAGTTCACTTGCACCTTAAATATTCCGTATGATTATAATAGCGTCATTTTAAAAAAAAGTTCTTAATATAATTGTGAAGTTTTCTATCACACTAAAGTAGAAAATGCATCACAAATCACCAGAAGAATGTTTTTTGAACTTTTAAAATTGTGCTCTATAACACAGACTGAATGATCACTGCATCAAATTCTGCCACATTCACAAACCAACGTCTATGCGAATATATGAATAAATTACAGATGACATTTTTTTCCACAAACGTTTCCAACCGCCCTGTTTTCAACTGGTCTTGAATTAGCATATGGCCAAATAGAGGTGGGTGGAACTTTACAGCTCGCCAGTGGTCGAACAATGTGTGGACAACAAGCTCACGTTTAACTTAATATTAAAGGAACATCCTGCCTGTGTAGCTGATTATTCTAGCACTTTTTAAGACCATACTAATCTCTTCCTCTGTATTCAACAGAACCGAAGACTTAAGATAATTATCCCAAGAAAAATTCCTCCCAAACCTGTTCTGCAGCAAACTACAGGCCACCATCACTATTTTGAAAAGTGCAGTTACTTAAATGGAGCAGTTGACGTTGCTCACCAAATAGGCGTAAAAATAAAAAAATAAAGAACTGATTACCGACTTCCCTTTTCACCCGCTAGGCTTATCCTAATGTGCTTATATATCACAACGTAAAAGCAATATTCTTTGAACTGTGCTATAAAATTGCCTATAAAATTATCTAGATATCTTTTTTCTCCCATTTTGTCAAAATCGGACCCTTTTTCAGTATCAGTATCAGTTTATTGAGGGAAAGGTAGGCGAACGCCTTTGAACTCCCTGTTGGTGATTTGTATCAGTATATTGGTTTCGTTCAGTGCAACAAGTCCACACCGCATTCCTTTTGTCAAACGGCTGCTTAGCTTCAATTCCATTGAAGGAACAAAACCAAGGATAAAAAATGTATTCCGAACTACTGACCTACATTTAGCTCACGTTAGTTCCCGAGTTAGGTCATATACTCCCTTACCGACGCGAAAACACCTTCTGACTACCGATCTAACATTCATGTGCTTCAGTCTATGGAAAATTGACCGCAAGAACATCAGCGTACTTCATGATTAATGAGGTAATCATCTCACACGAAACTAGCGACGGAAATACGGTGGGACATATGTAAAAAAATACAATTCCCCCATTTCTCTTGGTTACAATGAGGTCATTGAAGGTAGTGCGCTCGCAGTGAACGACCGTTTATGGCGAAGTAAGCTGTCAATCCGGGAGTTCAGTAAGTTCCGAGTTTAAGACATTAACTAAGGCTAATGCCGCGAACTGACGGCCGCGAGGAAGGTTTATTGCACTGCTCAGTTCCGTAAACTAAAGAATGACTAATCAAACGTACTGAATCTGCTTTTTATGTGTTATAGTAAATTTGACAGAAGGTGTGGTGGAGCGCCTGCGGTGGGAATGGCAGGGCTATAACGACTACTGGAGTACTTCAAAACACCCAAGTGTTTGCAAATAAATTCATCCTACTTAAAAAATACTGGATCAAATAACCTATAACTACTATAAATGATGACCTATGACGATTTTATCGAAACACCACTTCGAAAGATCCGGTATTTGACCTAAAGGAACAATGAAACTGAAACGTCCAGCTTGGAAAATCTTCTAGTTTTTAATGGGATGATTGAAGGTAACGTTGTCAAATTGCTGTTTCCGTCCTAAAGTGTAAGGTCTAGGCACGCTTTCTGCCATAGGAATCGAGAAACTTAATCTGAGAGGACTACGATGTAGTCTTCAAGTGAACCCATGTCCACAGGTGCGTCATGCTTATGACACCTAAACGTGAAATACGGTGGTGTTCACTTCAGATTACATTTATAAAATTCGATTATGAAGTTAAAATATGACCTCTCTGCATATTTTAAAACTTTTCAAAGCATAAAAAAGAAGCTAAAGGATAGGGATTGTGTATATGTTTCCAAGTGACGCATGGGAAAACGAACCGCCTGTAATGTGGGTGGCTGTTTGCTTAACTGTTGGAAAATTAAGGTGAAGCTTTGACTTATGTGTAGAATTAAAGGTAATGTAAGGATTAAGATTAACGTATTTTCTTAAGGTAAAGCTGCAATTATTACAGGGATGAGGACATCATAAGATTACCATTTCCTGATATTTGAAGAAAAACTCCAAATATTGTGCTGGAAACGCTCGTAGGCGGATTGGCTACGCCTGCGGTTCAAACAACTTGCAATAAGTTTGATCATTTCAACCTGGAAATTATTCTAGGTAGCCTGATATAATTTGCTTTTTTATCTCACTTTGCATCCTGCAATTTCCTTTTTTGTAACTTTGAGTTAATTGCCTACTTCAATATTAATTAAATCAACTTTTGACCTGCTCTAAAAAGTTATTGCTGGTATCTTCTTCTTCTGTGATGTTTCGTGTTATCCTCTCCATCAATTAAAAAAGCGCAATGAAGCCGTTGCAGCTCTTAAAAGTACAGAAGCCTTAATCAGTTTGAAGGAATAATGCGCTTCAGCCGACGGCATTGAAATCTACTATTAATTTTCGGCTTGGGCATTTTGTTCAGCAGTCGTGCAAACGCAAGAGTGCATCAATGAACTTCGCAAATACTGGTAAATTAATCCATTCAACTTTGGTCAAGCAGATCGCGGCCATAGGGTTTGGAAATTTGGGCCAACTGTGCAGTATACAACTGGCTTAAAAAATTGCAGCGTAGACTGTAGAACATTCGCGGGCACACGAAATATGACGGAGGTGGACTTGTTATTTAGCCAATTAAATGTTAATAATTATCGCACGCTGGTGCCGACCGTTTATGCACCGAACGTCTTTTAAGCATGCTAGCTTCGGTTACCTCGGCCCAAAAAGGATATTGAAAAGTCACAGGCTGTACATTCCTGGTTAAGAGTTTTGTCTATGCACCGAATTCAGTCCATAATATTGTTCACTTAGAGGCATGCTTTATGAGTACGATGTCCGATCATGAAATATGATTGTGGTCCCTTAAGACTCCTTAGAGGAGGCACGTATTGAATTAAAATATACTCCTCTCACAAATCTTTCCTACCTATGGAAACTGCTGCATGGGTTAATTAACAACTCAAGCAATGAAAATGTTAAACCACATTTAAGCAGGATAAAGATATAGCAGGTATACAAACCGGAAGAAAAACAATCATATGGAATTATCTCAGGTATTTACAGAATATATCGCATTAATCCATCCAAAAAGCCTCGCAAGACTTTTCAGGGCTGGAAACTGAGGTGAATCCAACATTGATGGCCTTTAACTAACAGTAATGATCGTAAATATAAAACTTCGGTTTTATAGATTTATTTAGCCGTTGCAGAGTCGCATCGATCGCTTATGTGAATACTTGCAAATTCAGTGTCTCAAGATAAGTTATGCTGACCGTAATCATATTGTTGCCGGTGGATCGCTGCATAGGGTGAACGCTGCCGAATCTTTGAAATGAACCTCTGCCAATCTCTGGGGAAACTGCATGTCCGAGGACGCAGAAGTTATAATTAGGGCAGCTTTCTGACTTGAATTGCGAGGTTTTCACCCCTTTTATGTTTAATGCAACAGCAAGTGCATCTAGGCCTGTCTCTTTCCGTCATTTAATCCAGTCAACTACACTGAGCCAAAAAACGAAGGATCTTTGAAGTTCACAGATTCTTCTTTCACAAATTATAAGCTACAGTAAAATACCCAAGTTTGCGAGAGATTAATAATCACTCGCAAACCGGCATTAACACATGTGCGAAAACTTGGAAATAATTATGAGCAACCTTAGAAAAGTTCGTTACTTTAAAGAAATAGAAGAGGAACTCAGTTTTTTAAGAATAATACTTTTTTCTTAACAAAAGTCTAGTCGGGCAGATACGTAACATAGCTATTAATTAGGATAAAATGTAACTATTTTCTTAGGTTACAGGAATAGCTTTATCATTTTAAATGAAACAAAATAAATTTTTCGCAGTAAAAATATTTAAAACATGTTGCCTTTATGGTATTATAATTACTAACAAATTTGACCTTTGGATTCCGACAAATTTTAGACGATTTTATGTGTTTTTAACAGATTTAACAGCATTTATATTCATCTTAGGGAAACATATTAGAATTCTGTCGTAAACGTTCTTTTTTTATCCACAGTGTTTTTTTTTCTTTGAAGGAATTTCTAAATATGGTCCACATGACAATTTTCTTACGAACTTATATCCAAAAACTCATTGTTTTGGTAAATACTGTGAATAACTACCTTTCCATAAAAGTTTTATCATGAAAATTGATTTTCATTTTAGTAAGACCTGCTTTTCCTTTATTCTGCGATAATATATGGCCAGTTAGTGTTATTTCCAAGGTGATAGATTTGGTAAAGCAAAATGCAATCCAAACGTTTTTAGCTGCATTTGCGACAAAAACCTTCACAGTTTCGCAAAAATACTTTTTGGAAATCAAATCATTCCTTTTTCGGAAAATAAATGTGATTTCTTAAAATTGGCCTCAGTCGCATTTGAACAACGTCAGACTAAATTTTCCTTTTCTGGAAGAGGTATGCGTTAAGCCTTTTTTTACTTTTTGGGGTGCTGTCAAAACTTAATGCCCGTTAATAAAATGTTTGGTTCTGTGATATTAAATAGCATAGGAAATTTATGCAAGCCTACACAAATTTAGCCAAAAGGATACCATTTATTGTCAATAAACTAAACCAAAGAGGTAGTTGTCCTTATGAAAAGACCTTCTCCGGATTAATTCCATTCAGTTGATCAACTAAACATGACCAAGTTTACGCCATACTACCAAGTCAAATTTCGTCACGACCTTTGTAGGAATTCGTCGACATACTGCATATACGATAAACAACCGTCCTATGCGATAATTGATCACTGACATAACGTAAGAAAAAAGGGGTCACACGGTAAAATTAAAGCTATAAGCTCCCTCTGGCACATTGCCAGTCAGATATACCATTTACCATATTCACTAATCGTGGTAGTAGCTAATAAATGTTCTTGCCTTTTGTAATACTGAGGGCAGCTTATTAATTCCGTTTAGTTTTCAATGGAGAGGCCAAGAGATACATGCACAAAATAAGGTAACAAAATCAGCTTTTGCTGCCGCAGCTTAATGGGTGCCCTAGGAGAATGTGATCCTGCTGAAAGGCCACAAACCATCTAGCCACTACCAATTAGTATTTCTTTAATTTACCGCTTTTTGAATAATACTCCGACTTTCAAGCAACTATATCTCAATTTACGGAACTAACCATTTATCAATATGTCAAATTCTTGTTGCACTTACTAAGTGGCTAAAGATACTCCTAGCAGAAAATATGAAAAGCTTAGCCGACCACATACGAAGGAAAAAAGAACAGGCATAAGTCTCTTTAAGCGAGAAAGCCTTTTCCAAATCTGAATCCATCTCATATGTCCAAGCTAAGTGTGGGCACCAGAAAATGTTTTTGCTGTGGTCATATTATTATGCCATCTGGAGCGAGGATTATGAAAATAGAATCCACATGGATTCAAAGGTTAACCTTTTTGCCGGCGATAGCGCCGTACCTTATACTGTAGGCTTGTGCCTTCTTTCTGAACTATTCCCGCATTGCGGTCAGATGGTCACAAGATTGTTAACCTGTGATGAATGGGATTTCTAGGGATAAGCATGTGGATGCTGATGCTAGGTTCCAGATTACAGAGGAAATATAATGAAGTTCTGGACTGTTGTGAACCTAAATATGAAAATTCCAGGCGAGCAACCAGAGAGATGAAAAATGTATCGTTTTATGCACTGGTTGGACCACGTACAGTTTAAGTGAATTATCGTTTTACCTACTCATTTTGATTTTCACTCTGACCTTGTTTAAGTTCAATATGTTGTCCAGGTTATAGCTACTACTCATTCCTTCGCACATCGTCAATGAATATTTGGTTGCAGACAACTGAGAGCATAGGATTTTTCTTTACATTGTAAGGTCTGTGATTATGGAAACCTAAAACCATATGATAGTTTTAGCATGTGGGTTAAAATGTCGCACAGTTCAATCCTCGATTCCGATGATGCTCACCGTGTGCTCCACAGCACGGCCGGTGAATTATTTACGGATTATTTTAAGTGATAATAGACTAACGTTGTCTTTACTTCCTTCGCTCTTTACTTCACCCGTTTGTCACCTAAGTGCAAAGATAATGTCATAGGCGGAACCGAGCGCAGGCGGTTGGCTAAAGCTGGTCAGTCCGGTTGAAATCCCACGGTAGGGGGTGCGTCAGCAAAGATTTTTCACTCATTTGTTGTCTCATTATCAGATACTTTAACATCTCCAGCAAGCGACGGACAGAAAAAAAGATGGCTGTATCAGCTTGCCTCTCTCCTTCCAGAATCAAAGTCAAAAAGCTCACTTCAAGTATTGGGCGGGTCTTCCTGTGAATTTAACTATTACATTTCGTAACCTGGGACCGCAAGTTTTCGATCGATGGTCAAATCGACATAGTTCATTGGCAATAAAATTTACCTTGTGGATTGTTCAAACAGATTAATCTGCAAAGCCACTGCAGTGAAGTATGAGAAAACCCCCTTTTGTATATAGAATCAGGTAAAAAGGTTTCATTCAATACGCTACGATGTATGCCAAAATAGTGGAGTTAACCTTGCTTCAATTCTGGTGTCAAGTAGAATAATTGCCTACTGCTAATTTAACGAGATACAGTTGTTTTTTAGAACTGAATGACCACTTTTCTCATCGTTATCGCCTCCTCATTGTCTTTTTCATGAAATCAGCATGCTCCAGCATCATAACATATACGCCGATGGAATCTGTCTTCGTAGCCGCCTGCAAAGATTACTCTAAGCTAACAATAAATCTAAAATTTTCCTTTCTGTTGGCATGCATTTTTTGAACATGCATTTAAAAAGAGCTTCATTAAAGTTTTTTAAGTCGAAATATAAATGGGTAATTAAGTGTGCTAAAGTGTATCATCTGCATGTGTTTAATTTTCCCATATACTGTGCTTCTTACATATGTACCGTTTGGAACATTAATGTGGAACCAAATGTAGGTTCAGTTTGATTTTCAGGCAAAACGCTGAATGTGTGGGACTTCTTGAAGTTCAAGAAGCTTTACAAATCGTACGATATGCTTGGTGTGAAAACTAAACTGCTGACAGCATTTCATTAAAAAAATAAAATAATGCAGCTCTAATGCCCCTCGCGTCTTCTAGGTACTTCGTGGCAGATTTCGTGAGAAGTGAAATAAACAGCATATAATTCAGGAGTAGAAGATGTGATCGTTCGATCGTTCTGACGTTTCGGATCCCATGGATAACCGTTCATCTTAGGTGACCATAGGAACATGGTCATTTTTAAGTTTAACGAGGCTGAAATCTATCGTGACTAGCTCAAGTCGAAGTGCGCTTTCGGAAGGCTCGCTGTTTCCTGTCTCTGTAACAGCCAATCACGGACAGACTCACAAAGGACCACATTTGACGACTTCCGAGCAGACCTCACTTCAAACGCCGTCCGTTGGCTTGTGATTGTGCGGTCGTCTGGTAGTCGATTTCCTACTGTCTATTCTCCTATTCATTCCGTACAGAATATACTCTTCCCAACAATCTGGCTTTCCCGAGACTTCTCACTTCTCCTAAGAAAGTAGACCTAGAAGATCGCAGCTAATAGGGTTAAACATTATTAGCCTTACCCTTTCTCGATAAATACTCGCAAGAAGTGACGAACACGTGCGTCACGAGTTGTTCGACTCATGGTTCTCAGACCCACTGTCAATAAAAAAGCGCATCGAGGTGCTGTTCCCATGCTCCACACTGAGATTTGTCTAAGCAGACGACTAAGTCAGCTGGGAAGGGTCGAGCCCACCAAAACTCTGACAACAGCGAACATCATTTTCGTCTACTAAGCAAGCCCGCACCCAACATGGATGACGAAATCGTGGCAATTACTGACTCGGAATCGGACTGACAAGCCATAACTGCACCAATTAGAACCCCCACCCCAGTGGTGGTTACGGGCGCTGATAATAAGATTACGCACGTGCTCGCGTGGCCACTACGAATAATGAATACTGCGTAATTTGTGCATAGATCACCCCTACTTATGCATGCATGACCCTATTCTACGGTTGCGTCTGACGAGCCGTTCTCGAAAGAATCCGGTACGTCAAGGAAATAAAGTGATTTCTTCAGCGCTCGCATTTCCTACTTCTAAACTGCTTCCATGATTCGGGTGAAATGCATTTATCAATCGCTGACCTCTTACGGTCAAGAAAGTACGGCACAGTGGAACACATTGACCTCAGAGTGTTGCGCTATGCAAAATAACTTGGCAGTTGTCTGATTTTAAAGGCTTTCTGTCCCAGGGTGCCTATGGCAACGACTGCCCAAACATTTGTAAAAGTACTTACCACCTGAGGCTTAAAATTTGTTTGGGAATGCTCTAATGAGGAGTCAAACACGAGGTGATTTAATGCGAATTCAAAATGCGCATTCAAAATTTATTTCTACGTTGTCTGTGAAAATGCGGATAAGTTAAGCAACCCAAAAATATGCCGTTTGCGGCCGGCGTGAATGGTCGAACTGCAATTTCCCATCCAACGACCACTCGTCTGCGCAGGTAAGGTAACACTACTTTCGTTCTGACCACTGTCTATAAATATATACTACGTTGAACTGTTCTAACTTTATTTTTTAAGAATCATGTCAAACTATGTCATATCCCGATGGTCAATGCTCATGAGGTCTTCCTGTTAAGCTTCATTTTTTAATTACGATGGCGAACGAAAGATGCCAATACTCATAAAACATCGTAAATTCATGCTCTTAGATGGTTTTGTTAACATTTTAGGGCTGAATCATAAGCACACAGAGATAATCTTTAGGCAGAGCAGTATGCTGACTAGTACACTGTTTAGAGATAAGTCCGAACAAGCATTTAAAGCAGGGGTAGTGAAGTCTGTTGTTTTTTCGTTGGACTTGCCCCGTTGTCTGCGCCTTGCCTTTATTGTATTAGCATACACTTTAGTGGACTAACGCATTAAAATACTCCGTAGACGACATTCACAGTGTCTCTAAGATGCACCTCATTATATATCGAATATGTATCTAATGGGGTCTCTGAGGACGAGTTCGAATATAGATCCGAAAGCTAAGGCGAATAATATTCTTGTTCCAGCTATCGCATTTACATATTATGAATAAATGTGTTTCTCAAATATTCCCATGGTTAATATTAGAAGTCAGCTTATGGCAAACAATTGTTTTCAACAACTCTTCATCAGACCAAACATTTGCAAGGGCAATTAACGCTGTACATAACAATAAGAGTTTGAATAGGTAGAAAAATCAATAAATATCTAACACGGGCGCTGATTGGCCAACGCAGACTATGTCAGTTTGCGCATGTAGGCCATGTCAGTGTGTTTGTTGAGGGATTGTCGCTTGTTGGTAGGGGCGAAATCCTATCGCCACCTGGTGTCGGGTTAGGCCATGGAAGTGACAGAGCTTGTGTCAGAGTCGTCTGACAACACAGCACTGGATTTGCTAGCCTTATAGCTACTGCTTCGGCTATTGCAAGCATCAGTTGGCGTAGGCCTTTGAAAAATTAGATGGTGTCCTGTAGACCACCTGAAAGGCTTCGTTAGTATCGACTCGATGGTTCGTATCGACTAGATGTGCGAGAATAGCACTCGAGATCGATCTAGTTTTACCTTTACTTAGCCAGGTCGGTATGTGCTCACATACCCTCTTTTCGAGACGTTTCGTTGTACGGCCGATGCATCCCGCTCCACAGGAGCAAGTGGAAGAGTAAATGCACATTGATGTGGCCTTCAAAGGGAGTCTGTCATTACCTCCAAATCGTAGGAGGGGGAGTTCGTGAAGAGCACCCGTAAGTTCGCCGCTGGGAAAGCGTTTGTGATTGCAGTCCTCAAGCGTCGTCTGACCAGTTCGCTGGTTGCATCGCCTAAGACAGGCAGTCTTATGAACACGTCTTTTTTTTCTGCAGTTAAGGTGACAGGCTTTTTGGTGCGTTCACCAATATTTCTGAGGATAAACCTTTCCGGGTATCCATTTTCAATTAGTGTATGCTGCAGCTGTTGGAGTTCTGCTTCGACATACATGGAATGTACACTGCGAATTGATATAAAATTTCGCCCACGAGGCCGAAACACTTCTCCTGAAAATAATCTTGACCCTAACCCAAACCTTAAACATAAACCTTAACAAAACTCTAACCCTTAACTTAAGACCAAAATTTATCTCCCTCGGAGTCGGCACAAAGCTTCCTATTCCTGTGTCCTGTTTGGATGGTCATACAAGTCATTTTCTACCAGCAGAATTTTAACTCACACATCTATTATCAACACTATTGCAGCTTTTTGCTGTGAGGACCCAGAAAAACAAAACGGGGAATACTTTCTAATTATTTTAATTCCTGCTATCTCCGTGGCTCGACTCAACCTGTTCCATCATATGAGGTGTGATATTAGGGAATGAGTCATAAGAGCGCTAGTCATACTAGGGGACAAACGGTCGCTAGAAGAGACCCGGCCAAACAGGAGGCTAACAATGCTGCAAATGTTGAGTCATTCTGCACCAGATAAGAATGGGCATGCGAGCAGCTGGAGCATATGACCTTGAACCAGTTAGGCACCTGTCTGCGCGTGGGTGTACCCTATCTCCTATCCTCGCGGCCACGGCTGCTATAAATAATTTCGAACTTCTACACATTTCTGAATCATGCAGGGTTCTGAATAACACCCCATGCCTAGCAAACGCCTCCACGTTACTTTAAATTTTTGGGAAGAAAAGCACGTCAAAGTGACAAACTGGCATAAATTGTAGATAAAACAGAATGGCCCAGAAATAGTGTAAAGGCCATGACGACACTTGGCTCAGTGGATCAGGATATATTTGGTCATGTTATTTTGATCCACTGCGAACATTTAATCCCGAGAAAGCCCTTTAGTTAGGAAAATCAGTATACCAGTTAACTTTATCAAGGTTAATGGATGTTACTGTTGGCGAATGTGGAAGTAATCTAAGATAGAGGGATTCTCCTATGTTATCAAGTGTAACAGAACAATTTTTTTATTATTATGCATTATGCTATGAAATATCTCCAAAATAAGCAAAAAAGAATAAAGCATATCTCTTCCAGCACCGGAAAATGTTGTCTGAAATGGTTCAGATGCAACTGAGGCCAGGCTTAAGGAATAGCATTTATTTTCAGAAACGAGGTAAGATTTATGTTTTAAATTATTTTTTGCTATTGGCTCAACTCATGTGCCACAAAATGCAGTAATACATTTGCATGACAACATTTGTTTTACCGTACCGATGACTATGAGCGTCAACTTGATATATAAACGAGAATGCGAGACATACTTTCACTTTTCCGTATTGGGTGGTACCGTAAAGATGCCAAATCGTTTCCATTCCGAAGCTGTCTCTGTCGGCTTACGAAAGTTGACAGTTCAAGGGCTGTTGCTTAATTCACTAGCTAATACTTTTGATAAAAACAAGGCCACAGTATCCGGAATAATTAACTATCAAATGGTGCCTCGAAGTAAGAGCAGTGAACGAAAACGCTCCACAACAAACCTGGATCAGGATTTTATTCGTCAAACATTAAAAAAATACCATGGTATGCGTATTAGGGCTATTTACAGGGAACACTTGTCAATGTTCTTCTGGGCCCTAGTTACACGCCCCATGCAGAAATTCGGCCTCCATTAGCAGAGGACTATGGTTAAACCACTTCTTAGTAGGAAACGTATAAAGGAACGTTTCCTATTTTTTCAAGAACACGTGAGCCACAGACTTTCATTTTGAAAAGCATTTATTATCATGATGAATAACTCTTCTTAGAGTAGTCTACAAGGTCGACACATGCGGTCATATGCGAAAAGATCTTTCCCAAGGAACGCACTGTGTGGCCACTAACATTCCTAGGATTACGTATGAGGAGTCAGTTTGAAGACAGCTTAAAGGTACCGCAAATATTTTGGTGGAGAAAGGTTTTGTGAAGGCAGTCTTACGAATGCACCATCTTGTATGGTTTCATTTACCGTAGTCATCCTAAAGTAACTGAGAACAATTATGTGCAATGAGATTTTTCTTATGACGCAAACCTATAAGCAAAACTTATCTCAAGCCGCGCCCGTATGGTTGGAATGCAATTTCATTAGGAACAGTGTTCTGTGAACCCTCCCTGTCATATACTGATTCTAATTTTATTAATATAAACTAAACATGGTATGTTTATATAAGTGTATGTCTTTTCTACAGGCAGTTGCACACAAGCAACATATGTAAGATATGACACAGTATTTTCCGCAGAAAGCTTTATATAGAAAATCCCTTCTCCAACTTAAGAGCCCTGCACAACTCTTATTGCTGGACACTGGCAAGTAATTAATGACCTTAGTGTCGGCAGTTTCGCTTTCGTTTGAGTCGGATGCTGTGAATACTTAATAACGAATGCTACATGGAATATAGGGAAAGTGTACTTTTTACGCAATTCTCACTCTTAAAAACCTAAGTATTAGAGTCAACATCCCTTTTAGGTTTTTTAATTTGAGACAATTCGCTGCTTAAGCTAAGAGAAAAAAAGAATAATTTTTAAAAATGTATACACTGCTTGTCACGTTCATCAACATTTTATTGAACAGCGTATGGTATATTGAGGACACTTTGAAAGTTGATGGGACTTTGGTTCGGTAAACGTGCAAGTGATTAATGTCTGCTAATGTCTCTGATGATAAATCCGCGACGGATAACGAAACGCCATGTGAAATGCAGTAAACACTACAAAGATGAACACAATGGACAGGGAAGAGGTCTTAAAAATACGATACTTAATCAGAGTGCTGAAAGAAATGAACAACAAATCAACCTGCTGTTCTTGCAATTTCAATAATTACCTGACTCCTTCAGAGAGCATTTGCACTGCACTTTTCCGCTAGCCTTATCATCACTACGTACCTTGCGGCACAATAAAGCACATTCGGCCACATTTCTTCTTCTTTGAAGTTAAACTTTTCCCGTTTTCGTTGTGTGTTTTCTTAGTGCATCAGCCCGCTGACTTATCGAAAATCAGAAGGACTGCGGTCTCATGAAATAAAAAAAGATGATGTTCGGAAGCCAGGCAATTGCATCCTAAGTACGCAACGGGGACTTCAACGTTCATTTGATGTTCTACGCGGTAGCAAACTGTAAGTGGATTAGCAGATAGAAATGTATCAGATACTATTGCTGACAAAAATAAGGGAGGCGGGAATGGCACTTTCTGTCTTATTGGCCTCCGTCGGCCAGCCATACACAGACCCAAGTAATGCCCCACCTGAGCCTCAAACTCACGACTTTTTTATCAGAATCTAATGCCCTAACCGTTGGGCAATGAGCGCCTTGGCTTTCCGGTTTATGTCGGGGGATAGTGACATGCGTTGCTGAAAGTTCACCGACAGCTAACGGAACTCAAGTGTCCCGTCCTGCCGTTAGCAGTTGATGGACGTTCATAAATATGTGAGAAAGATACCAATTTCTAAAAGTGTGGAATATGATAGGCAAAAGAAAGCCAATAGCTAAAATAAGCTGAACATTACCGAATAAGTTACCACGAAAAAAAAGAAACTGATGCACACAATCAATGAAATCAGAGTGACTAAAGAACGTATTACTCTTCATTTCATAAAAAGAACGGGTAGGAAAACTTCTATGGCAGTCTTGACGGGACACGCGAGCAGGAATGGCCCATAATACACGTCAAAATTTTGCGCAATTCCAGAGCAATCAGGTTTACTTTGGAAGGTAAGGTTCAGGATTATGTTTATGGTTAGGTTTAATGTCGGGTGTGCAATTATGATTAGGATTATGCATAAGCTTAGAGTTTGCATTCTTGTTAACTATAGGGTTAAGGCTTATGTTAGGGTTATTGCTAGGGTAAGGACAGGAGAGTATAAACTTGCCGTGAAATTGATCGGAGGGCTGCTTATCTTAAATAGGCGAGGCGGTATTGTTGGCGCGTCCTGTTCAGGCAGCTGTAAAAGTCACTCCTATCTTAACTTATATGCAGTCTCTGAAATTCAGCAACAAAATCGGAGAAGGAGAATTTTTTAGAATAAGAATGAGGTTTGGAGTTAGGGTTATGCTAAAGTTTAAAGTTTGGAGTTCTGGTAACTATATGGTTTAGGTTTAAAGTAGAGCTAGGATTAAGATTGAGGTAACTTCTTAGTTTTATGTAACAATTAGAGGCAAAAGTTTAATAAAGGTTGCAGTGCAACACCCGAAAACCTCATTCTTTTTTAATACGGGACAGGGGGTTATATGGGGTAAATAGCTGGGGCATATCAGGGAAAAGAAGAAAATGGTTTAAAAATAAGAATGTATAAAATAAGAAACAATACAAATAATTATTTGAATAATCTAATGTCTGACAACAAAAAATAGCGCCATACCTCATACGTCCGACTATACAAATTTCGGGAGCTGCTCGTATTTGTGCAAAAACGCAAAGAACCCAGAATATCCAAGATTACAGTAAAGTGACGTAAAAAAATAAAATATGAACTGCGTATCATTAATAAGTAAAAAACTAAAGGAAAGACTTAACGAAAACTAAAGTAATATAATTGAAGAAAGCTATACTAATTGAATTGATAACAAACTAGCCAAAATTAAAGTCAAGTAACTAAAGACAAGTAAACTAACAAATCCTAAACCCAAACTAATCTTAAACAAATAAAGCATCATAATGAACTAGAAAATAAACTCAAACCTGAATTAAAATATCAGTTAATCAAACAAGAACAAAATAAACTAAGGTAAAGTGAACCCATAAAGATTTTAAATGCAAGAAAACGCATGTGGTTAGTAAGTCTTACTGAAAGACCTAAAATAAAAACTTAAAGCTTATTAAGCAAATGTAGACTAAACTACACTTTTAACACTGGAAAAATTCAAGACTAAAATAACACTAAAGAAAGTACAAGACTAAGAACAACATATCAACTAAGCAGAAATACAAATTAAGCTATAACTACAGATAAACTATAAACTACACATGAATTATATATGGCGTGCTTTTTTGTTGCCAAGTATAGGATTATTTCAAAATTTCCAAAAAGTAAATAATATCTAAGCGTAAGGATTAAGACAAGGGAATAGTTACCCTTCCTAAAATTTATCCTACGGCAGAGCGGTCCTCGTTCCGTGTCACGTTTAGGCGTCTGCAATTTTATCCTTTCTAAAGAAAGAGCACATATGCAATCTGGCGGGGGTTCCTTCAGATCCTGAAAATGGAAACAGATGCTCCTATGACCAACTACAGTAACGTGGTTTAACACATAGTATAGTCATTTTAATTGGATTTAAAAAGATTTCAAGATAAAGACTCCGATAACAGCATCTTGCTAAATAGACATCTAAGGATTGCGTAAAATATAAAAGATACATACGAGCTCGATACCGCAGATTATGACTCTTTACCAAACCCAAGTGTCGTACAGCCATAAATGTTGCTGGTAAAATAAAGTTTAAGTGCAAACATAACACCAAAATGCAATCTTGTTTTGATGGGTGCAAAGATGCGATCTTCTTTGTGTTTGCCGGCAATACTATCTGCCTATAATGCTAACTGCTACAGCTGCTGTCAGGGCCCGAGGAATTAGGCCCAAGGCAAAGGCGGAGGGGCAAAACTGAGTTCCGTTATTGGCCAGTGAAAATTCCGCAACTAGTGTCCTCTTCCCATTCTAACATTTGATTCAAAAATATTAACAAATAGCCGGCAGACACAACGGCATTCTAATATGCCAGCAGAATTTATCTTTTAACCACACGTGGAATCTAAATTTAAAATGCATTTGGTAGCGTGAATGTATATAAGAGACAGGAGAACCCTAAAACATATTTTCGTATGTTAAATGGGATCGTGAAAGAAATAACGGCACATCAAATGGCTGGGGATTACTTATATGGTTCCCTGAATATGAGATGAGCACACGAGCCACCCGTAATACAAATATTTTTCTACTCTCTCTTCAACGTGGATCCTAGGTTTCAAAGGTCGGTATTTAAATGCTATAAACGGCAACGGCTGATCGCGTTCATCAAAGGACCATCCTGCAAATGTCTCCAGAACTGGTGGGCCCCTTTAGTGCATGAGTTCTACATAAACCGATTAAATTTGTCATCATATTAAAAAACAAAAAACGACCCTTAAATATAATTAATTTATTTTTACTTCATATCGAGTACATTTAACATGTTCTTAGTCTATGGGCGGCGTGCTAAAACAGCAAAAGTACCTTGGCATCGTGTTTTTTAATATCATTTAGTTAAATGAAGAAAAAGCAATCGTATGAACAAGAAGTTAATACACTGGACTCTTTAAACTCATGCCTGGAATATATCACTGCAAACTCATGCGTGCATTGCCTGCACAAGTATCGCAGCAGCTAAAAAAATACAGTTGATATGCAACTGAATGCCTACGGGAATCGTGCGGCTTTGCACTCGCTGTGACAATTACTTCATTCTCCGCGGCGTGGTTGGCACTTGCCGTACACAGTCGTTCCTATATCTGAAAACGTAGTGCATGTCCTGATTCAAAAGTCATCAAACCGAGCATACCATCTGATTTGCTTACACGCGAAAGAATAATGCATGTTCAGCTTCACAATGAAAAGGGTAGACGTAAGCAAATTTGTCGACGCAAAAATTACGACGATTCTAGATAAAATACATTAATTTCAGAAAGTGGACGTCAACAAAATTGTGCACGAGGGAGCTGATACAAAGACATTGGAGGCATGAATGGTTGGTTAGAAAATCTAGTGCTTTAACTATTGAAGCCATGAGTCAATTGTCATTTAGTTTTGATCAGATATTTTTCCTTTGCTAGTGGGAAGCACATTGCTTAGGACACGAGACATGCTCATCCGGTTGATCATTTGGGCTCAAGCTAGAAACTGTCCGGTATTCACGCAACAACCAACAGCATATGCAGGAGGAGGATGGTCAGTTCTGGCTAACTAACTGTCATCAGGCAGTCGTACGCAATCTTACCTGTGTGTATACCTGATGTTTAACGAGCCTGCAAGCATCTAAAAAAGGCATGATTAAAACATGCGATAAAACTCCCAATGGACATTCAGATGAAGAAAGCCATAGCAAATCACAGGAGAAATAAGTCAGTACGTAAAATAATTCCATGGAATGTCTGTGAGGTAGTGTAGGTTTCGTTTGCCTTAGAATGTTCCAGTCCCCATATGTAACCCCAAATTAACAAAACCGGTGTAACCTTATCAACATTTACTTGTGGAATGCCTACAAGCAACCATCTCAGGCCAAGTTGCTTCTTTTCCTACCGTAAATATATTTTAAACAGGAACATCCTTTGTGAAACAAATATTGGCTTATTCATTCTTCCTAGTAAATGCCTCTGCCATCATAAGTGCATCCGAAATGTATGAGAATACGTATGCATAGGCTGACATCTTTTCCACTCTAAGCTACACACGTGACGGGAAGGAGGTTTCAACCAAAAGCCAACATCCCGGTAGTTAAAACTGAGTCGGCATTATATTCCCTTAAAATGATTTTACTATCTCAGCTAAGCATTATCTTCTGTTTAAAGCAGTCTGTTAATGTTGAAATGAGCACAATGCGCTAGGCATCTTCTTGCTTTTCCCACGGACACTTTTTGAGTGACCGCTCTTCCACTTCTTAGGTGGTCCGCTGTGCGTGCCATATTGTGGCCAGAGACGAATAAGTAGCTGCTTGAATTTGTTATGATAAGTAGTTTTTCCTATAATTAATATTCTCATTTTTCGATAATTCTTCCCAAAAAGTCCAGGATGTGTTCATATAGAAAATTCATATCTAGTTTATGTTTCTACTTTATTAAATGACATATAAATTGCTTTTGTATGTTGTGTAAGATCTTGAACGTCTATCCTGTTCTGATATTTGGATTATCCCGACATTCTTTTTTAACTTTTTTCAGGAAACTTAAAAAATAAATTAACTAAGAATTATAATGTTGGTTAGTTCAAGGCTTTCTTGTACTAGCACTTTAAACATTACCCCTTTTTTGACATATTTTCTAGTTTTTTCACAAAAATTAATTAAAATGTAATTATTTGAATGTCGCTTTCAGTACGTCTTAGTTCTCAAACAGTTGTGTCGAATTTTGAGTTAAAAACAGTGGTTACAGTTAGTTTAGGTCCATCCACTTGATTTTGCTCTTGACAGAACCATCTGCTGCATCAGACATTGTCATAATATCCAGATTTCTCTCACGCTCTCCCAGTGAACACAAGTGAACGAAAGTGAAAAATCGATGTAACTAAGTAAATTTAGATTTTTAGTGTTAATAAAATGTGTTCATGCAAAAACCGGGTGAATGAAACAGCACAATAAGAATTACGTTTGAAAGTAATATTTGGTACAAGGTTCGGACATATCTGCTTCCATACTACGCGTACTGTAAAGGAAGGCTCTGTACCAAACAGCCCAAATTTCGAGTAGGTATTCTAACATGCTTCCACTAGAATTGCGATTTGCTTCATCTGTTAATGCATAGTTGAATTTATGTTGAACCAAACAACCAGATTTTTGTTTTAATACATCAATTGGGAGGCCACGCACGTAAGCCACTTGAAAAGCTCACATGTGTGTACTAAGAGAAGTTTCCGTCCACAACATTTCTTTGCAACTATTTCTGGTGTTCGACTGCGACAAGGGTCAAATAACGCTTGAAATTCTGATTAACTCTATACATTTTTAATTCAGTCATGAATGCATGATAAAAACTTCAAAACCCTCAAACCTTCCTTAAAGGGATTTACCTAGTGATTTTGGACATCCATTTTTAATGCAGCTGTCTGTTTATGTCATGGTTTTAGTATCATCCAAATATATCAACTCGCTGTCGCGAAAAATGACTTTCCACAATAAAAGTCACAAATTAATATGCCTAAGGTCAACTCAGAACTTTTTATAACTAATTTCCTGTTGCAAAAATCGCGTTAATTAGATATTTGAGTAGCTGCGTAGTTAACCTTTTCATGCATGTTGACCAGTTTTATGACTTCCCTGTGTATAAGCCCCCCCCCCCCTTCAAAATTCGATCTTTATGTTTCTTGTGATAGGCAATCTACTGTTCTTAGGTGGTTTCCAAGCCAAGACACACGAATATGGATAATCCATAATGTAGGTGCTTTTGCGCTAAATGCCAGGAAAACTGGAGTTTTGTTTAAGTTAGGGGTTACGCTCAGAATTAGGCTCAAAGCTAAGGATACGGTTATGGTTAATATTAATTTTTCGAGTTAGAAAGCGAACGATGTACTCTTCGTGCAAGTCAATGCAAGGTGACCAGCATTTGAAGGGGAAGATTTTCCAATTCGCGTGGTTTATTGGTTGAGGCACTTAATTTATCCTGATTCCCTGCCGCACACAGGCGTATCACATTCAAAATTGTGATATCTGCGCCATCCCATCAGATTTATTATTTATGCGTAAATGGGTCGGTCCAAACCTCGTTTTTTAAAACAATTCAAAATCCTTCGCTGGGTCATACTTCTAATTTCTTTTCCATGCAGAGTATATCATTTGAAGCACTTACCTACATTCCTAATCGGGCCGGTACGGTTGCAGACATAAGGAAAATCATACAGTTGAACAATGTTAAGAAGTGTCTTCTAATTATAACTTATCGTTTTCAAACCACCTGAATGGCGAGATTGGTGAATAGAGGTCCTTGCGATTTAGGGGAGGGGTAGTAGAGGAGGTTTAAATACGTTGTGAGCATTGATTATAAGTCAGGTACGTGGAATGCTAAGTACTGTTATTTGCACGGCTTGAGTGACTATCAACCAGGGAGTGAGGGCGATATGCGATGGCTGTCGGCATTAGCCATGGAAGTGATAGTGCTTGTAGTAGCATCTTATGACAACAAAACACTGAATTTGCCAGCTGTATAACCACTGTCTCGGCTGTAGCTATCACCCGTTGGCGTACGCTATCAAAAATTTTGCTGGTGTCCGGTAGACAGCCTGGAGGGCTCCATTAGTATCGACAAGGTGATTCGTATCGGCAAGGTGTGCGAGAGTAGAACTCGAGATCTATCTATTGCCAGCTTTACGTAACCAGGAGGGTACATCTTTCAGTACTCTCTTTTTCAGGCGTCTCACTCTTCGGCTAATATATCCTGCTCCACAGGAGCAAGTGAAAGAGCAAATGCATACAGACGTGGCCTTCAACGGGTGTCGGTCTTTACCTTCGAATAATAGGAGAAGAGGGTTTGTGAAGAATATGCGCACGTTCGCCACAGAGAAAGCACTGGTGATTGCAGTATTCAGACGTCGTCTTATCAGCTTGTATCACCTAAGAAAGGCAGTCTTATAAACACGCCTGCCTTTTCTGTGGTTAAGGTAGCAGGCTTTTTGGCACCTTCGCAAATATTCCTAAGAATGAAAATGGATCCCCAGAAAGGCTCATTCTCAGGAACATTGGCGAACGCACCCAAAAGCCTGCAACATTAACCACAGAAAAGAAAGACTTGTTCATAAGACAGCCTCTTTAAAAGATATAATAATTGAGGTGATAAGATGACGTTACCAATTCTCTCATCCTTTCTTAATTTCCTCTCCTTTCCTCCTCTCCCAAGTGCAAGGACATCTACACTCCGATCTCTCGACAGGAGCGGCTTGAAAACGTTGAGTTGTTATCATAAAACACTCATAAACTTTATCCAACTCTACGGTTTTCATCATTCCGTCAACTGTACTGGCTCGATGATGAATTGTCGAAAATAGATATCTGCCAAATAAACTTTTCAAGTTGAATATGGGAGTACTTGCAGAATTTATCTAACTTTTCCATTTGATTGTAAGAAGGGCGTAACTAAGTTGTGGAACTCCGAACTTTTCCCTAGCCATTTTTTGGTGCCAAGCAGCTGCGCTTGTTCAAAAATCTAAAAGCACAGTAAATCTACCTAGTAGTCGCCCCTACAACCTCCCTCATTTTATTGTGTGATCATCTCGATAAAAAAATCCTCTGCAACTATCCAAGCTTTACCCGTTTTAATTTCTCGTAGACAGCGGCGTCAGCTTTGCAGCACGTTTTGCGCTGACCGTCTGAAGGTTATGCGGATTCCACAATTTTAAGATGTGCTCTGTGGCGCCGTGCATTTTTTAGAGCATGCTGCCTGCCGCCTTCACTGCAAAATCAAGTGATGTACTTTGAGCTAGAGCTTTATGGCACCGCCACCGCCACCACCGCCCCATGCAGTTATATGCACATATTTCTCAGTTGTTCAAAGTGATCTGATAAGAAAGTTTAAGTTAAGTTAAATGCATGTACTAAGCAGGAATAAAAGAGTAATGTTAAAATTGGATGTTGGATGGCTCAGTAGGCGAGTTAGGACCATCTGTCTACACAGACAGCGTGACTGCTTCCGGTCCTGACTAAGAGTCCATCTGAATTATGGATAACAGGAAGCTCAACTGTTACTGTATAGGTATTCGCTTCAGTGGAGCCTAACTCAAAACCCATTCTTCCATCTGGTATAAAGATAGGCCATCGAAAGTGTAGGGAACTTCAACCACAACTCTTTTAGGATGCCACAGAGACGGAAGTAGATGCTTAACTTCCGCAAAGTCTTTTGCCTTACTGAGTGATTTCCATGGGTATATCTTCTGTAAGTCTGTACGCATGAGTGCTCAGAACGTCAGTTAAAACATGTATTAGTGCATCCTGTAAATTAGTGCTTTCCTATGATTGCGTGAATACATTAAAACTATGGCTAAGTTTGAAGTGAGCAGCAACTGAGAGGTTCCTTTTAAACCTGCCTTCGAAGGTAGGGTGAAATTTGTACTTCGATGCAGTAGGTATTTCGATTATTCTGGTAGTTTCTTGTATCTGACAAACAGCCTTCAATTTAGTGGAACAAAACGTTTTCGGATAGCACTGGGTCCTTAGTTTATGAGTTTTTCCCGAATAATCGGTCAGTTGCAGTTTCTACGAAGATAAATATACATCCTACTGTTCGAATATGGAAAGGGATATGTCGAGCATCTGAGCAATCTGATTACTGTCCCGAGCTTTCGAACTCTTACAGTGGTCTATCTTCAGAGGTAAGAAGCAGCAAATGCTCTTCTGTTCAACTACATCAACATTGGCTTATATTCCCTACCTGGACCTTGGTTGGTTTTCGCAGCACCCATCGACCCTTTTTGACACAGGCTTAACGGCTCTGTTAGCTAAGTACCTGCGACACGGTCAACTAATCTATTCCGAAGGTCGAACGGAATATAAATCATCAATTTCGGCTGTGAACATGTACTTAAGCATCAAATATTCGATCGCACATAAATACTTTCAAAAATGACAAGAAAGATCAGTAACAATAATCTTGATTTCTTTGTCACCTATTGAACGCGTTTTACAATTACCTCAAAAGCAGCCAATTGCGCTTTTACTAATAAATCCAGTGTAAGGGTGTTTACCGTAATGATTTGGCAAAGTGTGTGCAAATTATTGCCTTGCCATGGAGCAAAACGATATGGTAATGGTATGCAAGCATAGGTCGCCATTCAATATGCAATTACCATCGTTAGCAATGCTGCTCGTTGTTGTCAGGTTAGATCTTTTTCAGCCAAGGAACCAGTCAAACCTTAGCTGTAACCACCCCATATAGATTCTGCCATAATTGCTTGGCATACGTCAGCTAAAACTGCATCGGGGTGATACTCGTAATGATCTAGAGTAAATCGTTCGACTGAACTGACGAAAAATGGGTGAATCGGGAAGCCAAATGCAATTTTTCCTTTATACGCTGACACTGTCTGGATTTTTACTGTGGTAAGCTGCGAATAATTAACCCTAGTTTTGGTAATACTAGAAGTATGCCAACAAGTCTTGCAAAAACAACTAATCCGTCATTTAATAATCTGAAAAGACGTCTACTGGATGAAATTTGTCTACATTAGCTCGCCTTTGACTTCTTGCGAGGAACAGCCGAAAGATGACAACATTGGTCATAGGAACAGCGATATGCG
This sequence comes from Ligula intestinalis, assembly GCA_036362985.1. NCBI lineage: Eukaryota > Metazoa > Platyhelminthes > Cestoda > Diphyllobothriidea > Diphyllobothriidae > Ligula > Ligula intestinalis. Next base: position 34,702,137 of record JAYGXS010000004.1, read on the forward strand.
GCTATTTATCGTCATGAATTCAAGAAGCGACTGATTCTTCGTTGATTCCTTATTGCAGATAACTTACTACCTTCAGTTTTGATATGGCACGTGCAGCAGACCACATAAGAAATGGAAGAGCGGTCACTTAAAAGGTATCCATGGGAAAAACAAAGAGATGAAGGAGACCCGGAGAATACCTAATGCGTTGCACCCCGTTCAACATTAACAGACTGCTTGAAACAAAAATATTCTTAAGCGGAAATAATAAAATCATTTTAAGGGAATATAATGCCGACTCAATATCACCTACTACGGTGTTGGCTTTTAGGTGAAACCTCCTTCCCGTCACATGTGTAGATTAGAGTGGATTTGTCTTTTAAATTTATGAGTACTCATTCTCATAAATTTCTGAAGATAATACGAAGGCAGATGCATTTCCTTGAATTAATGAATATTTCAATATTTGTTTTACAATGGATTGTCCCATCTTGAAACATATTGCCGGAGGAGAAATAAGCAATTTGGTTTAAAAAGTTTATTTGTGGGCATATATCCGAACCCAATTTGCAGTCCATTCCATAAGTGAATGCTAATGAGGTAGCACATTTGCTGTTAATTTGAGATGACATATGCGGACTGGAACATTTTCAAGCAAACAAACCTACACTTCCCCTTAGATATTCCCGCGGGATTATTTTCCATGCCAACCCATTTCTTCTGTGATTTGCGTGGCTCTTTTCATATGAATGTCCATTGGAAGTTTTATCGCATGCTTTAACTATGCCTTTGGTGTATGTCCATAGGCCGGTTTAATTTGAAGTGCCCCCACACGCGGGATTGAGTAAGGCTGGCTATTGACAGCTAGCGGGCAAGAAATGACTATCCTAATCTTGCATATACTGGTGGTTGTTGCGTGAATACCTAATTGGTTCTAGCCTGAGCCCAAAGGCACAACAGGCGAAACAGGTCTCGTAACCTGACCAGTTTGCTTCCCACTAACACAGAGAATATAGATGAGTAAAAGTAAAAGACGATAGTTCAGTAACTCTTTAAAATTCTAGATGTCAGATGCTTTGATCATGAAGAAAGTGTCCTCGACAGGACGAGCTCAATACTCTGGTTAGTACTTTGTGAAACCGAAGTGTTCGATCCGTTGAAGGACCACTTCAGCAATCAGGCCTGATAGGGGGCGAAGGAGCCCGCCAGAGTGCATATCATTTGTTTATACATTTTCCTTCAAGTGTATAGTAGGTTCAGTGTAATGTCGTAGACGTTTGAGCAGGGGTTTATTCTTATCGTTGTAACGGTCATGTAGAAGTTTTCTTACAAGATCGATCACAAGTTGTTCTGCGATAAATGTGAAAAGTGAGGCAACATCACAGGATACAAGGGTTTCATCTGGCTCTTACTTCAGATGGTTTTCCTTCGTTCAAGGAAGTGTTTGAAGAAGCTATGGTTGATTTTGAGCCTTCTGCCAGGAACATGAAATGAGCAAATATACAATTTGCCAAACCGTAGGATGGGCCTAAGTGACATGTTCTGTTTATGCATTTTTGGCAAACCACAAAATCGTGCTGAGGCTGTGTCTTTTAGTTTTATGCAAAACCAATCACTGGACGTGATTGCACCGTTTGATCCGAGGTTTGCCAGAAATTTGTTCATTTGGGTAAGCAAATGTTTCATTTCACTGGCTAGACATATCCTATACGAATTTTAGTCGCTAAGTAGGCTTTGGGCTTTCATTTATTAATTATATTTGTTAAACACTTCTGTGGAACGAACTTTTTCAGCCGGCAAAGCGATTGTGTCTTCATCCGCGTTTACACTTTTGAATGCTCTGTGTTCCTCTCGGCCAAGAGTTTCACACCTTTTGTGTTGCATAAGCAGTGATTATAAAGTTTATGGCAGATGAATTGGGGTCGTCAGACAACTCAGTGGGTGAAGCATCTGCTCTGTTGAAAGTTTATCCTCTTTCTAGGACTCCACGTTTTATACTGGTGAGTGGTTTGGACGAAAGGTTGTGGACTTATCACTTCACAAGCATTCCTGTATTCGAAGTATTTTACTTGAAACTTTTCAATCTATGTTCCAAAGTTATTACTTTTATAATGACTTGTGTATTTCAAATTGATGACCAAAACAACATTCTCTGTGACTCCTTTTCTCAAGTTAGATTTTGTGTTGCATATTGTTCTGGAGTCTGTTTACTCAATAGAAATCTGCCCTCTCAACAGCAACTTCAAAGACGGTTTCGGGTGGGCGGCCCCAGGTTTTAAAGAATTCTTCAGAATTACAGTTGAACGGCTCTAACCGCGATTCTTACCATATTTGAGTGTTGATCAAGATAAGAATAGCACTAAACGCAAGTAAGAATATATTAATATTTTATAAACATTACTGAACTTTTATTTTTTTTGGTTTCACACCTACATTCAATATAAGGCCATGCATGTCAACTTCATATTCTGATTATGTTTACATGAGAAATTTAATAAACTATGCTAAGGCAATTGTCTATAATCTTTGCCTGACAACATAGATTTCCAACTCGAAGCCATACTGGTTTCCCGCATTTCAAGGAATGTAAGCGAATGAATGACGCATGTAGGTCTCCTCAAACCAACGCTCCTACGCACGCAGCCGCCTGCGTCGGCATTTTATTGTCCACGGTTGTGTCATAATAGCGCGTTCAATCCTTTTTCGAGTCCGATAAAATGTCAGAGCTCTTTTCAGGTGATAAAAATACGTATGCACAGTAAAGGACCCAGTCAGACCTTTAACGTCTGATTGCACAAATACTTAAATATAAACCCTAACCTGAAAGGTCTCACGCTATCAAGAAGAATCTGAACAGTTCTGCGGACCCATTCTTATAATATAATTAATCCTAGGACCTGTAAATAAGCTTCACACCATCACAGAGTTAATAAGATGTGCGGATCTGTGATTCATCCATAACTTCAAGTAAACCTAACCTGAGTAATTTTTGAAAAGACGCTCAGATGTTTGCTTTTGAGGCCGTGTTCGCCTAGTCCGAAAAATATTTTGTTAACCGACTCCTGCGTGCCTGTTTTCTTTCTGTCAGATAATAATTTTGTTAGAAATCTTTGGTTGGTATAGCAGGGGCAGTCCGCATCAGAAGGCGTCGAACTTTAAGATGGGAATCTTCATTAATATTTTTTTTCCTTACTCCGCATATCTATTAAGGATTAAAAATCAATCCCACTGATTGGTCGTAACAAACAACGGTCTGGTTTGAACAAATAAGTTAAGAAAAGAATATCAGGGAACTGTAACAAGAAGATTATCCGCCTGACCTTTCAGATTCGGGTTTCACCTCATCATTCGAGATAACCGCGGAAAAAAGAGTATACCTTAGCGATTAATATGTGGGCACTAACGTAATGTAATTTGAATGCCAAAACATTGCTAAGGATTGAATTTCAAAGGTTTTTAAAATTTAAAGGGAAAATATATGTGGAAAATGTTTACGAAAATGTCACACAATTGGAGTCTATATTCTGCCACTGCGTTGTGCTTTTTTATCTTATAATGGGATCTAAAAGTGAAAAATTATTTTTAAAACTGCTCCTGTATGCACAGAAAAACGAGTTCTTTCATTTTTAGTAGATGTATTCATAATACCTAGGGAAGTAAAAAAAACTTGTCACACTTTGCCAGTTTCATCTTGACATAATCTTCAAAAAATATATAAATCGCAGATAGTTGACGCCGAAATCACTAACTGAACTACTACTTCAAGAGGTACCTTGTTAAAGAAAGCTTTTTAATTGATTTCAGGCATATTTATATCTGACTTTTGTTGCACACGTTCATTTCCTTCAGCAGTGATTCAACATGTTTGCGTGGTTCTAACCCAAACAGACATGCGCATTAGAAAGAATGTCCAAAATTCACTATTTAGGTAAATTTGCTTCAGAAATATCCTATTTTGAACTTTTTGGTAAGCACGTAGAAGATACTTTTTATTAATGGACCACCAACGGAACCCACTGAAAACGGTAACCCAATAATTACCATTTTACGAGTGATCTGAGCCTCATCATAATCAAAATCCGGAAATAATTACAAAGATCTATGACGGAGAAAATTTATCTTAGTGTACGCAAAGTAGTAAGTAAATGCGCCCCTGATGCGCAATTGATTTTCTATAGATTTGTCCTTAGATACATTGAGGAGCATATGCTTTTTATTTCCTGAAAGGCCTTAGTGAGTTTCCTTCCCCTGCGTTTCACATGCCATATGTATTTCATGTTGGAGGATTTCGTGATTTTGAAAGTACTTAAATATTGTGGAATTTGTTCGCTCTCGATGAATTAATCAATGGAAAGTTAGGTTTATGGAACACTCGTGTCCCTGGCAACGTACATATGCACGAGTGTAATTAGTATCGACTTGGCTTACTTTATAGGCGACAGGGGTGTGGGGGAGTCATCCGAATAAAGTAAGTTCTAAACGGAGACTCCTACGAAGGTGAGCTAGAAATACCTCTTTAAATTCGACTGTTTGCCGTAATGGAAAGTAAAAATTTCAACACTTGTGTATCTGTAAAAAATTCAAATGTGCCTTTTTCAATTTTATATGTTAGCATCAGTTTGGGAAGTACCTATTGACTGTTTAACTCCGGTTTTGATTTAAAAGCACGTTCTCCTGGACAGGCGTACGGCTTAGTGGAAGAGATATCCTAAATACAACAGCTGCAACGCACGCACCACCAATTTCAGAAATCAAAATTCATAAACCAAATAAACTGCGATTGGTAGAAGTAACTGTGGTATAAACGTGAACCTTCCCAACTTGTAAATCCAGCTATTTTCGCCATTTGGGCAGTTGCTTCTCCGGAGGTACCTTATAAACTGGGCTCACTAATATCGAAGCACCTGGCCGAACTAGTCTTACAGAGACTAGGAGAGGAAGTTTTCTGAGCTGTAAAACCAAAAATGTGACTCCGCTACGTAGACGACACATTCGTCATCATAAAAACTTGCGACGTCGAACGGCTGCACCAGAGTCTAACTGGGGTCTTCTCAGAAATACAATTTATCCGCGAAGAGGCCATAGGAGATACCCTCTCATTCCTTGACGTAAGGATACAAAGACTCACGGATGGCGAACTCGCAACATGCGTCTACCGAAAGGACTCTACTGCAGAAATCATCTTTAAATGTAGGAGTAACCACCCTGCGGCCCATAAAAGAAGCTGTGTTCGTACACTTTTCCAACGGGCAGTAACGATGGTTTGCTAAAGAGAGAAATAGCGTATTTGTAAAAATCCTTCCGGGCCAATAGATATCCAACAAGCTTTGTCAAGAATTTCCTTAGACGTCGGCGTCAAGCTCAAAATCTCCCTCCCAATAAAGGTATAGTTCCACGGAAATGTTATTCTCTACCCTATATGAATGAAATATCTGAAACCACCTCTCGACAACCAAGTCTTTTTGGCATCTCCGTCACCCACAAGCCCGCATCCTAACTGCGCGCAAGCCTATGTCAAGTAAATGACCCCCTACCCGTGATACAACTAAGAAACGTCATTTACAGTATACCGTGTGCTGGTTGCCCTTGTGTTTATATTGGCCAAACAGGCCGACGCCTTGAGACTCACATCAAAGAACATAAGTTAGCAGTTCACCGCCGGGACGGTTTATCACTCGTAGTTGCGCACTCTTTTGAGTGTGATCACCGCTTCAATTGGGATCACAATAGCTAATACGCGACATGCGAGAGAATTCCTCGAAGCTTGGCACTCGAGCCCAGCAAGTATTAACAAACACGTTAAGCTTGACACAAATTATACCGGTTTTCGTGCATGGTCGACTAATCTCGACCCAGCCTGAAAGAACAGCAAGCTGTCCGTGCTCGGTCAAGTAGAATTTCACTGACTCTGAACCAGCCCTCCCCCCCCAAACACGTGGCTACAGTCCAAACGTTAACACATTTCACCGCTTACCAGCACAACCTATCACCTCAGAAGTCATATCACCACTATCACCGCCCTCTCTTATCATTTAGTCTGACGACGAACACGTGATACCTGTTCGAAAATTCACGAGTACAACTCGATTTTCCGAAGATCTTCTTTGTTTTCATCACATAATCTCGGAATGCAACTTACTTCACTTACACACCTTATAAACCATTTGACAAAATTATGCCTTACTTACCTGTAACACGAGCACATCTAATGATCATTAAAATGTATGGCGTTGCACAAAGATACTATGGGCCTCCTTAATATATAATGTAAAAAAATTGGCCTTTCTAGCGGATCTGAATAATGCATTTGCCGTCATTGTAGCTCGACCGGATTCCACCGAGGCCACCATGTTGTTCATATTTGATAAAAAGAATATAACGTTGTGTTCCTAAAAGAGTTAAGGAGAAGGATTGCTTCAGAGGGCTTCAGGAATACATTTGTATCATAACCGTCACTTAGAGACCCGGACACAGTAATCCGAGTTATTCAACTTTGCCTATGTTTATCAATGAAGTACATTTTGTTTATGAAAGCCAGAATTTTGTATGATTCATACTTCTACAAACTCCTTGTCTGCGCAGTCACAACAGTTTTGCAAGCCAGATAGGATGGAAACATTATCCAGTGGGCAGACTCTCCATGGGAACATAAAATTATGGTGATAACAGCGAGAATCTTTAGAGTTTAATACCCTGACACTCCCTGAGGCCTGCCGTGGGGTTGCAGAGATTTCTGCCACAAGCTGCTTCATATGCGTGGTTTAAATACGAGGGTTGTGAAATGTTTGCAACTTAGCGTGACCTGCTTTTATAGGTTTAGTTACCATGCTGGTAGTTTAGTGCGTGGGCATACGGCAAAACTACACACTGGTACCATTTTATGGTCTCCATGCCATAAGATTAAAGAAAAACTTTTATAATTAAATGAACAGACAGTTAAAAAATGGGAGACAAGAATATTCAAGAGGCGTTAAAAATGGCTAATAAATGTTATGTTTAAAAAGGCAGATCAGGGAATTTTTGAAGAAAATAATGAAATAATGTAATAATTGCATTAAGGGTGCAAAGACGTCAAGCATTTGTGTACAAATTGCCCCAAAAATTTCAATATTTTCTAAAATTCAAAGTAATTATAGAATTAAAATGCAAATTGAACAGAGCCTGTCTGGCTGACTTTGTTTACGAGGGCTTTGCTACGAGTACTTGCTGAAAAGTCGTATGTGGTGCTGCTAGCGAGACTCCAGAATGAGCCCTGAGGCAGTACGGGACTAGGAAGTTTAGTGAGCGATCGGTGTGCGTTCATCTGCCAATGGACGGTAGATTGCCGTACTCAGTAAATATGAAGAAAGAGCTCCCAAGCTTGCAATTTCCCACAACCTAAGTGTTGTTTTTTTTTTTGCTTATTGCATTAACTGGAGGTGCAAAATGTTGTGCAATAAAATAATTTATTTCCAGATATACATCTTCAAGGCAAAGGGTCCGTAACTCAATGCCTAGAGCCTTGAAGCCTAATCGACAGGTCGCACGTTCGAGCCTCGGATAGTGCATTACCTGGGCTTGGATACGGCTGGCTGTTAACGACTAATAAGCCAAAAATGGGCATTCCACTCTCCCTTATTAGCGTCAATAAATGTTATATGATTATCCCTGACCAGTCGTTCACCACATAAACCTATACAGCCTTGTGCACACTTAAGGAAATCTTCAGTAAAATGGAATTATCTGAAACCCACTACAATATGGACTTTCTACGCTATACACAAATCTATTTCATATACTGCGCATACGCCAACATCAGTACTTAAGATGTTAACCAGAATATTTATTTTTCATTAAGAAAATATGAAAATACATATTTTTAGAAATTTAGTTCCCACTTAAAAATGATAAACAACTAGCTTGAGCAAGGCATTAGCACATACGGAATATATCACTGCCTGTATCGTCAAATTTTTCTGCAATAATAAGCGTAGAAGGGAACCTAAAATTCAGCCAAAAAAGCAAATGACTGATATATAAAACCGGGCGTTAGTTTCTCTGTTTGCGACAAAAAATTGATAAGCATTCTATAAAAAAGTGATGCAGAAACATCCATGAATGCCGAATTTTGCTTGGGTTTACTGCATAGGCCCCCAAACTACTAGAATGCCTTTGGCAGACCACTACGTTAAGGCATGTTTTAGCTAGGTAACTTATGAGAGAATAACCAACAGCCTGGTTATATCTGAATTATTGTCTGACAATTTTCTTTTTTGGATGTTCTATTTTACGTTTGGAGAGTTTTACAGTGTGACTAAAACGATCATATACACTAAAAACAACGTCCATGGACTGATTACTGCCGTTAATGTTTTCCAGAAATGTTTTATTTTGACAGTTATGACAAATATATGGCCAAACCTTATGTTCATGGGCCAGTTATTGCAGACACTGGAAGCCATAAAGTATTCATTAGCAGCTTAGGAACTTTTTGACACTCAATGGACGCCAATTTCAGCCAAATGACATATAAAGGTGACGAAAGAAGAGTCCTCTTAGTTTAAAAAAATATTACTCTTAAGATTATAGTTGCCGGTCCTATTCAAATCAAATAGTCACTGACTAATCCTTAAACATGGCTTCCTATCCTAACCCTTATTCTTGTGATGCCTATATTCGTCAACTCAACCGAACTTCCCTTTTGTGATATAATGAATTGAATCTCCAAAAAAACTGAAACGAAAAATTATATCGATTTCTTGCAAAACTATTTTCAAATTATGAGTAGACGTATCACATTTGACTGTTTGCCCATCTTCATATGATAGTAGTTCATTATCATTTTATATTCTGGTAGAAGCGTTTGAACTTGCTTCGGAGTAGTTAAATACGTTTTTTCATTACTTAGGTATATTTCACGAAAAAGGTCATATAATTTACATGCGATCAAAGTGTTTAGCACCTCTAAGACAATCTAAGCTTCATCAGTATAAAGTGCATAGTTAACTCATGTTAGTTTACGTCACTTGGTTTGGTCATTACATCAATTCAGCAGCAAGTCCTACAAGTCACGCGTAGGCGGGCTGTTTAACTTTGGCAACCACAGAGCCAAATCTCCCTATCGGCTGGCTGATGTACCCGAAGAGCCAGCTTTAAATTGAGAGAAGTAAATGATAGGCAAGTCGGCTTTGGAGAGTCTTTCCGCACGGCATATTGGTGCGTTGCCCAGTTTCAAAAATTTGACGTGTTTGAATTCGCTCCAACGCACTGCTTGTTGGAGTGTAACGGGATGCCCACCGAAGGAATTTTTAAGACTCAAGTTCAGGCTGTTGCAGTCCCTTTTTACTGTGGCTCTTATGGCAATCTCACTTATGCTATGTGTAATCTGTCCTCTCCGTGAGCAATAGAAAGCAGAAAGCTGGGTAAAGGAAGAGAGAGAACGTTACGGAGACTGCGCATATCTGCTTTATGTAAACGTATTAACACACATACACTAGTTATCGCTACAGGTGTCACATCACGCGGCAGTGTCAGAGCTCGTCGCTTGTGATGTTCTACCTAGCATTTAGAAGCTATCATCATTTTATCAAACATGAAATTGCATGGACATCATCTAAACCTTCAAAATTTGTTCTTCAAGGTCGTTGCACACTTTGTCTGTATTATCTTGCACTGTAGGTATTCCTTGTAGTCCGAAAACGTATTGTGGCATATAAGATGCCGAATTCTCTTTGCTGTAAAGGCCTGCACAAATCTTGTCAAAAGCAGGTTAGAGGGTCATTCTGACAAATTATTCTTCATCATGAATGTACTGAATATTTTGGATTTTAGCTGAATCTGTTCAGTCTGAAGGTGGTTTATAAGTCTGGCTGTTTTGCACTGAGTTCATGCGTGTTTTGAACTCAGTAAAGAATTTTTACGGCCAAATGTTTGTCCGAGGTGAAAACTGGCCTATGTCGATGCAGTATTTGCAACATTTTCTTGATTTGTGCACTGACCCATGTCCTCAGTTCAAACTGTTTATGCATGCGGGAATGGCCGGACCTGACCAAACTTGACGGAACAGTTAATTTAACTAATGGCATTTTTAAAAATCACATATGCTTATCGGTGGGCAGTCAATCTCCAGAGGCAGTGACAACCTTTGCCACCTCGATTCACTTTTTAATTGAAAAATTATAACAACAGTAAACAGAAGGTGATGAGCTAGATACCGCTAACTGCATTCGCACTGTCACCTGATAACATCGTAAACAACATATATGGTTTTTCTCTTCAAATAATCAAAGAAATATCCCTTGTGCAACATCCACAAGAAAAATTCGGGCTATCTCCATTCTACAAGGAAAATGCGGTAGAAATGAAAAATTGTCCCCTGTTAATTTACAGTTTTCGACTTGTTAACCAAGACTTATGGGTGGGTGGAGGTTTTTTTACTCAGAATAACGTTTTGGTAGATATGATCATCAGTTTACCGACGCACTCTCCGAATGGCTTCAATTTATTCTGAAAAAACAGGACGTTTTTGACCAGGTTCCGTTAACATTCTATTATTATTTTCTGAAAAATACCCTTCTTGCTATGAGTACTTAGACAAAGACTAATTCTTAGATAGGAAAGAAAGCGTAAATTCCCTTGCAAATGGATATAAGAATAGTATTAGGCGACATTTCAGTGTGTTGGGCCTAATAATAACCGATACAATACAAATTTCGTCTTCATCAGACAAAATAGCCTTCAAACTTTTGTATCTCAAATCAACTGCTAAAAATTTGGCCCAAAACGAGATTTCGTGGGTTCTGATTACATTTTTCGCTTAGATCCACCATTAGGGCATTTGCAGAATCTGTTAACCCGATGCCGCTCTAGGAAAAAAATGGTCGAGCAACATCAGATATGTTTATTATTTTATTTATTGATCTATAGATGCTCAAAACTCGGACCCAAAAGTGACTTGAGGCTGTAGATCCATAGAATTTAAGGGCAAATGAATGTAACACAAACTAGACCAGAAGACAACGCTAATGAACAAAATTACCAGTCTTCTAACAAGGGAAAGATGACCTTGATTAAATATCAAAAAGCGTTTTCTCAAGGCAAAAAAGCTCTAAAATGCAACACACTTGCTACGAGCACATATGTGTACACCCATCATATTCCTTACATCATCCCCGGATGAAAAAGAAGAGGGGACGATTTCTGAGACCAAAGTATATTCAGGCTGACGTTTCAAAAGCTCGCTCGCTTTCATCGTCAGAGCAAGGTGTCTGTATTCCTGTGTGCGTCAGATAGATGTGAACGTCCATTCGCCCATGCGTCAGTCGATTACGCCGATCGATTTTCTTGGCTGTTTGAATTGCTCGCGCCGTCGTGAGCTATGTCAAGTCGTTTTTGTTTCTCGTGAGCGTTTTCACTCTCTTTGCTCGCGGCTGCCGGTGGTTGGCCCTGCTAACCTCTCTCGGCCCGAACTATTGCACCTTTCTGAACCGATGTTAGCCCTTTGCGGAGCGCTTGATAGGCTGCATGGAGGTCCATGGCTCTGTTTAGTGTGCCAGTCGAGGATCAACTTTCTAGCAGCAATCTGGCCATCTTTTCGTTGGCTCAGCCTATTACCCCTGCTTTTGCAAAGGCGAATGTGTGTTTCTTCTGCTGCACGTGGTCATAAACCAAAGACAGTTTATCCTGGCGGTTGATTGCGAGCTGATGCTCATGCATCCTTGTGCCAAGGCATCTGCCCGTTTCACCGACATACATTGCAGTGCGATGCGTCTTTGCATGGTATGCTGTAGACCACAGCTCATTGTTCTGTCAAAGATAGCAGGTCCTTGGACCTCATGATCTGCTGTCTGATGGTTGACTCCGGCCTATGAACCACACCGATCCAAATGGTTTCAGGATTCTTGCAGCCGCCTCTGATACATTCTTCACATAAAAGACTGCGAGCCAGAACTTAGAGTCCTCTCCTTTTAACCGCTCACGGTGGGGCTTCTTAAGACACTTGCGTACAAAGGACTTCGGATAACCGTTGGCGTGAAAAAAGGCATGCAGATAATTAATCTCCTCCTTTTTCCCACTTTCGTCAATGCAGTGTGTCTGAACGCGTTGGCAGAGTTTTATAACACAACTGCGTTTGTGACCAACGGGGTGGTTGCTTCTGAAGTGGAGAATGTGCATGGTATTGGATGCCTGGCGGTAGACCGGTGTCCTCATCTTTCCGTCTTCCAGCTTCGTCACTTGTACATCGAGGAAGGGTAACTGATTATTGACCTCTCCTTCCATGGTGAACTGGCTGTCAGGAAAGATGGAGTTCAGCAGTGCCTTGAGGGTCTGTACTTTGCTCCTTTTGATTATGGCGAAAGTGTCGTCAACGTATCTGGCCCAGATATTCGGAGGAGACGAGCTGAATATCAGCCACTCGAGCCTCTGCAAAACAGCTTCGGCAATAAGACCAGACAGAGGCGAGCCCATCGGTGTCCCCTTATTTTGTTCGTAAACTTGGCCATTAAACGTGAAGAACGCTTTAAGACACAGTTCTTGGAGCTCGATGATGTGCACTCGCTTAAGCTTTTGGTCGGTTTCGTCGTATTTCTCTTGGAGAAGGTCATCGATAGTCTCGATAGCCAGAGTAGGTGGAATAGATGTGAGCAATGAGATCACGTCAAACGACACCATCACCTCGTCTGCCTGCACTTCTAGTTATTGGATGCGGGTCAAAAACTCTTTAGCAGACTTCATTGTCCACTATGATTCCTTGGTAAGAAAGCACAGTCGTTGATACAGCCACTTTGACAACCTAAATGCATATGATGGAGTCGACACCGTTTCAGGACAACGGAGCCTAACATGATCCCGTATAAAATCTTCAACCATGTTCGCTATTTTATCGGTCAGACCAAACACAATTTTGGATTGCACACATACTAACATAGGGTTGCTATTCAACGGAATAAGGAATAAACACAAGTAACTACCCGTACTCTCAAAACTGGTCATGAGTTAATTTTTATAGGTTTGAGAACAAAGCATGTCGAAATTCAATCGATATTTGAACATGTGTTGAGAATTAAGTCAACCGATACCTTGACCTTGCGCCCGCATGTAGAGTCTTACGCAGTCGCCGCTGGATCAGCGGCAATGAGTGTGAGTAAGTTAAGAGTCTCCGTAACTATCGTGTGTGTTTGCTGTTGTTGTGTTTGCTGTGTTGTGTTTGCTGTTGTGTTTTCTGCTGCAATCTCCGATTATGGCTTCTCATGAAGCTCGCTTTCACTACAACTTCCAATTTGGTTTTGGATCGAACTAGTGAGCACTGTTATTCGCTAAACGGTTATCCGTCACAATATTTACAGCGCAAAAAATTGTAACCAACGCTCCATTTATTACCGCCAATCCGAAAGCTCAGCTTAATTCTAACCTAAACGCTAACGCTTTACAGGTACCTTATCCCAACATTACCCCTGACTCTCACCCTGACGTTAGCAACAATCTCCTTAGAACTTAACGCAAAGCGGTGAATAAGCTGGACGTTTCTTTTCCCTTATATTGACCCTCAGAGTTCACCGAGATTTTGATGCAAGATTTGAGCAGGGCAATTTTTTTCACGTTCACCCCATATAAGCAAACTGTAATTCATCTCAGGGTTTTGAATGAAACTTACCACTCTGCTAAACAAGGCATAGGGTGTAGGAACCCATCTTTCCCTAAAAGCGGGCTTTTGAAATTGAGCCGCACTTATCTTTATTCCGTCAATTCGCACGTACCTTTCCTTATATATTATCGATTGGCATCGCACGCCGATCAGAAAACGATTATTACCCCTTCTTGTTTATTTAAACTACAACAATGAGGTCACCATGCACAACGCTAGCGCCGATTTGAAGGAAGTTCAGTTTGGCCTATTCTTTTGGTGATGCCCTGTAGCGGGCCGGGAATGTCGAGGTTGGCACACAACTAAAGGATTAATTCACGCATATGATTTTCCAGAAGTAACGTCGAACGGGGTTGTCAATCACCACAACATGCAATCGTAGAAAGAGATAGAAGAATAACACGATAGTAAGAAATAAGGTCTGTTGATATAAAAAGGAATGGTAAAAAATAAAGAGTGGAAAAGATAGGATACGGGGGATTACCAAGGGTCTGTAAAAATGATCCGTTTGGAGTGACGGGTAATCGCAGAATATTAGTTAGATACCGGTGGGAGTGCAGCGCTGTGGGCAACTGCGGGTGACGGCCATTTTGGTGTTGACGGCAGGAGGAGTGTGTAACGGTGAGACAGGACGGCGAGAAGAGCATGTAATGGTGACACGGAAAGGAGGGAAATAGTGCTGGTAGAGGGAGAGAGAAGAAAGACCGGTATCTTAACCACAAGACATTCATACCATCTTCATCCGGATCCACGTTAAGAGTGACCTTGGTGCGTTCAAACACCCATGGTTTGGGTTGGCTCGTTACACCCTATGTGCACGCAACAAGGTAATTGAATATCCGAAAGCCCCATAAACGCAACCCAAAACACTGAACTATCAACAAACAGGAAATGAGTAAAGCAAACGTAGGCGAAAAATACGCCAATTTCAAAAATATAATTCTTAAAGTAATATTTCGAAAAAACTGAAAACAAAAGTAAAATTTGCAAGAAAAAAGCCATTCAACACCGGCAGAAACGTTCCTTGCAGATATGGGAATATAAATCGGTGGCAAAAAAGAACATACTACCGTTGATAACCACCAGTGAGCACTGTACTGCTCACTTCACCATGTTCAAGTACCCACATATGCGACCCTTAGTACGCACAGTGAGCCGTGTCCTATGTCACATCCGACCTGCTGAGGGCTTTATTTGAACACTGATATTGAGGAGCTTTTAATCGACTTCACCCTCCAACTTACGGAATTTCGGGTACGCTGACACTAACACCTGGTTACAGCCGTGGTTGTGCGTCATTCAAAGAGACTTCACATGCAGATCACCCTTAAATTCCACAGCCGTAAATCTGGCCTTTCAGCCAAATTTCATTGATCTAACACGTTATCAATTAAGTTAAGTACTATTACTTCGTTCGCTGGCTTATGCGTTTATTCCTTCGACTGCCACCGTGCACACACTGAAAGATCATGGATTTAATTTTTATCCTGCTATAAGCAAGGGGGTTCTCTGGCAGTCTCCGACTGTGGCTTATTATGAAGCTGCAGTTGGCGGCCTGCGAATTCGAAAAGGGTACTCATTTTTGGCTCACCTTCTCGAAATCTCGCACTTTGACATAAGCTCTTCATAACTACTGAAAATTCCGTTCTGCACCACTCTTTTAAGTAGTGAACGCAGAACTTATGCTTGCTCACGTGCTTATGTTGCGGAATAACCACAATGCACCAAATTTACCTTTAGGGGATGACGGGCTCAACGTCCGAAAATCCTCTAATTTATGCTCCCTTGAATTATTGCTCGAATCAACTGTTCTCGCTGGCACGGGCTCATGGTTGTGGTTCATATTAAAGGACGTTATCGCAATGCTCTTTTTTACTCTATGATTCACATTGAAGTACGCGTCACATCCAAGACGGCAAACAGATGAAATTAGCTACAAATATAAATCATCCTACTTTCTCCTCGGCGCCATATCGCATACCTATTTACGGTGCGCATACACAAATTTTTCTGCGTATATGCATTCCACCGGATATTTATGAGGAATGCTCGTCCTGAAATGGAAGCCCGTTGCCTAAAAGTAAGCTCCCATTGATATCACTTACTTTGCTAAACTTTTTTATGGCTTTTTGAAAATCCATAAACGACTGGAAGTGTCTACCACAGAGAACCTCGCGGAACTTCGCATCAACAGCAGAAGTGAACGCCATGATAGCTCACGTAAAGATGTTCAAGATGTGCGCAAAATAAAACTGCACACTTTTCCCACCAATCATTAAGCCAAGACTGCTGATTGAACCCACCAATCATTAAGCTGTAAACTGAACCAATCATATTGAAAAAAGGCAACCAAAAGACCAGCAAAATACCCTTGCCAAGTTACACATAGTTCATTGCATTCTTTTGCGAAACATTCAAGGACCTTTCTTCACGATGTCGAAGCTTGCAGTCTTCGGCCATTATGCATTGCTTGCAATTCCCCAGTGTTGTGTGCTTTCCACGTCTTATTTTATTTATGGTGAATTAAGAACATGTTTGCTGAAAATGCGGGAATGATATTTTCAAAATAAAACTTATCTCACTCTCACCATTTCAGGAGGCATGCGCTAAAATCCAGTGCGACTGGGGTAACTGTGAAGACAAGAGTTAACCATAGGGTAAGTGAGAAGAAGAAGACAACTCGGTCGCTGGGGACACTACTTTTATTCGCCTGACGTTTCGACATCCGTCGCGGATTCCTAATCGGATCAGAGGCCGCAGCAAACTCTCGACGCGCAAGAAGGCAATTAACGTTAATTGTCGCTGCATGGTTACAGTAATGACTATACCTATAAGTACTTCAAACTACTGTGCATGTACCACCCGTTTCTGCTACCGTTTTATGCTAATATCTCCGATGATTAATCCGCGAGGGATGTCGAAACGTCAGGCGAATAAAAGTATTGTCCCAGCAATCGAGTTTTCTTCTTCTCAATTACTTCCTGGGACTCGTATGCTCACTTGTGTTGGCAATATAGGGGAAGTGTTAAGGCTAAGGTTGTGAGAGGAGGATATGTACCTTTCCTGGCAGCTTTAACAAGAGCACATTTGTTTCCAGTAAGTTTTTACTGTGTAATTTCGCTTTTCAAATCTCACTTTGCTCTTGTTCTATTAAGAATCTGGCTTAAGTCCCAAAATTAAACATTATAGATATGTACCGGCTGATAGAGGAGGTACGTCGTTTTAAAGGCCTGTAGTTGGTAGACCCTCTGCGGTTGTCAAACCCTCTTCTGAAATGCGTCATCCCAAAACGAAATTCGAAGCCTCCAAGGCGACTTATAACTTTCCAAGGTCAACTGATGGCATTCTATAAAACCTCTATCGAAGACTGGAAAGTATTTTGAGTTGTGTTAATCGTCCTTAAGAATACTGACGTTTACATGCTAGTCTGCATTCTAAGAAGACGACACAGTTGCATTTTATTTCTGCGGATGCAAATGATGCTCATTAGCGGCACAGTCACACTTTTGCCAATTGCCTTAAATGCATATAAGGGAGTAGACGCCTTTTCAGGACAACGGAGCCTAAAATGACTCCGTTTGGAGAGGATGCTTAATGAGGCACAACAAAAGTCGGAGACTTTATTAGGACAAGCTGGTCGATGCTGTTTTAACTTCCGGGAGACAAGCCAACATACAACATGGTCTGAACAGTTCCAAAGGTCTAATCTCACAATCTCTTCAGCCAACTGCAGGCCCGGTTCGGCCAAAAATTTGCAAACGCATTTACCGTTGTTTAGAGGGGTCACATAGCAAACATAATTCAGAACAAACAGAATAAAAGGCATTGAAGAAAGTTGTTGGTTTAGCTAATCCTCTGTGATACTTGAAAAACCTATGGCGCAAATCGCCTATGGCGCAAATCGCAGTGGCACATGGATGGGTATCTCTCTCTCTTCCTATATATTATATATAAATGGCTAGCTCCCTCAAGAGTAGACTTTTGCAACTTTGAAATCAAAGGAAGTTGATAATTGATCGACGCTTGAACCTGTGACGAGAGTTCAGTCAACCGATATGCTGTCCTCGTGCCCGCATACAGAACCTTGAACAGTCGCCTCCGGACCAACAGCAATTGACGTGATTAAGTCACAGACTCCTCTACCTCCGATTATGGAATATCATGCAGTTCCAACGCTCATAAAAATAAACAAATGACTTCGCAGTTCACTGCTTCGAATTTCTCTACACCGAAATTTAATTCGGAATTCTTAAAATGTGCACAGGGAACTTTCTCGTTTTCTACAGGTTCGCATCCACACAGACCGCATTTGCGGTTTTAATCAGAGGAAGAGGCTACTTAAAAATTAATGGGCATGTTACGGGCTGATAAAGGATGGATGACTTTTTAAGACCCTTTGCAATCGTCAACTCGTCTTTTGAAATGCATGCTCCCAAAAAGGAAATTTTGGACCTCGAAGGCAACGGAAACTTTTCCGAAGCAGGCTGCTGATTTTTTACAAAATTTCGGTTGTATACTTGAAGTAATTTTGGAATCTCGCCAATCAGCTTGAAGACTGCTAAAGCTGCGTTCTAGGAAGGCGAAGCAATGGCATTTTATTTCTGCGGACGAAAAGGGTGTTCGTTAAAGACACTTTCCCACTTTTGCCAGTGGCCCAAAATACATCGTAAGGAGTCGACATCGTTTCAGGACAACGGAACCTAACATGACCCCGTTTAGAGAGAGCGCTTAATCGGCCAGCACAAAAGGCTGAGGCCTTAGTTCAGTCAAGGAGACAGGTCAAAATCAAGCATGCTCTGACCAGCTTGAGATCTCTAATCTCGCGGCTTCTTCAGCCAAATGTAGGCCGCTTTCGGCCACAACTTTTCAAAAACATTTCCCATTGGTTCAGAGGGTTACTGCAAGTCCTAGCAGACCTATTTCAAAACAAATTTGGTATAGACATGTGAATAAAGTAGTTGCTTTAGTTAATCAGCAGTTATGTTTTAAAATGCACGGGAACACTGTTAGTAACGACCTGTGGTGCAACTCGCGATGAGGCTGTATACCGCTCGCACAAAATGTGAGGGTGTTCATGAAGTGGAAATGTAGTTTCGTCGTAAGAGTGCTCGGTGTTTACAGCGCTTATCTTGCTATCTCAGTTTAATTTTGATACGCACGTATCCCTTTTTACTCAGGAGGTGGGCCTGAGCATCAGTTTGATCGGTTTTAAAAGTCTTAAAGTGCCTTAACAAACAAAGAAAATGTGTGAAGATGTGCATGTGGAATGTACACCAGCATTCTGAAATGCATTTTGGATTCCATATAGTTGTAAGTTCGATCTTCATACGGCAAAATCTCATGATAGTTCAGATACGCCAGCATGCTGGGCTGTAAATGCATATCGTTTCGTACAGTTTCGACTAGTTCAGTGCTGCCGTTAACAATTCAAGACGACATGTCATAGTCGCTGTGAGAGCTCAGGTCAAAATTTTACTTATGCGACGAGATCCGGCGTCCTTCTAATGTCTTTGTGAAGCTGGGGCTGAAATGCAAACCGTTTTGCGCTACGACCTGATGCTACGTGGAGATGACATGTCGAGGGATGTCTTTCGTTCTGGCAGGTGCGTTTTACAGTTATTGTGGGGCACCTGAATACCAGAAGAGGGAATTAACATCAAGAGAACGATTGGGTGCTACACGATGCGAAGCAGTTGTGTGAATGATGAAGGGCTTGTTACTTTCACCGCATTGGGCCGGTTGCAGGTCATAAATACTTGCTTTAGGACAGCGTGAGATATTTAGTCATTAGGCAATACAGTGATAGTTACATTCAAAATCAAAGTAGCGACGTGCTTGTCAGAGCACGCTTGGTCTGCTCAGTGCCGGACTTTCCGCGGCATGTGGCCCTGATAAAGGCAGTGTGGATTTCTTTGACAACGTCAGTTTGAAGGCCTGGCTACGATCTAAACTACGTATCGAGGGAATATGTTTCTGATTGGAATAAAATACCAGACAAGTACCCACGCACTGGCCATCTACACCCGTCCGTCTGACCAATCGCCTGTCAAGGCCGACTCCTACAAAGGCCACTCCGGACGCTGTGGCAATTCCTGTGGTGACTTTACTTCAGATGCGCCCTACTGGCCAGTGGTCGTTCGCTCTTTTAATAAACAATTTCCTACCACCTATTCTCCATTCCTTCTGTACAGAATAAACTGTCCCTTCCACTCTGGCCTCTTGTGTCTTCTCTTCTCCTAAGGAACGCGGCCTGAAGGTTGCAATCACTAGGGTTTAAATTACTAACACCTTGCAATAGGTCTTTTTTGGCATGCGCGGGAAAAGCCTGGTCAAACGTCAGTTCTCTGTACACGAAAAAAATATTGCTATCTTGAAAAAAAGGATGAAAAAGACCTGATAAGAAAAAACAGACAAGCGAATTTTAGCGCTGACGGGAGAAGTGAATTATGAGTAAGTTTTTCAGCAAAACCCAACAAAAACTGACGTAAAAATTAGCGAAACTTCAGGGGTTCCGGTTGAAAAGACAGGCAACGTGGCCAATGAAGCCTAAAATAATCACGAGGGATGATTGCGTTTAAATGATTTGACTACCTGAACACTCATCAATGACGATGTAAATGCTTAAGTTTGGCGTACATAATGAAACTGTGAAAATAAGGCAAAACTTCCAACCCACATGTTCAAACTCCAGAGCGTGAAGTCCAACACACCAGTCAACCAGATCACATTCATCAGTCTTGAGTCATTCGGAGGTTAGATATTCCAACGTCCAACGTGGTATGCGGGTACACTGTTCGTAATGCAGTACAAAGCAAGACAGAATCTTTATGCGTTCTGCGGTTGGAAGACCGACGTGTGTGACGGCGTCAGGAAGGGAACCATCATTGCCAAACACGGAGGGGTGCACATCTGCCTTGAAAAACTGTAATCCATGTGTCATCTACTCCACCCACGGAAGCCTTGATTATGGTGTCTTGCGGACGCGTGGTGGGCACGCCAGACAAGACCTAGTCCGCGTGGCGTCCGAGTAAAGCATGACTAAGAAAGGGGGTCGCTACATGACAATCCAACTTCAAGTGGCGGTGAACGGCATCCATACGGTTTCTGTCATATGGAATCGTTCGTCAAAATTTGCGATCGGTGTGACTTTTTTTGCCCATCCCGTTTGTGCATGCACCGATTGAAGAAGTTGCACAACTAGCCATTTTCTCCGCAACTTTGTCTTCCGTTTAACTGCAGTGTATCAGCATCAGTATATTGAGGGATATGTAGGAAAAATTCATTTGGGTGCTCAATTTGTACATACGTGCAGTGGAAGCAGAAAATTTGTTTCTCAGACTGTTGGCGAGGCCAGGTGTCCTGTGTCATAGGATGAAAATAGGGGCGGATAGTGAAAAAACTCCTCAGTGATTTTTTGGGGGAAAATGTCGCTCTTGAGGGGGTAATGCGTAAGATTTAGGAGAAAAAAAGGGGGTTCCAACGGGGGGCATTGCAAAGGTCCCCAGGATCATCACTGTGTGGAAGCAGCGTCCTGATTCTTCCTTGCTGATTGCAGGGTCCACCAACGGAACTGGAAAATCAGAGGCATCCGTCCAGATCGTCGGCAGTCCGCTTTGAGTCAATCAAAGGGTGAATGTTTAGGCCGTCAGGCCTGGCTGATAAGAGCACTAGCGGGGTAATCACGGTACGCAGATAGCCAAGTAGTGTAGACCGCGGAGACCTTCGCATGAGGCTATGCGTGGTAGGGCCTTACAAATAGCAAACGTGAATGAAAATAAAAACTAATACTATTGAAAAACAAAAAAGTAGTAATATGATTATTGTAAATTGTCATTTATGATCAATAGTGCACTGCTATATCGATCCAGTTTTCGCTTAAAACCCTCAAGCGATTCCGGCATAACGACGTCCCGAGGAAGCGCATTCCACGCTCTGACCACCCTTTTTGAGAAGAAGTGTTTCCGAGTGTCCAGCCTGGCCCGTCACCTTTGATTTGAGAGAATGACCCCTCAGATTTGTGGTCGCTGCTAGTTCGAAAAAATCCCCTGATATAAGACAGCAGTCTTGAAGACGTAATACGCGGAATGCTAGTATCAGGTCCCCCCGAAGCTGCCTGTAGCGCAATGGCAAGAGGTTGAGATTCGACAGCCGTGTTTCATAAGGCTGCGAGCCCTGCCCCATAACAATTTTGGTTGCATACCGTTGTACCTTTTCCAGGATGTTGATGTCTTTCGTGGCCCAGGGTCTTCAAGCTTGGATAGCGGATTCTAGGTGCGGTCGTACGAAGGTTCGGAAGACTTTTGTGAAGCACTTTTCATTGAAGGTAGAAAAAGCTGGTTTGACGAGGTATAGGATCGACATCGCGGACTTGGCTACCTTTGTGCAATGCAGGGAGGGTTCAAGCGAGGGCGTGATGCAGACTCCCAAGTCTTTGTGGGCGTTCACTTCCTTCAATGGTACGTCATTCAGTCGGCAAGCCATGCCGTTTGAAGAACCGGATTTGCCGACTCGAATGGTGGTGCAATTGCTCCAATTGAACGGTAAGAGCCAGTCCGCCGACCATTTTTGAAGTCTATTTAAATTTTCCTCCAAGTGCACTTCGTCAGCCGCAGTTCGAATTATGCTCCAAAGTTTTATATCATCGGCGAACATGGCGATACCGCAATCCAGTTCGCGGTCACAGTCGTTGAGGTAGATAACAAACAAGATAGGGCTGAGAACGGAGCCTTGGGGAACACCACTCTCAACCTCAACCTTGGCTGACTGTTTGTTGCTGATGTGGACAGTTTGCGAGCGACCGATTAGGAAGCTTTTTATCCACGTAAGTAGCCTTCCCCTTACTCCTATGCGGCTGAGTTTATAAAGGAGGTGGTCGTGCGGCACGCTATCAAAAGCCTTTTGAAGTCAATATAGACAGCGTGCACTGAGTTTCCACTATCGACTGCCTCAGTCCACCGTTCTAAACAGTAGAGCAAGTTTGTTACACATGACCTACCTCTACGAAAACCATGCTGAGCATCCGATAACAGATGGTGTTGTTCCAGGAACTGCATAAGTTGTTGCTTGATCATTTTTTCCATGATTTTGCAAGAGATTGCAGTAAGGCTGACCAGTCGGTAGTTATTCGCAGAGAACCAGCTTCCCCTTTGTATAGCGGCGTAATCCTCGCGGATTTCCAATCTACTGGTAGGCATCCGGTCTCAAAGGAGGTTTAGAAGAGCAGAGGGAGTGGTTTGGTCAACTCAGTGGCGAGCTCCTTCAAAATCTTGGCTGGTACGTCGTCGGGACCTGGTGAATTAGATTCTTTTAACCTTAAGAGTTCCTTTAGGAACAACAGCCTCGGGGAATTGGACAGTCTCAACTATTGTATCCGCTTCGGTGTCGTCGGTGAGGTGATCGTATGTCGTTTCCTTTGTGAAGACTGACCGGAAAATTTTCGAAAGATTATCAGCCTTTGCTTCATCATCTATCAAGTCTTTTCCCTCAGCGGTCCTCAGCATGGGTATGGGATCCTTGTTTTTGGTACTCTGCCTGAGGTAACTGTAAAACAGTTTGGGGTTTATTGTGGCCCGGTTTAGCAAGTCTGCTTCGAAAGCCCGTCTTTTTTGAGAATAAAACCCTTGACCTGGTTTCTCTGAGTTTTGTAGGCACTAACAGATGCAGGAGTCCTGTCCGCTAGCATTTTTTCCACAGCTTCCGCTTTTTGTTCACTTCTATTTTTAAGGCCTGCTTAAGCCACCGCGGTCTAGCGGTCACCTTTTTTCGCGAAATTGGACAGTGGTTGTGGATGAGTTTGTGCAGTTTGTTCCGGAACGCTTCCCAGCCCGCAGTTATGTTTCCAGAAAACAGAGGTTCCCACTCAGCGCGCGTGAGTTCGGTCTTCATTCGATCGAAATTGCCTCGCCAAATATTTCTCCTGGCTGTTGAGGGTCTCTCCGGTATTGAGAATAACGAGAACTCTCATAGCAGTACAACATGGTCACTTTTACCTAGTGGTGGGAGCCATGACATTTCGTCGATGCTGTCCTGCGATTTCGTGAGAGCGAGGTACAAACAGTTGGACTGTTGGCTATCGCGCATCCTCGTCGAAAAAATGACGTGTTGCGCGTAAAATAACTTTCGAGTCATGCTCAGAAGGCAGCTGTCAAAGGTTAGATCGGAGCGATGTGCGCAGGCCGCATCCCAGTCGATGTGAGGCGCGTTAAAGTCCCCCACACTCAGGATGTCCGATCGTGCAGTAATCTTTTCCAGCTCCTCTAGCAAGGAGGCATCCACTACTGGCTCTCTTCTCGGTGGTCGGTAGAGTGTCAGTACATCGAGGTTGGGTGCACCTGGTACTTTAATGGACAGCCAGATGGCCTCGGAAGTACACGCCAGTTTATCCGTTTTGTCTAAAACAGTGAGTCCATTTTTCACGTATGTTGCTACGCTACCGCCTTGACGACCTTCTCTGTCTTTTCTGAACAGTTGATAGCCAGGCATGGATACCTCGCCGTCGGCTACCTGTTCAGACAGCCAAGTTTCCGTTATTGAAACTATATCTGGTGATAATTCAAAGACATGAATCTTCAGCTCGTCTAGCTTTGATAGCATACTCTGTACATTTTTGTACGTGAAAGTTAACTTTCTGTTTGCTCGAGAAGTCGTTACAGTCAGGCACTCCCCGCCCCTTACCGGGTCGACTGTGCGATCATCCGGGGAGGATCTTTCCTGAGGAAGAACAGTGGACGCTGGATCACTTGGTTGTTGTAAATAACCAAATGTTTTTACCCTTCGTTCTGCCTCTGTATGTTTTTCAATTTGGCTCAATCCTCCACCTACTGAGCCGACTGTGTGGTTATCCGGAACGGACCTATCCAAGGTGAGAACGATGGACGTTGGATCACTTGGTTGTTGTACCAACAAACCGATAATCCATCCTTACACAACTGCGTTTGTGGCTGAGTCGAGGCAATTACACTGGTTTGACCGATACAAGCTGAGTACAGCTGGCGCGGAAAGGCCTACGGTTCCTTTGAACAACAATTGATGAACTGTCAAATAGGCGGGGTGCTTTCCGGACCTGGGGTATGAGAAACAGACATCGGGCTCAGATGGATGAGGAATGAGCAAGAATGCGGTTGTTGCTGCGGAAAGTCGACTATCAGTTAACACCTTACTTGTGCTCAAGCCACTGCACCAACCTGTTTGGAGCAAAGCTTGGACGAACTGTCCCGTGCAAAACCGGGAGTTATTGGTTGCTCAAAAACCAGTCTGGGTGCTCGACCGACACAAAGTTTTATCAAATAGTGGGCATCTGCCTGCGTCTGTTGGTCTGCGTCATCCGTACAACGACAAAAAGCAACCCAGCATAACCAGCATGCTCTTCCAATCACTTCCGTGGGGGACAAGGAAGCTTGTAAGCGCATATTCCTAGCAGTTATGCATATTGTAAATAAAAGGTGCGTGTCTAACCACTTAGATATTGTTACAGTATAGAAAACACCATGCTGATATGCTAAGCTAATTCTGGAACATGTCATGTCCTTAGTTAGACTAGAGACGTTCTGTAACTTCCAAACTATAGCTGGATACGGTAGCAATTATATAGTTAGCCTGAAGACGGTAATAGGCAGTACCTTGCAAGATAAAGGCATGGCAACCACTTAGCTAATCATACAGAAAGACAATACCTGGGGCTTTGCGTTTTCTATCGAAAGCTACACCCTGTGACTATATGTTTTCTAACAAGACGCAGGTACAGGCTTATAGTTGAGGTGCTTGCTCTACCAACCTACACATAGGACGCATGGGCCGCAGAAAAACAGGCGTACCTTACAAAATCACTATTGCCATTTTAAATTCTTTTATTATAGTCAAGTTTTCCTAACCACAGCAGCAAATTTGCTTTATTAACAACACATAATTATAATCTAGCTGGTTGTTATTTCATTATGCAGTTCATACACAAATGTACCTGTAGCTTACGCAGTCAAGTCTCTCACCTAGATTTCTTAAGCTTTGATAGTGCAGTCTAGTCCTTAAAGCCTAGTCTAACCTTTTAGCGTATTGCAATCTCAGCAACAGTAGTACCGTACTTGTTTAGCGAAAAGCTCATGCCTCCACCTGTTATACTTAATTGATAAAATGGGATGCATGTCTTAGTACTGAACTTTGAATACTGTTATAGCAATTACCACTATTACTACCAGCATCACTTATATTTCCCTATTCCTGCTGCACTGAGTCAACTATCGATATAATTTTAAGAATATACCACCATACTATGATACCTTTAATTAACACTATTAGCAGTGGCATATTACCTCTAGCAGCAGTATTCTGGTCCAAACTTCGTAAAAATTTGGCAGCAGCAGTTAAATTGCTTTATTAGTTACACCAAGTTCAAATCTAGCTAACCTTAAAGTCTAACTGGCTATAACGTCACAATTGTATCTTTTCAATTAAACAGTTGGGTCTCTTAGTTTAAACTTGCTTAGCTGTGGTAGTGTATTCTATTCCTCAATCCCTAGTCTATGCATCTAGCCTATTGCAGTCACAGCAACACTGCTGTCCTCTACTACCGTGCTTGTAGCCAACGTATTTAGAAAGAAAATGGTCTGACCTCAGACAAATGGCAGTGTCATTGCTAGCACCAGTACTACTACACTTCTTGTTATGATTCTGGGTATCTGAGCCCAGTGGTGACTTTAATGAGCGTCATTTTCAAAAATAATACAGAACAAAATAGCACCAGAAATGCTATCAATCAGCTGCACCTCTAGTTAGTAGTATTAGAAATATCAGTAGCAGTACCAGCCTTCGTCTCCAGGATTCTGGTTTGACTGTTACTGAAGTTGGGTATTTACTTAAACCCCCATTCGCACAATGTGCTGGGATCAATGGGATGCGAGCAGAGGTTCTGAAAAGTCCAAGCTATGGATAGATACTGTGCTAGGTATGTAGTTGGGCTATAGACGGCAAACTGCATGACATAAGTGCATGGTAGGACTGGTACATTACTTTACAAACGTCCTATTATTATCCAAATGCTAATAAATTTTCCTCCTCACACAGATTGCGAGTGCATATTGGGTGCGACTCCTTAAAAGGCACACACAATAAATGCTTAAAGTATACTGTCTACTGGTCTTACTTTACATGATTAATCGAAACTAGCACTTGTAGTATAGGAACGTACCTATAGAAGCAGTATCTTATTATCTTAGATGACACAGCCTGATGGATAGAGTTGATCGGGAAGAAACCAAGACAAACGCTCTTCTGCTCAGGGCCCAAAGCATGTACTTACTTGAAATAGCTTAAACCCAGATTCACACTCCTTGTTGAGACAAGGGGCATGAGACCCCTAGTGTTTACTAAAATTCAGCGTCACTTCTGACAAATTTTAGCGTCAGAGATAGAACTGATTGTGAGACTCAACTACATCGTAGCCAGTTCTAATTAGACACAGTAGTAGCCGTATCAGTCTCGGCCTCCTAAGGCCTCTCTTCATACCTGCTATGGGTAAGTGAGGGTAAATAGTACAGTAGTACCAGCTTAAAGGTCTACTGTCAGGGTAAGACTAAATTAGGCGGTGTATTAGCTTGCATTTGATACAGCAGCCCACGCCCGACCCGTCTAGTCTCTTCGAGACTCATGGGAGAGCCGCTAACTACGTCCTCTATCACTTTAAACTGACCCCTGAGGCCGTCACCTCATGTACCAACCTGTTGGTTCAGTTGGTGGACTTCATCGAAACCAATGGTCGAACACACACACTCCACCCACGAGAGTGCGAAAAATAACATGTGTGGCCCTGCACAGCACCCTGTTGAATAGCAGTCAATCCTCATCAGAGGCATTGGGTAAGCCTGCGTAGAGGAGAAAACAAACGCTAGTTGTTATTTAGAGAGGAACTGCCGAAGGTGCCTAGTGTCCACAATCCTCCGCACTTGCAGCACTCACGCCTAAATGGTCGCGATTTTTTAAGGTAAGGATAACTTAATTTTAAACAGACACACGCCTGCACCTGATGCATATTCTCAGTTTTTGATCTCTGGAACACGCAATTTATTGATTCTGTGCAAGAAGAATCTCAGACTAGCACTTTTAACTTATATATATGTATATATCGGTTGGATGAAGTGCTCACGACCCATTTGGTGGATGGTCGCGTTACGGAACATACGTGTCCCGTTGCGCCATGGGGCTCATGCTCAAGCCGCGCCAGCAGCGGCTAGTACCATGGAAAAAATAGCAGTAGAGTCAGAGAAGAGAGATTAGAATGACCATTTCGGATTTATTAGTCATCATCAGCCGACCACTTTTAGCCACAGGTGTTGTTACCCCTGTGCTTCAAAGCCACGACCTACTGTTTACAAGTTCAACGACCTAACCACTAGCCACCGGCTCGTGCTTCTGTCCATTGTGATCGAGTATATCAGCACTTGTAGTGGGACGCTCGCCATCATCAGCCAGCCATAGGCAAAGCCATATTTTTACCCTCTGATGATTGAACCCATGTTCTGTCGATTAAAAGCCCTACGCTCACGGTGGTATCCTGAATATATAACCATCCGCTATGATACTGCCTACGGGACCCTAGGTCAAGCCCCAAAGAACGAGCAAGCCTATTATTGCGGAAAATATTAATCGCAGGACCTGAGTCTCTCGGGTAAAACCCGAGACAGCTCCTGTAGAATAACTGTGTATTGCCTATTCTACGAACACTTAGTATACATTTCATATGGCAAAGCCTTTAACAAGCATCTAATAATTGTGTACAGGGAGCCGGATGTTACCAAGGCAAAGTTAGGTTAACTGCATGCTCCAACTTTTTACATAGGTCAGGTTTGGACGGCCGTATATAAGATGCCTCCAGGTGGCGCAAGGTACGTGTTGTTCGTACCCGAACAAGTACTCCGAAGGAAGTTTTGGGGTCCCAGAATGAAGTATATATAGCAAGTGTTTAGTAATGTAAGATCGATAGGTTCTATTTTCCTGTTTAAAAAGCCAACTAGGCAAGTGCTCCTTGGCTATAGCTGCCAATTGCCGTTGCGTTTGCCCTATGTGCTTGCAGCCGCAAGCGTATGTAAGTCCATAAACAAAATTGAAAGTGGCGTGCAATGGTAAGGTATTCTTTGCTTAGTTGGATTGCGAATGACGCAGGAATTTCTAAATATGGCCCACATGGCCATCATCTTGCGAACTTATATCCATAAACTCATTGCTTCAGTAAATCCATTAAATTGACATCTTTTTTAAAGATTTTGATACAAACATCGACAGGAATCTTGATTTATGCACAAACGCATGAAGACACTGAAAATTTAGGAAAATTTATCGGCAATTAAAGGTCAATTGTAATTAATTATAATTCAATAGCAATAATTTGTTGAAAAAATTGGCTGAATAAAAGTTCCTGTAATATAAAGAAAGTTGTGTCATTAACCTTTAAAATGACGATAAGATTTAAATTTATTATTCCGATTTACAGCAGCTTCTGCGACTACGGAACTTGGGGATTATTCAGAACATTTCGTTTTTCTTAACCAACGAGTAGTACTTTTATATTTATTTGAAGTAACAAATTTGCCTAAAGTTGTTCACGATTACTTCTAAGTTTTCGTACATGCGCTAATGCCGGTTTGCGAGTGCTTATCAATATTTTGCAAAATTTGGCATGTTGCATGAATTCTGGGCCATAATGTACATCTGTAGGCGAGTTTGGGTATGGCTGGCCGGCGATAGCCAATCAACGAAAAATGTTCATACCAGTCCTTCTAGTCTTAAAGTATCCTCTTTTCTATAGGCATTTACACATCAGTAAGGGGGTACGACAGCATTTGGGGGTAACTTGATACAGAACTGTTTCGAGCTTATTAGCCTTCATCAGCCAAGCATAACCCTGAACACCAGCTGGTCGGACAACACAAACAAACGCACTCACAGACGGTGCAGATGTCCGACCAGCTGGTGTTCAAGGTTATGCTTGGCTGATGAAGGATAATAAGCCCAAAACAGTTCTGTATCAAGTTACTCCCAAATGCTGTCATAACCCCCTTACTGCTATTATGACTTGGCCGGAATCGGCCTGGCAGGCGGTCAACCGTTTGGGACCTCTGACCACCACCTGAACTTTGTTTAGTCCGGAAGCCTATTCGATCGGTTTTCGCACATTTCTGAGTGAATATATACCCGATCAGCAGTGACAGCAAATGGCAGGCGGCGAGGCGCTGATGAACTGCGGTTCGATGAAGTGCTTATGATCCATCTTATAGACACCAGTGGTGGACCAACTGCGCCGTCTGTGAGTGCGTTTGTTTGTAGTGTCCGACCAGCTGGTGTTCATGGTTATGCTTGGCTGATGAAGGCTAATAAGCCCGAAACAGTTCTGTATCAAGTTACCCCCAAATGCTGTCATACCCTCCCCCCTTACTGATATATCTATATATTGACTACTAAGGCAGGTAAAGTGAATGATCTCGTGAAGTTTTGTCAATCAACAGTCCTGACAACTTATTCCTGTAGTTGTAGTCAGGATACAGTGAAACGTAACATAACGCCGCTAGTTTATAAACAAGCACTACTTACACAAAATAGAGCTTCCATGCAGAGTATTAAGGTGACTACACAAAAGGTCAGCATTCGAAAATAAGATGAATTTTTATTCAGACTGTGAATCCTCTGGTGTCAACATCAAATCTGATTTTGCGAAATTGTGCAAAGGATTATCCAGGCAGATAAATTTCTTAGTACACGGACAGAGGGCTCAGTTTAGCCTCCAACGTGCTTAACATAGCATCCAAAACGCCCGCGATAGGTGCTGCTTGCGGGTGGGCTTTCTTGTGTTGGCTAAATACCAAAGCAAAGAACTGGTGAACGCCACCATGCTGCGAAAGTGTAGGTATGCCACTATTTCTTCCTCTCAAGATTACTGCAAGAAATAAAGCAAGCACCATTAGCATCACGGCGGGGAATTTCCATGCCAATGTGCTCTAAATTCTGCACTAATAAGTTTGTATAGACGTCCATTATGAACCTCTAAAGTGGCTCGAGGCAATACTGTGGCAAGTTGTATGTCAGTCATTGAATCTCCCTTCCGAAGCATCGGTCTCATTCTAGCGATCGCCATTTCTCGATAGGGATCTTAATCCTTCTTGCCTGACCTTTCTTGTCCGTTCCTAGGCGCCACTCTGGCAGTCCGCTACTGCAGTTGCCACCTTGTCACGTATTCTTGTCTGCCTGGTTGATGCAGTCCACTGGCGTAGTCGCCAATCCAAACTTTTACACATGGTTCCGGTCCACCTAACACTCTTGGTCGGTTCGCTGCTGAGCTCACATCATAAGAGCACCAAGCCATTGTGTATATGTATACTTTATGGGCTACAGGCAAGGAGCGACCCTGTAAATGTAGAGTAACTCTCGCAAAGGGTTGCTGTACCGACAACAGAGGCATGTCCAAATCAGAAATCAGGAAAGACGGAATGAATGAACTGCAACAGCTTTACTGTGTTAAAGTAGCCTAACAAAAACTGCTGCGAGCGCCACGTACAGAAGCCAGTCGAGTCGGTGAAGAAGTGTCCGCTGTGAAGCCCTGAGTGCGGAATGTGTCCTTGGCCAAGTAGATGGCACAGCACGCATCGATTGGTTCGAAGTAACTTACGCCGCCGAAAGTAAGTCAACCGAGAGCGTAGGAAAGGCAGATCATCGCGGGCCCCTCACGGCGATGGTGCGAGGGAGTTTGCCACGTACGAGTACGCAAAGACTTGGCAAGCGAAGAGAGAATGTGTCAGCGCTGGACGCGCGGAGTAATGTGTGGAAGCCAAGGGCTTTGAGAACGAGAACGGGATGAATCAGCGCAGAAATACCAAATGCATGTTGCCACATGATCATATAACTTTTTTAAAGTCACGATGAATTTTTAGAGAGTTGACAAAGCACATCTTCGAGTGAGTTGTCTCGATACAATGTTTTAAAAATAGATCAGGAACACTTTTACAATGCTGGCAATAAGGCATTGTGTTTTGAGTGTAGTCTTTTGTCAAATATAATGCCACCAAGTCTTCTTTTACAATCAGCAATGGCGTCGGCTATACCCATCTCGCTTAGTAGGGAGTTGGAAGGTCGTAACACTCCTTGGCTGAAGAAAACACTTCTGAGGTTCGATCGAGTGCGTTTGCTTGTGACTCTGTAGGGATGGCCACGCAGGTGAATTGTGTTGGCTTACTTGAAGAATTCTTCCAGTCCCTGATTATCCAAAACCTCCAGAGCAGGCTACACTATAAAAACCTGCAACAAAAGGGAAATAAATCTATCTTTAGAAATCTCCCCCGTTATAGTAAGCCCCTATTTTACCAACCACCCCCGTCACCTTCCTTTGCTTTTGCTCGAGAAGGTCTATGTCTTCCTTTAACTACTGCGTCCACATGTGGTTGCACAAGGACGCTAACTATTCTTTCGAAGAGATCCAGTGAAAATATTTTTAACGCACGTCTCACCCAGTGCAGCGTGCTATTTGTCTTCTGGCCTGCCCTCTTACAATGTTTTGATGACAGAAATTTCGCGATTGTCTACATGCCTAGATCTTTGTGCGTTTCCACCTGTTTAAATGTGGTGCCACTTATGAAATAGTTATGTTTCTGTGACACTTTTCGACCGGGCTTTATCTTCAGGACCAGCGCCTTGGATATAATAAATTTAGAAAACCAGTTGGATGACCAGATAATTGCTTTATCGATATTCTTTTTAAATTCCGTTACGTCGTCAGCACACTTTACTTCAGCCCACGTTTCTGTGTCTTCCACAAACATGACAGCTGCGCAATCGAGGTCATTGAGGCAGTCGTTTACGTAGATTAGGAGGAGTAGCGGACCCAAAACAGAGCCTTGTGGTGAACCACTTTCTACTTTTGCCCAGTCTGTGGTTTATTTTCCAACAACGAGCCTTTTTATTCTGGTGGACAATTAACTGCTGATCCATTTAGACATCTTCCTTTGAATATTCATGTCCAAAATCTTCTGTAAAAGAAGCTTGTCGCCACACGAGATAGAGGCCTCACGCGCTGGGGTCGACTAATCTTCACGGTGGATTCTGACTCACATACACATAAAGTGATAGTCAGCTGCAATTGCTCGCAGAGCCACTTTTAAGTCTTTCTCTTGGTATAAACTAGTTCAAACGAAATCGGGGAACGTTCATGTTTTCACCATCTATTGCAGTCATAGCTTGCTTCTAGTGAGCCGGTTGTGGGAGCAGTTAACACTGTGCCATTTACAGCTGGGGACTTACAGTTGCGGACTTACAGTTAGCAACGTAGACAATGCAGATGGCCAGTTAGCCCTGGCTTGCTGCCAAGTGACGCATGAGGCTTTATTCTAAAGGCATAATGAGTTAAGCAAGCGATCGTGATTTATCTTGCTTGCCTAAATGATGTCCCGGGCAGTACGTCTTCACGCGTGACGAACCGTGGCAGCAGACTTAGATAGCCACATCCATTCTATTCGTGAGCGCCAGTGACCTAACACCGAAGGTCTACAATCACATCCATGTCCTAAGGGAATGAATCGAGTCAGGTTTGGAGCTGACCTCCTCTTGAAAATCTCTTATTGGAAAAAGCTTTCCAGTTGAGGGCTGTAACAATGAGCTCGTGCTCTTGACAACGAAGAGCGTGTCTAAACTTCCTCAGTCTTCTTTCTCTGATAGTCTTGGAGAAAATGACAATGTTGTTGCAGCAAGTGTGAACTGCATCATTTGAGACAAGTCGGTTCTCGAACAGAATTGGTAAAATAGCTCTAGTTTCTTCTCCTCTTCCGGACAGACAGCCCAGCATTCACAGCCGTATGGAAGGACAGACCGGGCAGATACACTATACACGCGGACCTTCGGAGCTATAGAAATATCGTGGCGGGACCATAGGTACTTTCTAAAGCTGGAGAAAACTCGACGAGTTGCACCGGTTCGGTAGACAGTGTCGTCCTTACCTTGTCAATAAGACGGCAACCTCCTTTCGGGGGTATCTTCTCTTGGTAGGGTATGCAGCATGAAAACTGTTTATCTTCACAACATTTATAGATCAAAGAACAGATTTGCCGACCTCATTTAGTCGTGACACCATAAACTGTAGATCACCAAAGCCTGAAGTAAGTAATGCGATATCATCGGAATAGTTGAGATCAGTCAACCGGCGTTCGGATGCAAGTTCAATGCTGTTCTCTTCATGTAAGGCCTTCCTAAGGATCCGGCTTGTCGTGTAGTTAAATATAGTGGGCAACAGGAAACAACCTAGTCGAACGTCAGACCGAATAGCGAAAAGTTCTGAAAGGTTGTTATGGATCAGCGTCCGTGCGGTAGTAGAGCAGTAGTATGCCCCGTTCATGCCGACCATTTTTGGTAGAACATTCTATAGTGCCATTATCTGCTATACTGATTCACGACGTACGAAAGCGAAAGCAACGGTAAAGTCAAAATCGCAGACGCCCGTTGGTTTTTGGAAGCTATGGCGGAATTTGACGATTATTGTCAGTGTAAATACCTGTTCTTCACATCAGTACCCATCGCAGAATCCGGCTAGGTTGGGCCGCTTCTTGGAGTCACACAGAGAGTGGAATCGCCTGAGAAGAACATCAGTGAAGATTTTTACAGCGACGGCAATACGACTAATGCCAGGGTAGTTCTCGCCTTTTGCTTTATCTCCGTTTTTGCAGAAAAGAAGAAGGATTTTGGCGTCTCAGGCCTTACCTCTCCACGCTTGTCCAACCACCTCATAGGGCCAAGGCGCCAAAGTGCCGCACAAGACATGCAAACTTAATTGTATTTAACATCTCTCCAGTTGCCTGATTTTGGAATTTATATTTGTTATCACCAGGAAGGCACTATTTTACCAAACTTAGAACTTAGTAAAATTATGAAAATTTGCGTGGAAAAAGTTTACAAATTTGTAATAATATGAAGAGAAATTGACCCTTTAGGGCGATGTTAGCGATTTTTTTTAAATTAGTCGTGAGCTAAGAAATATGAAGTGAAAAAACTTCTATGGAGGATGAAGGCAGCGTTCAACGGCCCCCCATTTTCGAAAAAGATCGTAGGAGGAAAAAGGTCACAGGGAAAAAAGATAGAGAGGTAAAGAAGGCAGTTCAGAATGAGATACTAAAACGTCTATATAGTTTGAGGAATAAGTCAGGTCGATCACCGGATCCAGTTGTTTATTATTTTGAGCTTTTGGGCTCTTGTGGAAGTCCATCGTAAGAGATAAAAGCGTCCACGAAAAGCAAGCGACAGTTATAGGGGCTAGGAGTCAATCAAACGTCATAGGGAAGGGGGGCTTAGAGGTAGGATGAAGGGAGGAGAGGGGGGAGACTCTGTGGTGACTCAATCCACATAGGCGAGCATGTCTAAAGGCTCGCTGCTGCTAACGAGTACTGCTGCACTTAAGGCGGCCTCTGCAGCAGCCGATCAGGTTCCTAAATGGCTACTCTCTCTCGGCGGCGAAAAGGATGCATGCACGCCATGGTTGATGCAGTCTTTCCGGCCAATAACCTTCAAAGAAACCAGACAATGTCCGTTTTCGCTGCCACTTGCGTGCCTGCTGCTAAAACCCCACTTGGGGCTCAGTCAATCTTCCTGACAGTCGTAGTCTCCCAAGTCAGACTTCTTTCTTATTTTCTCCCTTCCCTTGTGTACACAATTAACTCTTCCTACTACTCTGCCATTTACGGACTTTTCTTCACCACTAAGTAGCCATGGTCTGAAGATCACAGGTGCTGGGTTTAACTCACTTAACCCCCTGCGATAAGTCCACTGTTAGGGATAACAGCCTCCACGAAAACAGGCAACAGTTTTTGGGAGTAGGAGCTAGTCACACGTCATACGGGCAGAGGAAGGGGAGTTTTACAGGTAGGGAGAGGGGGAGGTTTCATTAATCAGCAGTGTCCACCGTGCGGGTGTTCCTGCGGAGAGTACTATATGCGGGCGCCAACTCAATGCATCTGTTCACTGATTTTTCATCATTTTCCCAGGCTTCAATAAGCTCGCGTTCGGTCTTGCTCCCGGTGCTGCTGCGAAAATAAAGTCATGGCCCGTCTCATGTGTGTGGGCCGCCACTTGCGACAGTTCGTCACCCAGCCTGACAGCCCGCTTATGTTCATTTATGCGCGAACCCAGCATGCGTCGAGTGTGCTCTGTGTAGTTACAAGGGCAGCTTGAGCATAGGATGCGATACACTACAACGGATTGTTTAATGGGGTTCAGTGGGTATTTTCTTTTCATTACCTGGCTGCGCATGGTAGCCTTGGGATGGTGTACAATTCGGACACCCAGTTCCACAGCGATGCGCTCAGTCGCTTCTGAGACATTCTTAATGTATGATAGGGCGTGCTATATCCTCGGAGTTTCTTCCGTTTGGGCCCTTCGGGGCCGTACGCTAGGCAGCGGCTTATAAAGGCTTTCGGATAACCATTCCGCATGAACTGCTCGCGAAGGTATCGGGCATTGTGCGCCTTGCCTTCTGGTCTACAGCAGTGGGTTTGAATTCGTTTAAAGAGCACTTTTACACAGCTTCGTTTGTGGGCAGCCGGATGGTTGCTGTTGAAAATGAGAAGTTGTGCAACGTTAGTTGCCTTCCTGTAGAACGTCGTCTCAATTTCACCGGTAGGCGTTCTCTTGATGAAGACATCAAGGAAAGGCATCTGCTGCTCTTGCTCTTCTTCCCACGTGGATTGTATGTCAGGAAATATTCCATTGAGCAAGTCATGGAAGCTATGCAGCATGTTTCTCCTGAGGATGAAAACGCGTCGTCGACGTAGTGGCGGCAGAAAATAGGCTAAAGTTAGGCGAAAGTGATATTTTCTAGCTCCTGTAGAACCAGTTCGACCAATAAGCCGGAGCTCGGTGAGCCCAT
>JAYGXS010000004.1:34738628-34755550 GCA_036362985.1 Ligula intestinalis
TCAGTTTCCTATGCATCCACTTTTCCAAATTATAAGTAGGGCTGCGTTTAAAGGCAACAATTAGCAGAATTGAGACATTCGGCTGGTAATTTTTTTGCAGTCCGTAGAATCGGGTCATAGCGGTATCCGTTACTTTTATTTCACGCCAATCGTTCATCGTAATCACATTCTTCTGCCGGTATTCTCTTAGTAGTTAAGTCAGTCGGTTGGATATTGCTTTGGCTTGCGAGTTCTTGGCTGGTCTGTAAAACTCTCTGTCGTCAAGATGAGTTTTGGCCTTGTCATTATAGCGTTCTCGATTCATCACGACAGTTAACCATCCCTTATCGGCTGGCAAGATGATAATACTGTTGTCTTTCCGCAGTTCGTTCATGGCTTTTGATTCACTTTGTGAAATCCATCGGGCTGGGTTTTGAGCCATCAGCAGGGAAGTCACGCGTTGTCGGATTGAGTGTTTCGTTTCGTCAGTTGCTTCAGTTCTAACAAACATCGCTTCTAGTGCAGCAATGAAGTCAACTGGGTCGGCATCTGTGGTGTTAAAGCAGGCTTCATACCGTAGAACTTGTCGTTTTCGTTCTGTTAGTTGTTTGGACGAGAGGATGTAGACCACGTCAGAGTTTGTGGTGCCTGTGGGTTTCAACTTATTCAGTTTTCTCTCCAGACCTCCTTTTTCTTGGCCTGCCGGTTGCGTGTCAAAGCTGAGATTGTCGTTCCAAGATTCTCGGCGATAAAATTTCCGAAGAGTTGGAGACACTTTCTTCTATCCTCTTCAATCCTTGCCTTGTATTTTCGTGGGAGTTGGTGGCATTCATCAATCAGAACTCCCTTCACCTGCTTAATGAATCGTCTTGCGACTTCTCTGCCCGTAGTCGTGTTCACGGGTGCCTGATATCTGAGGCATCGTGGCGTCAGTTCTTGTTGGAGGCATTTATGCAAGACTCCCACAAGAGCCCGAAAACTCAGAAAAATAAACGATTTGATCCGGTGATCGACCTTTCTTCTTCCTCAAGCATGCAAATACCTGGAACTCGAACGTTCTCATTCATTCATCTATATAGTTTGCTTTTGATCACTAATGCACATGAAATGAAACCTCGCAAAAAAGCGTCAGCGGACGTGAGGCCTCAATATTTCAAGAGCTAGGATGGAATTTCGCTTATGGTTAGTAGCCAACGAAACGGGGAGCAGTTAAGCCTGTGTGCGTCCATATGACTGCCGTCGTTTGAATGACCAATGATATAAGGAGACATCGAAGTCCCTGGGTGACACAAAGTAGAGAAAAATAGTTTGAATGGTTTCAAATGGTCCATTCTTG
Source organism: Ligula intestinalis (assembly GCA_036362985.1). Lineage (NCBI taxonomy): Eukaryota > Metazoa > Platyhelminthes > Cestoda > Diphyllobothriidea > Diphyllobothriidae > Ligula > Ligula intestinalis. The sequence continues at coordinate 34,739,944 of JAYGXS010000004.1, forward strand.
GAATCATGGAGAATGCTGCTAGGAAAGGATGAGGAGAATAAAACATAAATCGATTAAATTTCAAGATAGATGTGCAGTTTCCGGTTAAAAACAGATAGACTGGTTAACGACCTGATCTCGGTTTGCAAGTTATTCCAAAGAAAGCCATATCTGGAAACAAAGAAAAGAGAGGGATTCGATGTGAAAAATAAGGAGAAAGGAGTAGAAGGTGGAAGGATAACCAGCGCGGAATTTCTTAGGTTGTAAGAAAGACTACCGTGTGTAAGGACGGAAATCTTGGGTACATGAACTATTATTGGGGCGAAAACGGAGACAAAAGCCTGCTTCCGGCCTCCAGACCCAAATATTTTTTGTTTCTTTAGCTGTCATCAGTAGGCGGGTCATGTAAGAGAGAGGAAACTCCACTGTAGATGGGACGAAGGGGTGCTGAGCTTGGTATCGATTTTGGGGAGATTCTCGTTGTGCTCATGCCAGCGCACGACCTTGGTCTAGTTGCCAGCAATGAAGCCGTCATTTGTAACTTGAACTAATTTACTGGAGAAAGAAAGCCTACCACTAACTTTGCCAATTAATTAGTAGAGTTTTCGAGTATCACCGACGTTCGGGACGTGCTCCATGGAGGGTGCTATTTCAGCCAAGTATTTTTTCCGGTCCTCCTCAACAAATAATACCGTCATCTTTTTTTACTTTGTGGAACGAAGCATCGTTATGGAAACTGGATTGAGCTGTCTCAGTAGACAACTGCAAGTTTCTTTCATTGATGCAATCACTGCGGTGTCGCTGAGAGTATCCAACAATTTAAAAGCTATCCCAGATAGTGACGACTATTGTTGCTCTCTTTTTCGTCGGTGCGGGTCGTAAAACAGAACTGGATTCTCTGTTCAGGGCCTTGACGATGCTCAATTGCAAAATTTTTGCGACGTCGAGGCGCCTAACGTTAAGTATTTTGGAGACGGATGAAAGGTGAGATAACTAGCGCGTACGACCGAGACCCATGAGCATTACCGGTCGCGGCAAAATGAAACGACTTGCTATAATTAGATCATGCGTGGAATCCTGAGCTGACTAAAATGTGATCAGTCTTAGTGACATTGGCCGTCGTTTGAGTAAAAAATTAACACATATTTGTTGCGGGACTCAAAGCAACTATTCTTAACAGTCGATTCCGATCAGCAAAGATCAGCAGAATCTTACCATTTTCTTATCAAGAGCCAAACTTAGAGCTGCCGATAAGATGACTATTTGTGTAACCTGCAGGCTCAGTGTGGTCATTTAAGCTCACAGCAGCAAGCAGCTGATCACAGAGAGGTGGTTTTTAAACTAATACTTACAACTGCAATTAAACCATCTCCAGCGCAAGTTGGTGTGTACATGGTGACGACAGTTATGTTTGTGAAAGTAACGTTCAAGCGTACATAAGCCATCAGTTCTTTGACTGGTTCCGATGTAGTTTGAGATAACTTTGAGATTCGTAATGTCTAGTCACCTGGACCTGGTGGTAGAAGGACAGTGCTGAGCGCAATTTATGCTCGCGTCTTTAGGTATGATGCCGTTGGATTGTTTATCCACTAGTAGGAAATTTGGGCTGTGTTTAGACAGTCACGGGGTGGGTTGGTTTAAATTATCTGAAGGATGAACTATATGAACTGTGAAGTACAATTCATTCATTAGAATGATCATTCTGTGTAGTACGCGAGTATCAGCAGGTTTAGGCATTTGGTAAATGGGCCTGGTCAAGCTGCCACTTGTCTTAAATAAACATTTGAGGGGTCAAAATCTCTCACAGGCATACTAAACGAGACCCTTCGACCTGCCACGGAGTTGGGCTGAGATAGCACTCCCAGCCAAGTTTCATTCCGATAGGGCCAGCGCGTCACACGGTGGCATGTTAGAGCTGGGAACGTAATCCAACGCTAAAATATAAAATTTGTTTATTTAGTATTTATTTATGATGAGTATTGTGAAGGCGGAGCTTACACTGGCACCCAGATGCTTCGACTCAGCGAATTTGATTACTTCTATATTCTTAGCCAAACTACGTTTGAGACCTGAATTTTCTGATCCTCCTAGAATAATAAGCGGGTATGTACATGGTCTACTCCGCGTGAAACAGAAATTAAATGCAACCGATCTTGTAGGGCTTAGCTACCCACTGAAGGACTATTATTATTTAAGTTACCGTGAATATTCCGGCCTAAACAGGATGAACCGAAAACAGGCTTACAGTTGTTTCATTATTTGTTTATGTTTTGTATCGATTTGTTAATGTTTTGTATCGGTTTTGTACCGGTGAGCGAATCTGCTTCTTCTCAATCTATGCACACACCTGGGATGCGAACCATTGCCACAATTCGTTTTGTATTTCATTTACTTGATTTGGTTGGTTTGGATATTGTTATGCTTCTGCTTTAACAATTTTTTTTTAATCCACTCAATAATTTTGTTTTTCAGTAGCGATTTCTTTACACGAAGGGCATACGCACAAGGTGTAAGTCAACTTTTGCTCCTCCCTGAATGGCAACGAAAATAAATCTGGAATAAAAACATTGACCCAATAATCTAATGTTGAACTTAACCAAACGTATGTAGGCTGGTACACTGTTTTTAGTGTCTGCTGACGGTTATCCGAAAATATGTTGGTCATTATATTTATAAATTAATGAAGGCTTTGTTCTGTGTAGGGCTTATAACGCGCCCTCCGGAGATGATAAGTATGTTCTTTATGTCAAATATGATTAATTTTGATTTGTTTATACTGAACAATTGATTAATTTTATGGATAATTGCAACCCCCTTATGCCAGCTATAGCTGGCATAAGCATTATGCCGACATATCCCTCCCACGTTCATTCCCATTCGAAAAGTTAATTCATACCGTCGCGCGCGTCCTGTTGGGCTAACCCAAAAAAAACAGGCACGATGACTCCCAAGGTTCAACCGTATGTATGATTTCACTATCTCAGTTCACTTTTCAAGAATCAGTAGCTAAGGGACTGTTGGGTTTAAGGACTGGCAAAAAGGGACCGTTGAGAGTAACAGTAAGATGAATGAATGTTCACGAAAATTTTGGGAAAATATGTTGCCAGACGCAACAATCGTCTGTACCCTCAAGCCCTAATAGCAGTTCGATTTGAATTCCTAGCAGACTCCAAGCGGGAAAGTCGACAAATCTTAGCAGATTTCAGCTTCAATTTGGCCCGCATGTCGAGGCAAATTCGAAGATGGACATTTCAAAAATATCGAGCGTATTTTTTCAGCCCTTTTTCAGCCTATTTTCAGCCCCTTTTTACAAAACCCAGTAGGAAATGAACTTTTCGAAGACGTTTTTCAGTGTGAATGCTTTATTATGAATATCAAAAGGTGTAAAAAATGTTATTGTACAATAGTATAAAAGTAGCTGATAGTTTTTTCAAGAAAGTTAACTTGTAATTCCTCAGCGAGTCATACATGAATGAATACATTATTTGTGTTCATTGAGTGGGCACTTGGTCATTGTCGTTAGTCTGTTTACCTGAAAGCAGGAAAGAACGAAGTTGATACATATGTGCTATAGTACATAAGAGATGTGTCATTAAGTTAACAGATAAGTAGTGTACTGCATTGCGTACGTAAATAACTGATGTGAAAGTAATGAACGAGTACTTGTAATATTTTAAGCTTATGATAGGCACTTTTACTTTAAGAGTATCCGTGCACTCACCGCTGCAACGTGTGGTCTGCAAAGATCGAAGGTTCTTTTTCTTAAATTGGTCGTGCGCCCGTTTGAAGTCATTTTGGAGTGCTTTCTCAGGTTATTCCTATTCTGACTTGTAGTTCACGCGCCACTTGTCAAATACATCTGTGTTGTACATCGTAATAGCACAAAGGATCATTGCTTACCTACCGTTACAACATACATGTCGATAATTTGGCGTGAATCGGCAAGAAAATCTCGCCTATCAGGTCTCCATACGGTTCTTGGTGTTATAAGCTTCCTGATTCATGAAAAGTGCAACAAATGAGCAAATTTAAGGTACTTACTGTAATGGCAGAGGCAGGTCCATTGTGCATGTTCACGGTAGCGTGCGAGCGCAAGAAATGTTGGCTGCGCTACGCGATGCGCGCTTAAGACGTCATATAAATTAAACAATCATCCTCTGTGTATTCAGTAGCGCCATAATAACGCGCTCATGCCATCCAATGAAATACATCTGCGACAAATGGCTGGACATTTCGACAGCGGACATTGCGACCATTGCTATTAGGGAGACAAACGAGTCAGTGTCCAGAGTCAGCCGAGCTCCATCCATTAATTTAATTAAAGACAAATTCTATGTCTATTGGGTAGAAAGTGTACGTATGCACCGTTAGTGGCAATGTGCAGCTGTGGATATCCGTTCTCACCCTAGTCTTAACTCGAAAAGTCTTATTGGATAGTTGAAATAATTCTGCAAATTTAGATGCTTCATGAAGGCCGTAGCAGGAACATCACAGATTACAGCTGCCAAGTGGAACTGTAGTGTATGTCGATAGCATCGACACACAAACCAAATTTATTCAAGGAGTTTGCCGAACGCTCGCACGTCCGATAGCTTGCCTGCTCCACAGTATATTCATACAACGAAGATTACAGTCACAACATACTGCATAATTCCGTTTAAAATAGACAAACAATTAGTTTACTTGTCTTTTTGTAAATTGACAACCCATTAATTGCCAGAATTACAATTGCCTAATCAGCTAAAACTAGCATTACTCAGCCAGCTGCCTTCCCCGTCGTAAGTGACCATATCCACCCCTGCTTACTGCGGCTATCAGTGCCGTGCTGCTTGATTCACCCAACAGGGCAAGAATGTTTTGATCATATTTAGAAGGCTATTCATATGAATGAGTGGCGTCCACGAGCGTAATTTCAATCTGCGCAGTGACTCACATAAAGTCGGCTAGGCTTCTGGTGTTTACGTATACATAGATCAATTCTCCTCAGACCTTGCCGCGTTTTGTAAATCGGATGATGAATCCATATCAGAAGTCCAGCTGTCCGATGAAGACGAAGACGATGGTGAAAATGTTTCCAGCAAATGCCTTTTACTGATGGTTTGGTCAACTTTTCGGAATATTTCGTTGACTTTGCGCTGGACCCACAATCGACTTTTTCGTTTGATTATATAAATTAAACAAAAAGACTGCGGAATGAAGCGAATATGCGAGTCCCAGGTTTTTGTTACAAAGAAGACAAAAATGCGATAACTGGGACAGCACTTTTATTAGTCTGAGCTTTCGGACTCGTACAGGAGGCCACCTTCAGAGACAATAAAATTACTACAAGAACTGACGTCGTACAGGAGGCCACCTTCAGAGACAATAAAATTACTACAAGAACTGACGAGTTTTGTGCCCTCTAAATGTTTTTTAATTTTTCGGGGAACATGTTGTCAGCTAAATAGAATTAAAAAAGCGATTGATGCAGGTGCCGGTGGGGATCGTGATAGATGCACTGGACTAAGACGGGACCAGATTAAGGTACGGTAGGCGGTATTCGGGTTGCGTTCCTATAACAAATGCCAAACATGGATGGGGGAGGCGTGGTAACACGCGTAAGGGCGGCTTTGGACGCGCCAGTCACCTGCGCCTGAACCCGCCTCCGGCCTTCTTGACCTTATCTTGACACCGGGCACAAGTGGGTGCAGGAGGAGAGAGTGCGGTAGATGCCTCGCAAGTCTGCGATCACTTGAAACCAATTCACGTGTAAGTAATTGCCCCTGCATCACCCTGTTTGGAGCATGTGGTGGACGTTATCGAAAATGAAGAGGCAGGCGTTTATGCCCTGTGGCAGGCAGGGTCGTCTTCTCACGATGTCGTTCTGGCGGGCAAAGGCGACGCCAGTGTCGCGTCGCTCTGTCTTCAGCCAGTCATCCAGAAAAAAATCGAACTGGATTCCCATTCTTTCGGATAAACTTGCTCATAGAATCAGGCGTCGTGGAAAATAGCGATGTCCACCTTTTAGCGCGCTAGTTTTTCCTGTGATGAGCTCCGTTCCGGACGGTTGCTTGGAGGATTTTCTAATAGGGAACCAAAATTCCAGTCTGCTAGAGTGAGCGAAATCACCCGAGCAGCCCGGAGATACAGTGAGGTGGATGTAGGCGAAAAGTGTTGTTATTTTTGTGTTTCGAATGCGAGTTATCGATCTGCGAGCCACGATCTGCTGCAGAAGACGTGATCCAAAATTTGTTTGCGGCACATTTATAGCCCTTTTATTCGCAATTGGAGCCATCAGTGATTGATTCTAAATAGGGCTGTTTAAACACCTCAGACGGTCGCCGAAATCCACAATAGGTCACTGGTTGATTGTTAGTGGAAAAGTGACTCGTATTAGTCTGAGCCGCCTAAAATATAACATGTCTCCTCCCGTCGGGGTGACGGGAAAGGGGGTATTGGAAGCCTGACTACCGGGTGTGGGTGTCAGGACTCGTTATCACAGTCCTGACGACTCGATCCCAAACCACGTTATCGCTCCGCCCACATACAGCGCACTTGGTGATGGCGCGCAGGCTGCGGCCAGGCTTAGGATGATGAGTCATAAATACAATGGAATCACTACTCACTTCAGGACACAATCTGATTGGTCCGATCACGTAACTTTTTAATTGTACTTGATGTCCTAATAAAATTCCATTTTTGCGCCTTTGCTGTTGTGCTCTCCCTTGGGGATTGGAATAAGGCGTAATTGGATGGCAAAATCTAGGATTGCGGCAACATTATAACGGGGGAGTCATACACAACATTAGCTACCCTCAGGTGGTTTAGCCCGCTGGTCGAGATGGTAAGCGAGGGCGGTGCCAAAGCAAAATCTAGCTTCGATGAGCCATAAATGAATGTTGGATGCCAGTTGATTCGAGAACCACTAGATTTAGTCCATCTGATCGTTTGTAGTGTTATTTCACCAAAATGGTCGTGTCAGGCCTGGCACTTATCTGCACGCGCTTTTACCAATCTGCTGTTTGTTGCTGAAGTATGTGCAGCCACTAACTTTCTTATCCTTTTCCAGTCTCGCCGGATATTCTTACCCTGGCCAAAACAGAATTCAGGAACAACAGGCCCAAGTCAATGAGGTAAGTGATAGATAGCTCTTCACCTGCAGTGCTACTTTAGGTTGTGGATATCATGAAGGCGAACGTTTCTCGTGTCTTGGAACGCGATCAAAAACTGTCCGATTTGGATAGTCGGGCTGGTAAGTCCAGTATTTATTCACCCTGCGATTCTTATCATACGTATATGCGTTACTTAACTAAGATATAGTTCTATATTTTACTGTTTCTCTTAACCATTCCCTACTAAACACACCATAAGTATGGCCGTTTTCCCTACTTGACCATTTTCAACCGTCATCTTCATGGGCGGAAAAGTATGACTGTAAAGTCAACAACTTTTTGCTTCCTGAAAACGAGTAATATAAAGGTTCAAACAACATTTTGATCATTTTACATCCAATTTTTCCTTTCGATGGCCGTTGTACCAATATTTGTGTAGTCATGCGTAGACAAAGAGTGTTCTAGTTGATGAACGTTCACCGATCGATAACGGAACTCATTTGTCCCGCTCCGCCTTTGCCTTGGGCCTTATTTCTCGGGTCTTAACAGCAGCCATAGCAGCTAGCAGTATAGGCAGATAATATTGCCTGGTCTCAATATCCCCCGACCTAAACCGACAAGACATCGAGCTCACGCTCAATGGTTAGGGCGTTAAATTTGGATCAGGAAGGTTGCGAGATTGAGCCTCGAGTGGTGCACCATTTGGGGCTGGGTATGACTGGCTGACGGTGGCTACTAAGCCAAACGTGACCATTTTAGTCTCCCTTTCCTTGCAGGCGATAGTAAAGACGTTGTTTTGGTTGTTTTAGATCTAATTTTTACTTCCGTTGGCAACGGTACCAATATTTGTGTAGTAATCCCTAGACTGACTGTTTTACACTTGCATCATTTCAAATTCCACGAGAGCAAGATTGCAAATGTAAAACTGCAACTATAAACAGTGCAATGCGACAGATAAAGACGCAGCACACAAAATTTGACTTTTTACGATTACAAAAGTCATTGTTTACGCATTTTTGCTGAATAATTTTGCAGGTTTTCATATAAAGTGAAACATCCTCGCATGGCGTCTCGCCATAACCTTTTTGGCTGTCTTTTTTCCTCAATTCCTAGACCAACTGCAAGTTCATTCCCGTCAATTCGAGGCTATTTCCCGTAGCGTCCAACGCAAGTATTTCTGGCGAAATATGAAGGTGCGTTTTACTTGCTGTATACACCCTGCTGTTACTGTATCCACCCATCTTCATCACACGACCTGCTTGGTCTTGCAGATGCATCGCAGTTAAGCCGACAAACCAGTGCCAGAAACCCCAATATTCGGTCAGCTCATGGGCAATTAGATCACATGTGCTTTCATTCACATATCTGATAAAATCGCACTGGAGGCTCCATCGTCACACTTCGTCTCATCAGTCAATCCGTCCTTAGACTACACATAAACCTACCTCACACCATGCACCACCTCTTCCCTTATCCTCCTAACTTATCCGGCAACAAGCATGCTACTCAATTCATTCAGTCGAATAGAAATGGCGACAGGACACAGCCCTGTCGAACGCCAGACCGAATAGCGAATAATTCTGAGAGGTAATTATGGACTAGAAGCCACGAAATGATGGAACGGTAGTATGCCTCGATCATGACGATGATATTTGGTGGTACACAGTCTAGCGCCATCGTCTGCCACAGGAATTAACTATGAACAGAATCGAATGCAGTGGCAACGTCAACCAAGCTGACGACTATTTGTGGCTGGTAGCTATGGTGGAATTCAAGGGTCCCTCTCAGTCTCAACTACAGCATTGACTGGATTCTTGGGGAGGCTTTACGAGAAGAGGAGAGTTCTGAGCTTGCACCCGGACGCCGACTGACTGATCTCGACTAAGTCGGTGCTATCGCTTTACTGGCTTCAAGTTTTGGCGACCCACACTCTGTAGTGTCACGGGTGAATGAAATCGCTGCGTCGGTTGGCTTGTCCATAAATATTGGGAAGACAAAACTATTACCGGGCTGCATTGTTGACCAGGAGAAGGCAACCCTGAGGATTAATGGCCGTCAACTTGAAGAAGTAGGCAGCTCTACATATCTCGGGACGATGCTGCTATGGAATGTAAAGACTAAAGACAGCATTATTGCCTGAATCGATGCCACTCGCCGGGTTTTCTTAGTCCTCTTAAAGTACCTGTGGACCTGACGCGATATTTCTGTTGCCACAAAGGTTAGCGTGTACCATGCATCTGTCCGGTAGGTCTTCCCCCATGCGTATGAAAACCGGGATTTGCTCGTGGAGGATGAGCAAAGACAGGATATATTTAACCCCCGCTGTCTAAGGGCCATCCTTCAGATGAAGTATACCGACTTCGTCTTAAATGAGACAGTCCACACTTGATGCAGCAGTATCGCGAGGATATCTCAGGCCATCCAAGGAAGACGACTAAGGTGGTTTGGACACGTTTTTCACCGTCCGCTTTATGAGTTTTGCTACGCTGCCCTCGATCCGGCACCGCATTACACCTGAAGGCACCGAAGAAGTGGAAAATTCAAGACTTTGTTCGCTACTTTTCGTCAAGACATGGAAGTGGTTCGTGGACCTTCGATTTTCTGTGTCACTGGAGAAGAGAATGGGTGGAGCTCTCTAGGTCTGCTGTCACGGATCTTCACGCGTGGAGAGGTACCGTCCTTGGTATCGTTGAGGCCGGCTAGCTCAGACATGATCACAGCCACAACAAGTACAAGCAGTAATACCCACTTCACTTTCGCCGATATGACTGATCCAGTAACATATGTCAGAACATGCACATCGCATTTGAGTGGTAAACGGGTTATTGGTTTATCCTGGTATCTTATATGGTGATCAGGCCGCGGTTTCCAGGACGCAGTCGCAAAGACGGGGGTACACAATCACTGGGACAAGAGTTTTATTCATTCCATGCCTCGGATTCACACCCGAACCACTAATCAGAAACAGAATCGGTTAAGAGGTAGTGAGTTGCACATGTTTTGCGTAATTCATAGGATGCAGTTGCTATGCGCCTGCATATCTGCCAAAATTACCGATGCTCGTATTCATCGCAGATGACGGCACGTGGTGCCACAGTTGCACACATTGACGGAATGTATAATTCTGTCAGCCAACGCGCCCAATTTTATTACCATTTTGTTGATAGGCGGAGGAAATATAGACCGACGCCAACGCTAGCGGATCCAACCCCGTGGTTACAAATTATCATGATATTTTTTTAAATTCTTGGCTTGGAAGGTTGCCGACTGACGCGATGACGGTGCGTGTGGTCGGCACTTTGTGTATGTGGCTGTTGGACTGAGTCTTATTAAATGGTTCCTTTTAATGTGGCCTTTGTGACACTCGCGTATGCGAGAGCCGAGACGCCGTCCCCGAAGCTAATAGACTGGTTAGATGTATCAGCCCGGGGTTTGGTCAGGTTGCATAAAAGCTTCCAAGTGGCAGCTGAGTTGCCGCTGAAATTGCAATCTGAAACTAGTTCATGCCAGCGTTGGCGTTTCCCATCGTTGATAGTCTTAGTGATTAAGCCATTCAGTTCGCCAACGCGCGGGTCACTGGCATCACGCGCTCGTATTTCGTCTCTCTCTCGTTCCAAGCGGGAAGCTTCGGGTGGATAGTTAGGACGGAGAAGGGGAATGCGGCCGTTAGAAATGTGGTGACTTGCTGCTGCCAGGAGTAGTCGACGAAGGGCTCGCTCCGCCATGTGGACACAGGTGGGAGGCGGTAGGCCATCGATCTCGGCTTCGCATTCGGTCGTGAACGCTGCCCAATTGGCTTCCTTGAAATTAGTGAAGTGCCGGTTGGGGGCCTTGCTACGCTCGGCGGCGGTGGCCAATTCGAGCACAATGGGGAGGTGGTCGCTACCCAGGCTGATTTCCGTGTTCCACATGGTGGAGGCTACCAGACTGAGACTGGCGACGGAAACATCGGGCGAACTGGGGGCGCCGTTGGTCGGGGGCCGTGTTCGGCTTTTCTCGTTAAGAACGGCAAAGGGGGCGTGTTCTATTTCATCAGCCAGAGCCTCTCCTCGGGGGTCGGCTGCCATATTAGAGCAACACAAGTCATGGTGGGCGCTGAAGTCACCTAGCACCAAACTGTCTCCAAAAGGTAAGTAGGGAGCGATAGAGGCGGTAAAACCGGGAGGACAACTGGAAGTTGAAGGGATGTGCATGTTCACGACGGTTAGCGTAGCCGGGCCAATGTCAAGGGAAATCGCCAGCACTTCCGTGGGATCGGCTCCAAGAAGGGGTAGCTGGTAATGGGCAATAGATTTGTTCACCAGGAAGGCCAAACCTCCGCCTTTGTTGCGGCCGCGGTCGCGACGGACAATTGTGTAATAGGCACAGGAAGGGACCTTGGTGGAGTTAGACCACTTTGTCTCTTTGCTAGCCGCCACAGCTATGCTGTGCGAGCGCATGAAGGCCAGGAGCTGGTTAAGCTTTCCAAGGAGGCCGTTGGCGTTGAATTGCAAGATCTTAAGACCAGGTGGTGAGGCAAGGTCGGAGACCAGAGGATTTGGGTTCAGGAGTGGACGGGCTGGAAGCATCGAGATCGGTGGGGGCACGAGACAGCTGGGACATGCGAAGGCGGGTGACCAATCGGCAGCCGTGGCGAGGCCACTGCAGCGGAGATGGCACCAACCATTGCAGGAGCCGCAACGTACAGACCAGTCGCGGCGGCCCAGGCGGACTCGGCAGAACGAGCAGTACCAGAGAGGTCCAGGGTTGGCCTCAATTCCGGTGGCGAGGAGGAGGGTTCGGAGCAGCATGGCCGGGAGGGGCTGTTCCGTCATCAAAAACACGGATTGGGCGGAGGGGAGAGTTGATCCAGCGTAGGGAGATGGGTGTAGCAGACCTTTGCCGCCGGGAGGGCGGGTGGGAACGCGATTCGTAGACGCGTCTGCTGTGGTTCGCCTCAAATAAGTAGTAGACATAGCCGGTTGAATGTTGTTAATTGTTATTTTGCTAACATTTTTAACAATGCTTTGAGGGGCCCTGTCAATAGAGTTTCCATCGCATGTCTGTTTTTAGATGTGGGCCATCATCGCGTTTGTCGTGATCATCATCATTATTGTCATAATAAGTAAGTTGCGGTTTCTTGATCACATTCCGGCTTTGCGATCTTACTCTATTGGACACCATTACAGACCTAAACCACTTAAAGATCTCTCCGATGATACGTAGACTTTTCATGCTTAAATATTTGCAGAAAGTTTCAGGACAGCTAGTAGCACTTTAAATGTTCATCTAAATGTTTGAATATGTTTTCTAATAGACAGTTTAGTTTACTTGGTGTTGTAGTACTGATCAACGTGAAATCATCACTGCCTGCGTTAAGTAAAGCTGTTATGACTCGAGCCTGGTACTTTTAATTAGCACTAACGGTGAGTTAGCCACCGGTATGAGGGAGGACAGAGAAGGCGAGAGAGCACGTCATTCCCAACAGAGGCTTAAAGATGTACCTTCCTATAGTCAATTGTAGAACATTTATTGTTCTTTAAAGTTACTATTTAAGGAAAATGTTAGCAGTTCATACGTCTTTTGAAGCTATCCTGTGTTTTTGCATTTTTGGATCCACTTGTAAGACATCTCCACATACCATCTAATGCTTCTGCGAAATAGTACGCTAACGGGAGGAAAGCTAGAAACGATAACTGCTTTGCTCTCGTTGACGCCTCTTTCAGCCAACAATACTGCTGACCTACATCTGCGTGCACACACACTGTGCGAATTCTCGACGGATAATGTCTAACTCGTGAATCAGACCGACTTGACACAGATCAGTTAGTGCACGGATCGCCAATTTCTTTGGCTTTCTAGAACCAGAAGATCCCAGATCTACTGGTACGGATCATGAACAGGTGACCATCTACCAGACCGCTAAGCGACCAAGCAAACTAGAAGTCCAAGCTAGTTTCTTCCCAGAGAAGGTTGTGCGCAAACAAATACGCGATTATGCTTCTGAAATATGCACAGTTTTGCGTTGTGCATTGTTACGTTGATCCAAGTGACTGTTGGTGCAAGAGCGCAGTTTTGCTCGTATTGATACTGAGTCCGAACTCGGTGCAGTTCGCGCCGAAGAGGTCCATGCTCATTTGCATGTCCTGTCCTTTCGTGATGTTTAGAGCGCGGTCGTCTGCGAAGAGCAGTTCGTGGACTGCTGTCGTAGGTACATGCGTTGCAACATGTATACGTCGGATTTTGAGGAGGTGCTCTTCAATTCGGATCCCATAACTCCTACCACGGTAGGCGTCCACGGAAGCGGACATGACCCTGAATGAAGTAGGTGCGAGGACGCAGCCCTGCTTCACTCCGTCGGTCCTTGCAAAAGCTTTAGATACTGACCCGTTGTCAGTGATGCGCGCCACAATCCCGACCTGGAGCTGACGCACCATGTGAGTGAACCGCACAGCACAGCCGAATTTCTGCATGACTTTCCATAGTCTGTCGCGACTCATGTTGAAGGCTTTCATCAGATACACTTAAATATTGTAGCGGTGAGTTCGCATCTCCTGACCCTTATCCTGTAGCTGACGCACGGCGAAGATCATGTCCTTAGTGCCGCGATGACGGTGAAAGCCGCACCGGCTTTCTGGCAGGAGTCCTTGTTCCAGATGGGTATTGAGACGATCAAGGAGAAGATTTTGCCGTTGATGTTGAAAAATGAGATCCCTCGGTGATTGTCACAAAGCTTATAGTAGTGGAGGATCGTGGCGTCCTTGGAATCCTGCGGGACTCGTCCTTGGCTACGCACCATCTGGAAGAGCTTTGTGGGGCAACTCATAAATTTAGAACTGCCGTCGATGTAACACTTCGCAGGGATGGCGTCTAATCCGGATGATTTCCCGCTAGAGGGCTGCTGCATAGCCCTGATAGTTTCATGGAGAGAGGGCAGGAGATTGAGGCTCGCATTGGTCCTCACTAGTCAGTCGATGACGGCGTCGGAGCTGGTGGAGGGGTGGTTAAGGACGCGGTGGAAGTGCTCGGCCTAGCGCTTCAGCATTTTCGCCCCCTCAGTGAGTAGAGTAGCTTCATCAGCGCAGAGCAGAGGAATAATTACTGTGAAGGTGGGATGGTAGACAGCCTTGATCACAGCACATTCATTGCGGCCCGCTTAACCTTGGTTCTCCTCGGCTTGGCGAATCGTCCAGGCGTCCTACCTTTCCCTCAGCCACTGTGACGAAGGCTTCAGTAGAATACTGTGTTGTTTGCATCGGTAGAGCGGTCAATGTAGGCTTTTTGTAGTCGGTTCTTCTCTGCGAGCACTTGGCTAATGGTTACGCCGTTTTTGCCAAAGTAGTCCTAATTTTGACAACATAAAAACCTTATTTCGCCTTCGGCTGCAGAAGAAGGCAATCTGGATACACCCCCGACCCTGGCAATGGACTAGGATGCTAGTCTGAGCGGTCTCAACCCAGCATCCGCGAATGTTCTACGAAGTGGGAGGAAATGAGGATGGGAGGGTTCGTTCTTCGTTTGGTCGCTTCGACCTCAGACGCAGAAGTCGCGAACCCAGCATTTGTTTAGGACTCTGTACAAAGCATTAATGCAAATGATGGTATCAACAGTGCTGCCCCTAAAATTGGACTGCTTAGTCGTCCCAGATGCCTGCCGAACTCCACTTTGGATCACATTTATAGATTTATTGTGAGAGCGAGTCGATTGCCTAGACCGTCTACATGTTTGCATGTCGCCCTTGCCGTAGGACCATGGAAGGGAGAAGAGAGAGTGAGGCGAAGGGGCGGCCATAGCAGTCACTTTTGCGTGTGCTCAGCTGACCGCTATCCTCTATGAAGTCAATGAATTCTGCGTATTTTGTCGCCCCCATCTTGTCCTCACGTAAATTCTTTCGTGGTCTTATTGTAACCAGATACCTGAATGGTACTCCCCTCTTTTATGCATCTGAAGTTTTCGTTGGTAGCGGCGACACTCCTCAGTAATTGTTTCTTCAGCCAACTTGCATTGCCTTTCCTCAGACACCTTTTTTCTTTTTTGCTCTCTTCATACGTAGTCGCAGCCACTGCTGGTTCCTCCAAGTAGGCACCGTCTCGGGGTTGCGTATTCTTGTGCGCTCTTGTCAGGAGATTGACCTGTTTGTGCTTTCACGCGTTGTACTTGGCTTTGATTTTGCATAACTGCACTTTTTAAAATGACAACATTAAAACTCCATTGCGTAAAGTTGTCTTTCCTGGTCTTTCTTAATCTGCTTGACTCTTTGATCTCCGCAGAAAGCAGTGCGCCTGATGGCTTTCTTCTGCGAATTTATTTTGACTTATATTTTCAATTTGTCTGCGTATTTGCTCTGTCGTCGAGTGCTTTTTATCTGTATCTGAACTACCTAAGCCGACCAATCTGTCATACTAACCGCATGATGTTGGCGTTTTCAGTCAATTCGCGGGCTGAGCGATTCTCTTGGAGAACTATGTTTTACATTCGCTATCATTTCATACGCTCCGACTGCTTGGACATCAGGGATGGGAAGGGATGGTGCTGCGGTTTGTGAAGACTATCCTTCA
>JAYGXS010000004.1:34755560-34786463 GCA_036362985.1 Ligula intestinalis
GACGAAGGGTGACTTTCTCTAGTTCCTTAGCTCCTAGCCGATCGTATCCACCTACCTCCCTCGCCTAAGTATTCTGCCGGATGACACCTAAATTTTTGTGCGGCGGAAAGCAATCACTTATTTAATTACCTTGATAACGGATTTTGTAGGCCAGTGTTCTGTCATGACAACCACCGAATAACCATTCGCTGCTTTCCATTGGCCAAACTTGAAAGTCTGCTTATTTTGCAGCTATTCTTAGTTGACTACCGTCCCACTACCCTCTGTGGCGTGCTCATAGCCAGGCTAACACAGGCCCGGTCTTCTGCAGAGAGTCACGCTCGTCAGCACCGCCGCTGACTCATGTTGTCGTCGCATGTCAAGCCTTATGTACCTGCGTGTGACAACCTCAGCCACGCGCGTGAGTAAATCCTGGCTTTGTGATATCGGGTCGTCAATCGATATTTTTCTCTTCATCAGTGGATTGCGGTCGCCCACACTTCACGTCTGGACGAACAAACGAAGCGGCCGTCATTCTGATGAATATCACGATCGCAAGCGCCGCTGCTGACTCATGTTGCCTCCGCCCACGCGCGTGACTATATCTTTTGTTTGCGCTATCGTGACGCCGATCGATAATTATCTTCACTCATTCAAAAGGAGAAGTGCCCACTGGGAGAATAGTTTTATTGTCCTGACGTTTCGGTTTCTGTCGCCAACTTTGCAAAGCCAACTCCCAGGCTGCAGCTCACTAAACGGCACCCGGGCATATTTTCCAGTTTGACGAGGGCGAAATCTTCGCAAACGGTGACACCGCGTGGGCCGCAAAGAGTCATGCTTCTCAGGCCTCCAGTCAATCAACAAGCGCAACGATTTGGCGTTCCCATACAGTGTACTGAGAAATTTTCTGAGCAAGAGAATCAGTCACGTGGGAAGGGCCTGACGCAGCAACAACCCGGACGACAACGGGCATAATTGTCGCGCAATTATCAAGCCCGCATCCGACGTGGACAAGAACATTGTGGCAATTAATGAGCCATCACCGCACCATTTAAGAGATCAAGCGGTGCCTATAGAAACTTACAATTATAGTACACATTCGCATGATTGCTATGAACTATAAATACCGTGCAACCTGTGCATGGATCACCCTTATCTGCGCTTGTCTCAGACTTTTCGACGATAACCTATGATTAAGGATTCCCGACGGAATCCGAAACGTCAGGATAAGCAAACACTTGTTCCAGTGGTTGCGTCTTCTCCTTCTGGACTGCTTCCTGGAACTCATATTCAATTCTATTGGCAACTCCTCTTCATAAATAGGTTACTTTTGCCCAAACTTAACGCCTGGACAAAAAGTCCAAATGGCTGTCATTCTGACGAATATGACGCTCGCCAGCGCCACCGCGACCTCATGTTGCCTTCGCATGCCAAACGTATGCTTGTCTGACGAACCTCGCCCACGCTCATGACTCGACCTTTGTCTTGCGAAATCGTGACGCCGTGCAGCGGCCGAAGACGTTGCGATTGGCGCACAATCGAATACCTACTTCACATGTAATAGCGCTGAACTTATGTAACACGATACGGAGTTGTTAAACGCCACAGACACACGCATAGAGTTGGAAAAAGACGGACTAGTAGCGCAAGGAGTATGCTATTGCAAAGCAATCATTTAATAGTAAAGGGAAAAGGTAGGGATACAAGATTATGTACAATCGATCGATTTGGAGTAAAGGGTTGTCATGGAATACCAATTGGATGTCAGTGGGCGTCTAACATTGTTGGCAACTGCGGGTGGAGGCCATGTAGGTGCTGACGGCAGGAGAGATACGATAACGGTATCCGGGGTAGGAATTCAGTGACTTGGAGAAAAGGAACACCGGCAATGTTTGTCGGCAAACGGTCAAGCCGTCCTGCTTGGGAATCTGCGCGAAAAAGTGACTTTGATTCGTTCGCACAATTCTGTCGAATTTGTGGTTCGTTACAGCTGACTGGTACTCCTCTCTTCGTTAATGGGTTGCGGTCCACCACATTTCGCGTGTGGGCTGGAAACAATTTTCTTTTAGAAGCTGCTTCTGGACATGGCTCACAGAGTCCTTTTCGTAAAGTCTAGTTTTTTTCGGTCTGTCTTCTCTGACCTCTGGTTTGGCAACCGTTGTGTTGTTGATGACTAGGAACTCGCGTCGGCGTCCTATCCCACACTGACAGTCGCACTTAGACCTAGACTTTGTTGTTTCAATTTTTAGAAGCTATACGTCAGTGTGCCAGACAGGGTGTAGTCATTTTTTAAATATTCTTTATTCACAGGGTTTCTTAGTCAACAACTGTGAATTTGTCTATTTTGGCATCTAGTGGCACCAGCGGTTAACACCGCTGATCGGATCGCTTAGTTCACGGATCCCTCGGTCCTGATAATTCGTGCTCTAAATACACGTTTCACTAGTGTGCAGCTTGCATGTAAAGGTTGGGTTGCTGTGGATCCTCTACTCGAAGGCGGTCGTCCCTGTTCAGCTATTTTTAATCGCGGGCTAGCTCAAACATCTAAACCATGAATCCAACCATTTGCCGAGTCGCCCAGGCGTGCGGCTTAGTAGCTCTGCTCGTCACCCGCGTGTGTACGTCGATGATGACTCACCGCATACGGGTTGCCTTCCATATGCTTATGATGCACATTAATGCGCTCAATACCGCTGGCATATTGTCTACTAAATTAAGACTACCTTGTCGACTTGACTCCTCTGTCTGTGCACTTGGAACGGGGTGGGCATCTGACGCCACAAAGTCCAAGGAGCGAGCTAGTCTCATTCTTATTTCTTTAATTGCAAATATTAAGTTAAAAGTTAGTGAGAGACACTTTTATTAAACTGCAGCTGGTTGACTGATTGAACTTCGGTACGGGAAAGGGTTAGCGCATGAACACAATGCTCTCATTCTACCTTGAGTGCTATGGATCCGTTATCTTGCGCCAGACGAATGTGCCAGCGAACGGTTGCTCGCTGTCGGTTAAAGAAGTAGCCGATTACGGACGGCAGATTCAGCATCATTACCCTCGGCTTGAAGTCTAGCACGGAATTGAGGGTCCGCGAACGCCCTCATAGTAGAAGGGAGATTCCATCGAGTCAGCACTTACAGTTTATGAGAATTGGCCTGATTGTAGAGAAATAATGATAGCTCTCTTAAAGACGGGATAGCTTTGCTGAGTTTTGATACGTCTGCGTAGCTTATTTCAGATTGGTATGAAGTCTACTAAAAAAACTGGTGGTATCTAGCTGTGCGTGCTAGAGGAAGAAATAAACTTACATATCGGTGACTGGTGTACCGAGTGTTCAAAGTGTCTCAGCGTACTAAGGGGAATAAAGATACGACTCTTTAAAAGAATCAACAGTAAAAGTAGTCCTTTGTCTAATCTGCGAAATTACTAGGGATCGAGGTTACCAACTTCAAAGCGTTGTCAATAGGACAAGTTGCGGTATCTGGAAGAGCAAACTCTTTTGGTGAAGAAACGCTGGTTTGATTCTATTTTCTTCCTTTCACTAGCGCGCAGGTTAAATATAAACGACCAGTTTTCCAGAATGGGCCATACGTGCACATTATAAAGGCTGGTTTTAACCTTACTGGTTTTCAAATTTCTGAAAATAAATCCGGAAGTCTTGCGTACTTTCGAGACAATCAGAACATAGTGCTCTGATAGATTAAGACTATTAGAGGACGATATGTTCATGTCATTGATAACTCCGGGCACATTTAGGTCGTGATCGTCTATGCTTGGTTCCGGCTGATTATCGTGGCCAAAAACCATAACGGAGCATTTGTGTCAAGAAAGGGAAAGAAGACATGTGCAACACAACTGGGCAAAAGCCTGAAGATCCTTTTGTGAGCTCGCGAGCACGATGTTGTGATCTGCCGGTTCATATCGATTGGCAATTTTAAATCATCAACGCACAAAGACGACCTACCACACTGAAATCAATCAAAAGAGCGTTGAAAAAGACAAGTACGCTACTCTGAATAACTACGCTCCTCACATGCGTGGGGTTGGATAAAACGTTGGTAATTTTAATTTACTGTGTGAGAAAATTCAAATAGAAGGATATTAAATTCAAAAGCCTGTTACCTTGGCCGAAAGAGGCAAGTTTCAGGAGGACGGGAAGTAAGTCATAGTCAATACGATAAAAGGTCTTGATAAAATCAATATAAACCATATAAAGGGCAAAATCACTGTCTCTGGATTGTAGCATATGGCCAACGAAAGAGAGCTGGCAGGTGTCACTGAATCTTCTTTCAAGGAATCCATGCTGAGCTGCATTGATTAGGTCGTCCTAGTAATTAGAGAACATTACCTTAACGTAAAAGTGTATTAAATTTTATTTTGCATTTTCTTAGTAGTTAAATCACGACAGGGCCCCTTGGGCCTTAAATATACAAATTATTATTAGTTTACTTTACATGGACATTTCTTTTCGCTCTTTGTAAGTAAGTAGAATCTTTTTGCATGCAAACTAATGTTAAGGCATAATATCTGCTACTTAATTATACGGAGTAGTGACGTAGTATAGGGTTTTCATAATCATGGTGACGTTGTTGCGATTGGACATGAGAGTTGGTTATTGGAAATCTACCTATTCTTCTGAACCATTTATCGGGAGAACACATGATTTACTTTAGACCGAACATATTTCTGTAATCTTTTGTCTCTAAAATTTGTTTCAGCACAACCTTTTGAGGTCTTTGAACGTTGCACTAAGATACACATTGAAGCTTCAGAGTTATGTTATCGAGAGAAATATCATGAAGGATCCCAGGTTTAGCCTGGGCCTTTTGTTCGACTTAAATTTCGAAAACATAGCCTTCGTTTGGTAACTTATTTGCCTTGCCTTTTTAAAAGTACCTTCTTACTTCCTGGCACGTGCTTGAATGTCCTGTATGCTAATTGGTGGAATTAATGCAAGCAAATAGTTTCATTTTGCTAGGTGTTACTGTAGGCAAACAAAATCAGTTTACCTAAATTTAAACAGCAGTTATTGAATACCGGCGACAGAAACCGATGAAGACGCGTTCTCAGATGCTTTCAACTAGTCCCATCGGTCCATTGAATTCACGTTGGAATTGGAAACAGCAGGTTCGCTTCTTTTCTTAGACGCATTCTTAAGTCGAAGACCTGATGGTAGTGTCCGTAGGAACGTTTACCAAAACAAAGCCTGATTTGGACAACATACGAACTTATGGTTTTTCATGCCCATCCAACAGAGGCTTAATCTACTCCCCTGATTAGCAAAAAAGGTTAGAAACCTTTGCTTGGTAGACAGCATCAAGAAGGAGATTAAGGAAATCCGGGATCCTTTTTGCGAGAATGGGTATCCTAAGAGATTCATCTCAAATAATATGGTGGTGAGACAAATATAACTCACCACACCCACTGTGGAAACGAAGATTTTTCCTTAAAGGGGATGCAAAAAGTGATCTCCTAAAATTACGCCTTGACTAAGCCGTATCACGAACTTTCCTAGCAGCGAGACCTAAGAAATTATTGGCAACTAACCTGGTCTTGCATGGGAAGGGAAAAAAAGGTTGTGAACTCTATGTGTATTTTCTCATTTACTTGCTCCTATTGAGCAGGTTATATAGGTCGCAGAGGTCCGCGCTTATCAAAAAGAATCAGCAAACATTTTCCGGTGTGGCTGAGAAAAGTGAAGTCATGAGCACAAAAATACCCTAAGTTCCTGCTGAAGCGGCTTCTACCAACAGTAATGGCAAACGCTATCAGGTTACGAGAGCCGAACTTGTGGGCACAAAGAAATCTACAAGCTCAGTGCCTGGCATGGCCAAGGTGCACTCAACTGCACTCTTTCGCGCTCTATCGTTCGCTCCCCCCCTATCCACCTGGACTAGCTCCATCAAACCCTTCCCTCCTCTTTTCGGCCCCTCTCCCCTACCCTCACGACGAATGTAATTGTCCGTATGGTTACCCTGTAATTCGTTCCCATGTAAATGTACTGGTCCGACGAGAATTTATCAAATGCCTACGTATGCTCTTCTAAATAATTGCTGGGAAATTTTGCAACACTGGAATTCATTCATCGAATCCAGTCAATTGGACTTATACTTACTTGACGTCTTGTTAGTTTATTTTATACTGTAACACAAAACCTCTTTGAGGGGTTTGGCTAGCAACTGAACGTTAGCTTGAGAGTCAATCAGACAGATAATAACTAGGACATCGACCGATCGAGCAGTGGATTTGCAATCAAACTAATTTCCACGATCATCTATACCTGCCTGGTTTCCTATCTTGATCACTTTGAGTTAATCGAAGATTCCGCGGTGAGACTGACTAGAATTTGAAGTTCTATTTAGTCGCCTTCTTGTCCAGCAGCAGAGATTTCCTGAGCAGTGACATTTTCGTTTTTCACGCAAGATATCGAACAAAGGTGTCCCGCTCGATGGTGGGGATACGAACGTAATTCAATATAGTATTTCCAGACAAATAGTCCCCTGAGGCAAATGAAACAGTAAATTCCCTTACAGAAAAAGACCACAGGCAGAATAGAAATTGCTTCTCGGGAGAAGATGCGATTGTATACGGATTGTCCCTATATGATTACGAGTATTATCTCCAGGGACATCAACCGGCTGCCGAAGAACAGCATTAATTGAATGGTAAAATTCGCTTTTATTAAAAAAAGTCCACTCTTTTTTGATACATTCTCTAGGGGTCACTGGTTGCTATACTTTCTTAGCTTCGGAGTAGCAATATGCGTTAGATCCCTTACTGTAATCACTCTCACTTGCGAAAACATTGTCAGTGCGTTCTAAAAAACCATGGTCGAAAGCGAATTATTTGGTATTTAAGTGTCAGTTTGCGATTCATCTTAACAATCTATCTGTGTTAAATGCTCATCGAATGGTAATACCTTACCAAAGGCAGAATTTTCGATATCAGTTACTTAACTTCCAACCGATAAGTAATTTGAAAGACCAGTTGGCGAGTATACGTGTGCGTTTGTGTAATATTCATGGAGCCAAAACAATAACATATGAACATGCTAAAAGCCAAAAACGTGAGTGATAAGTGAAATCGATTAGCGCTCGATTTTTCCAATGAAATGACACCATATCATGAGAAAGTGGAAGAGGCGCGAAGTTTTAAAATGATGTTTTCTCCTGCAGTGGCTAGCATGCACTGCTTTAGAAATTTATAAAACTGTATTATGAACGGGGAACAATTGGTGTTTCATCGATTGAAAACCAGTTTATCGTTTATTGCACATAATAAAGAATTAAAACCTGAAAACGACTATTATATATTAGACGAAAGTGCTGAACTTGCATAACAAATTTTGAATAAAATTGCTGCAAGCTCAGATCTATCAACTATGCCATAGAAAATGAACGAGAGCTGTCCAACAGCCAGCTTACAGGATCTGGTGTGATTTCGCGCAATCCATCTTCCATTCACATCTTAAAACAATGGAGCGCGAACAGCTAAATGACAAATTAGCTTCTGCACACACGTCGAAATCTGAGGATATGTCTCATCATGCTAACATTTAAAAGGACCAGCATCACCTACTGTGAAAAGAATATTCACTGCCCAATCAATTGTCATAAAATATCCAAATTTCATCCAATTCTCTTTTAACTTATATATGTCAATTATGACCAGTTTTGCCGTTCAAGTATTCTAGTACCTTATTCGGACGATTAATAAATCATTGTCTTTATATATTGTGCAGGTTGATTTTACACGTTTATTTGCATGCTCAATTGACATACTCAATGTCTTTGCTTGCTGTTATTCACTTATTACTAGTGTTATTTGTTGTACTACTCTTTATTAACATATAAATAATATCTTAAAAATCATATGGTGGATGAAGTTGGCGATATTGAGTTTTCGATTTCCAAATGACTGTTTATAGTCAGCCATACGGTAGTGCACTTGACCTTTTCCAAATTATTTTGAACTTTCTCCCCAATATTTCAATAACGCAACACCAAATATAATAAAAGCTCAATACTGAAAATAGAAGTTTGAGGATACCTGAAACTTATCGATTGAGCTGTGATGAAAAAGACCGTCTGATGATAAAAACAAGGATTTTAACTTGCTTAAAGAAAATTACGGCACGAATCAGTGAGAAACTGCATGACTGTGTATGACTTCACAAAGCTTTAGTCAAAGGAAGAAAAAAATCAGTATATCAATTGAGTATTCGAACCAACTGAAAAAACCTGTACACATAGACTAATGAATCACACAGAATATTTTGAAACAGCATATTAAAAGACAAGCAAGACTGAAGTGATAATTTCTGCTTTATTAATCGCCTTCGGTCAGTCCCAATTGTCGCTAATTCTGGGATGAATCCAGAAATCCTTTTGCAGCTGAGTGTTTGCAAGTCCATCGCTGTAACTATGGAGTTGAGTTTGCTTTTCCTTCTCAGTTTTCATAGGGTATGCTAACAAATTAATTTGTAAATCAGATATTGCTCACCTCAGTCTCTTAGTAACTTTCCGCATGTTCATTGCTGACAAGGACAGTAGAGACTAGAGTGATCAATTTGGCCATATTTGCGCCTCTCTTCAGTATTTTTATATTTATTTACCATTTCATACGGTGCGGCCGGAATTTCCAGCAAAATTGCCGAAATTTGTGCAAGGTTGATATCTCATTTGCAACCTGGCATTAACGTATGTACGAAAATCTTGCAAGAATTATGAACATTCTAGGCGAATTTGTAACTTAAAGGAGATATAAAAATACGAATTGCTTGTTGAGAAAAAAGTAAAATTTCGAAAAATTCTCAAGTACAGCAGACGTGCAAAATAGCTATCAATCAGACTAATGAGTGCAAATACAACCTATAGGTGAAATAATAGTCTTACCAGTTTCCATATATCAAAAGAGTCTTTCTTTCGTAAAATGTCTTGCATATAGTTCAGGTATTGAATTACAACTAGTTACATATCGTCCTTTAAGTTCCGGGCTTATATTCGACAAGTGTCAGTGTTTCAAGCTGTAGCTTCTGTTCGATAGTCGTGGCTAGCTACGGAAGACAGGAGCCCTCACAAGAAGAGAAGCGTTGACTGCAATGGCAACCGATTCTGTATTTAAGGCATTCCACAGGAACACAAGCCAGGAATGCCCTTACACCCCATCGTATCTTCACTTGACCCTCGAACTTTCGGGTTGTCAAAGTGTCTGTACCAGAGACTGTATTCCCCTACTAAGCATTCAGGGTGCACAGTTATGCTAAGGGTTTCGGCCAGCATTCGACAGACATGTTTCAATTTTCCCACCTCACTGCCAATCATTATTTCCTGGTGATAGAGAACTTTGAATATTTAATTGACGCCATGATTTATTAAATGCTTGACTAACCTGACATTTAATCAGCTTCCAGGTTTCGCCAATTTTTTTGAAGTCTGTAAAAAGCATTTCCTTCAATAAAGTGTCCGATACGCCTAGACATTTTGTACATCCTAACGAATAAAATTGGCAAAAGACTTCGATTGCCTTTTACCATAAAATATTAGTAGCTACCGTATGCTTTGGGAAGTAGACAAATGATAACCAAAAAGTCTGCCTTCAAGTGACACTTTTCCGAAATATAGTTTGATTGTATTTGAAACGATTTACTTTGCCCTGTCTGTCAAAGCTTTACAATAAGATAAATTGAATATTTGCCTAAATAGAAGTAAAGTCCATTTTTAAGCGTTTACCTCAAAGAATTTGGCTGAATCTTCAAATTTTTATCTTACAGGCTTACATTTTATGTGGTTAAATGATTCTTCAATCGCATCGGGGTGTTTTCCCACAAAAAGTTGAAAGCACTATTTTAAGTAGAATGGAGGGTAGGAATGGCTCTGGTAAAACAGTTGGCTTGGTACAAAATTCCAGGAAGTGCACCTATTCCCCTGTCCCAGCGATAAATTATTACAATCGGTCAAACATCCACGCCAAATAGTGACCTTTTACGCCGCGTCATGCAGCAGTCAATCCTCTGGTCGGATAATTCGGGTCCACAACGACCGTCAGGTGTGTGGATAATTATTTTACCTTTGATAACTGGGTTGCCCAAGCGGATCGCTTTCATCCCGTTTGGATTTCTGGCATCCCAATTATGCTGGATGTCATATGGAGAGTTACACTGAAATTTATTCATCAACCCATGTCGACGAGAACTGGACTGCCATGCTAGTGTGTTTGGAGGGAGTCATTCTAAAAGCGCCTTGAACAAGCAAACTGCATCCTGGGGCCAAATAGTCTCCTATGATTGGGTGCGGCCTGCCCTCTGCGGTCTGTAAGAATCACGAAAATAAAGTCATTGAATCAACTTAGCAATCTAAAATTAACTTCAATGCGGGTGGTGTTAATTTACCGTTCATTAGCATTTGAAGGTTTATTTTAAGTAAATAAATCAATTGTACCTTTAAGGCCCAAAGGGCCCTTTCATTGCAAACTGAGCGCTATGGCAAAAATAAAAAAATGAAAATTGGTAACCACAGCTGCGCGTAAGCAACTTATGAAAACAGAAATTAGAAGTATGTTACGCGTGGTAAGGTGGTAAGTTAGATCCAATTAAAAGCGAACTCTCTTATGAAACAATTTTCTGGGCATTAGAAAACTCCTACATCGGTGGATGAGTTTAGCCAGTCACCGATTTCCACAAAAAATGTAGGGAAAAAACTGCGAAACTAGCTAAATTTATTATGCAATATTGAAAATATTCCTTCTTATTCACTTCAAATTAACAGTGATCGAATGAAAACACAGAATCTTTATTATAGCTGATAGTTTAGTCAGTATGTAAACAGGAGTTTTGTGCATACCCAGCAGAGTGGCAATCATCCATGTAAATAAATGAACAGGTGACAAGGGGCAGGTGAGTTCCGTTAGGGATCGGTAAACATTCCCCAAGGAGTGTCATCTTTCACTTTCGGGAAATCAAGTGAGGCGAACGACCGGTTTTGATTTATAACGATTGGGCAAGTAGAATATTATAAGAGAGGGTAGAGTTGACGGAAGTTTAAGCAACCAACCAATAGTAATTGGAGGAAGAGGAGAGGGGGTTTAGGTGTTAAGCGATAAAAATATCAGACGATAGTCATAATTTGGAACAAGAGAGAGGAAGGGGTCTTGACAATTTGTTCATGTCGCCCCGTCATTCCTGTCTTGGGTCTCGTTCGGAAGTGTTAGGGCACAAGATGTTAGGGTTACGTTGCGGCGTGTTGACGTACGCTTTGACTGCCTCGTCACCGTCTCGTGGCGTGGATACATATGCTGTCTCTCACTTTATTGATAATTTAGGATATGAGTTTAAAATGTTGACAAATGTGTATTTTGGAAAATAATCCATTGAAATTATTAGTTGGGCATGGTGTGTTCACAGGCATTTCGGCAGACACATGGGGCTTTTTACATTACGTGCAATTGTGTTGAACTTTTTACACATTGGCTAGCACACGTATGTGACAGCTGCTTTTCACGGCTTTTACTATTACTTGTAGAGAAAATCTTCGTGTTAGCATATTTTAAAATGGACTTCTAAAGATGAAACCAGTAAAAACGTATTTTCTACTATACATACTTGTTTCTGAAGCCCGATTGGGTGAAGCACTGTCGACTGGTGCGCGTATGTGAGTGGAAGAGGGGAAAATAGGAAAGGTCTTGACAAAAGGACTTTGAGTAGATGATCTAACTCAAGAAAATTCGCAATCGAAATATAAATGATTAGTTAAGCGTTCATCGAGCCCTGTTTTATTGAGGTTTCGATTAGAAATGAGGCACACGACGAAGTAAATCATCTTGTTTTTCTGTAGGAATATTTTACAAAGTTGTCCCCTCTGGAACCAAAAGATGTGAGGTTAAATAAAAAAAATTGGACGCATGTAAATTTAAGCCACACACAACTGGGCCAAAAGTTTGGAGAGCCCTTCCGTACGTAAAGAATGTATCGGAAGCGGTCAGCCGTCTGCTCACCACACTCGGAGTTGGAGTTGCGCACAGGCCAGAAGCAACCATCATCGGGTCATGACACCGAAAGACCCACTGTCACGGCAATAAACGGCTGGAGTGGTTTACCGGATTTGGTGTGGTTGTGGACAAAGCAACTGCGTTGGAAAAACCGGGAGATTACTCTGGACGCGACTTGCCAAGCATGCAGCAGCGGTGAGAAAGAAAGACGCTGCCCCTAGGTTGCAGCTCACTCGATGGGACCTGGCCATATTTTCAAGTTTAATGAGGCCAAAATCCTTGCAAGAGGTGAGAACTTCGTGGGCCGCGAGCTGTTCGAGTCATGGTTCGCAGGCCCACAGTCCATCAACAAGCGCAACCACTTGGCGTTACCATATTGTGTGCGGAGACATTGCCTGAGCAAGAGAACCAGTCACGTGGGAAGGGACGGGCCCAGCAACAGCCCGGAGGACAGTGAGCATCATTGTCGCAAAGTTACCAAGCCCGCGTTCAACATGGATGAGGAATTCACGGCAATTAATGAGTCAAACGCGAAGTTTCAAGCCAATACCGCACCAATTAAGACTCAAAGGGACTACTTTGAACTATGAATACCGTGCAATCTGTGCATGTTATAAACCTATCTGTGCATGACTATGAATATGTTTACATTAACCAACGTTTCGGATTCCGTCTGGAATTATAGTACGCATACGGATGACCGCTATGAACTATAAATACTCCGTAACCCGTGCATTAATCACTCTTATCTGCGCATGTCTTAGACCTTTCTGTGATTACCTATGATTAAGGATTCCCGACGGAATCTAAAACGTCAGGAAAATCAAACTCTTGTTTCAGTGGTTGCGTCTTCTTTTTCTGAACTGCTTCCTGTAACTCGCATATTTACGTATATTGGCAATCGAAATGTTTTGCGGGAGCAAGGAAAGAATATAACATTTAAATTACTTTCTGCCAATTCTTTATGCCTTTGTGTCATAAAAATGCAGTAGTATACTTCTTTAGACCCCATTTGGGAGTGAAAACACATAACGCATATTTTATTGTGCCGATCGACAATGTATATTAAATCTAACGCCCTTAACTGGATACCTTTTTGTACGGTGTATTTTCGTTAAATGCTGCATTTACAAACAGAAAAAGCAGACGATTAGCCATTTTTGCAAAACTTGTACACATGTACATATATTGCATCTATCTATGAGGCCACTCTGCTAAGCATTTGCCATCTTAGGACGGGGCCTGATAGTAAACAGTTTTAGCAAAAACAATCCAGCATAAAGTAAAAAAGTGCGGTTTTCATCATTAGCAGAAAAGGTATAGCTACATAGCAGGAAGGTTAAAAAACCGGTCAAGTATCCTTGATTGTATTTTAACTCTATCACGTGCAGAGTTAAATTTTGCAAAGATTCATTGGCAGAATAATTCCATAAGGTGTTTAGTAACTGGTTAACTTAGAAGTTAACGTTTCTCAAGTAATTTAAGGCATATGTATTGCCAGGTTTTGTTCTGGACATTAATTTTTCAAAGAAATGATCTCAAGTGTTGGGTGAGCCTACAAAAATAACACAAACGGCAATTTTCATGCGAAACAATATTCGTACACTCAGTTCTTGGATTATTTCTCTTAAGCAGTATCTTACTCAGAAGTTTTTGATAAACAGATGGAACAGATTCTAAATATATGAAAAAAGGTCCGCGTAGGCTTGCGCTCACATTGCTGGTAACTGCTTCCCAAGATTTTACTCTAGCTTTCGGAAAACTATCTTCAGACTCCTTCATACCTGCGCCTGAGAAGCTAGTTTGTGTTTGTGATTTCACACTTCAAATGCCATCTAGCTGACAAAATTGAATTAATTTATATTTCAACTGAGATTACACTCAAGCGATAAAATTTAATTTGGCGAGACTGATTTACACTCGCCTACACACTATGGGTGGCTACAAATTGAATTTTCTACTCCTCCACTCAAGTGGGCAGACCACTCGGATGGAAGGCGGATTGCACACCAAGCATACTCAAGGTGCTAGAAGTCTATTCGAGCGTTGCCAAAAGAGTGCTATTTGACATAGCTAAAAGAAAGCACGTATAGACGTTCAGCAAAAATCATCTTACGTCATCTAATTTTCCGTACGTTTTTATTTTTTTGAGAATACCTATCATTTATTCGTTTTCTGGTCCTGACTGCATGTAAACCACAGAGTCAAAACATACTGAAAGCAAGTAATTATATTTAACATGTTTTTGTTGATGACTGTTAAGCAAATCTCTATGGGCCAAAAGTGCGATGGATGACGGCAGTTTGATTACTATGCTTTTTTACTTTTTACTTCATTTAATCGTTTGGAAAAATCCTTTCAGCCTGAGGTGATATACGACAATACAGCATTGTGCACGACGATTGATGACAGTTTAGGTCAGGGGTCGGCAACCCATGGCTCGCAAGCCATCTATGGCTCTTTTGATAATCGCGTATAGCTCTTTCAGAAACTTCAGATTTTATTATTTTGGTTACTCTTTAAGGGTCTAAATAGTGGGTTGTACTTGGATCACTACAATCATCAGGCCAAATCCCACGTTGGAAGTTAAAAGACACACTTCATCAGAAGGAGTGATTTATTATGTACAGAACTCCCAATTGCAGTCCCAAGTGACAGTGGCCACTGGCAAAGCCAGGGCTAGTGTTGATTGCGCCCAGCCAGGCTTCAGGAAGCTTGAGACTGTGGTGACAGCTGATTCAGTAGGATTGTGGAGCAGGTTCAATTGTTCTGTTATTGGTGTCTTGCAATTGCCCGAGGGGATGTTGCCTACAAAGACCAAGGGGTGACTATTTAAATCGCACTTAGGTATTTGGATGCCCAGCATGCTCGGGTGTGTATGCGTGACTGAATTACCTGCGGTAGCCAGGGCGGCGGTCTCGGGACCGCGAGAAAACCGAAGGAAAGGGGATGCTCGCGCAGCTTTTACAGGCTTCACAGACGCAGATGCGAGGTCAAGCCTCAGGGACGGGGGTGCCAGTGCAAGAGAACATTTGAACAGTTGGTTGTGGCAACCCATGACTTTGGGACAGCGGGTCTTGGAGAACGAAGAGGGGGAGGGCACGCATTGAAGCCGTCCACCTCCAATGACGTGCCGCCACAAACTCGCTAAATAACAGACGCTGTACTAAAATACGACAGCCCATAGACTTGACCTCAGCTTGGTCTAGGTCACGCTGGCAGACAAGGCTATCTTACGCGCATAAACCAGCCGGCTTTGTTACATACAGTGTCTCGTGTTTATGTCCCCTAGACGGAGCAACCAGTCCATTCGCGAACACTTGATTTGTGGACTAATACATCGGTCCTAACACCTGACTGCTTTCTTTCATCAGAAGGATAGCACATATTTGAATGCTACCTTCTCAGAACTTGAAGATTTTAATCAATGCAAAATTTAATGGCACCATTAATTATGCATTGATTACAATCTTCAAGTTCTCTCCGGGATCATCATGCTTCAAGCTACACTATCTTTCATTTGCCCAAAGTTAACCTCTGCAACAAAGAGTTTGCCGAAACGAAAAAGAAATGAGGAGTCTCGTACATTTCAATATGAATGGGCTGCAGAAAGCAGATTATGCGGTGTGTCTAATTTGCAGTGACAAGATTACATCGATGATACAGTCGAATGTAAAGCGCCACTTCAACACACGCCATGATAAGTTTGCATCAAAATACCCTGCGGGAGATAGCCGAAAGAAAGCATGCCAAGAGTTAATGAGCAGGATGCAAACCAGCCAGAAGCAACTCTACGTATGGACTCAGCAAGGTGACTATAGCTCCGCGAGATTTGCTGGAACTTTATCAATAGTTAGGAACGGAAAACCATTCACAGATGGCAGGTTTGCTAAAACGTTAATGCTGGATGTAGCTGATAAACGTTTTGGTGATCTTCCAAACAAAGACAAGATAATTAAACGCATACAAGACATGCCTTTGTTGGCGAAAACTGTTAATGAGCGTACCGTCATGATGGCAACCCACGTGGAGGAAACGCAAGTGAAAGACATAATTGTAGCGCCGTCCTTTACCCCGGCTTTGGATGAGTCAGCAGACGTAAGCCATTTGGCGCAGTTCAGTGTGATTGCCAGATATGCTACTGGTGATACACTGCACGAAGAAAGTCTTGCGGTTCTGCCAATAAAAGGATCCACAAAAGGGGAGGATTAATGCAAGCCTTTCATGGATTTCACTCAAGAAAAAATAACGACCTATGGATAAACTTATCCCAGTGTGTACTGATAATGCTCCGTGTATGGTGGGGAAAAAGAAAGATTTGTAGCGCTTCTCTGTTAATATGAAAATAGACCCATCCTAAGTTTCCATTGCATTCTAAACCAGGAAACTCTTCGTGCTCAGGTATGCGCCGAACAGCTTGGCGAAGTGGTCACTGGTCATCCGTGTGATTAAATTTATTGTTGCTCGAGCCTCAAATTATCGACAGTTTAAAACCCTGCTGGATGAATTTTGAAATAACTAGGATGGTGTGATTTTGCATAGAAAAGTACGTTGTTTGCCTAAACGGAAGGTGCTTAGCCGTTTTGCAGCTTGCCTGAACGAACTCCGGACGTTCCTTGTAATGAAGGGCATTAAGCATCGTGAGCTAGCCAAAATTGAGTGGCTCCTCAGGTTTAATTATCTCGTGGATATGACCGAACATCTGAACCAACTTAACGTTAAATTGCAAGACGATAGAAATACAGACCACAAATATACCTCTCCCGGTAAACGCCCTTTTTTACAGTGTTTTCCCTTCAACAATCCGTGTTTGCTTTTGAAAACAAACTTAAACTCTTTATCATGGATCTTGAAACAGATCGATAACTACATTTTGGAAATTTAAGTCAATATAAAGATGCGTGCACAGTATGTGAGCCAACTCAAAAGTTTGATATCCGCCAACTAGTTGGTTTTACATCCAGTCACCTACAGTCGTTTAAAGCATGCTTTGGAGACGTTCGAGAGGACAGTCGTCTTTTTAAGTTCATCACCCATCCAACTGAACGTACACTGAACACAGCCGACCTACGTTAGTTTCCTGGTCTCTCCGTTGGAGATTTCGAAGAAAAATTGCCTGACATTAATGCCTCAGAAATGTGGGTGAATAAGCTTAAGTCACTCAATGAAGATTTGGAAAGTATCGCAGGTCATAAAGCGGAGCTGAAAAGAAAGCACATGTTGCCAGAAATTAAAAAAACTTTCACCCGAAGACCAGCTGATAATCGAAACTTGGAACATGCTTCCGGTCACATACCACAAATTGCAGCGTGTGAGTATTGCTGTATGGACCCTGTTTGGATGTACGTATGCATGTGAGCGGGCAGCTAGGGCTTAAACGCGAGTGTGTCAGTGTAATTGTGCCAACCTGGACTATGCACTGAAGCGCCTAAAAGGTGGGGCAAGCAGACGCAATACTGTTAACTCACTTCTTGACTGAAGGCAGCTGTTATACCGCCTGCTGTCCTTGGAAGGTGGGAGGTTGGGCATGGAGGCTTAAAGGCGAAGCCGGACCTTTTCCTTAGTGAGTATTTTAATAACATTTTTGAAAATAATATATTTCGAGGCTTATTATACTAGTATTTAATATAATTTCATTTTAAAATATACTATATGGCTCTTTCTGAAATATATTTACAAATATTTGCTTTTTTGGCTCTCTGGGTCAAAAAGGTTGCCGACCCCTGGGTAAGGTGATTTAGTGCGTGATTTTCCTGGTCCTAGGACTTCACCATGCATAAAGTGTCGGATATTTTATTACGTTCGTACGCAGCAGCAACACTCTCAAATGACGTCCTTTAGAAATATCGCTGGCGTAACATTTTTGCGGCCACGGCAAAAGATTAACTTTTATTGCATGTCTTACCAAACTGCAACTGAGTGACAAAATGCAGTAGTTACTATGCAATTCTACCCACCTATTCGGTGTTTTCGATTCGTCTATAATTCGAGCCCCAGGAATCATACGCGGCTGCCACTCACCTCCGATTTCATCTCCTCGAGTTTTTCTTCTCTCTTTCTTAGTTTCTAATATAAATTCAAGCTCATTTTTATTGCCCGGCTTGCATTTAGCGCTTCATTTACCAATTGTAATTCCTGAGTAATTGGAATCTAGTTGCCAATATTTTTTTCCACCGGCCAAATTGAACGCAGGCGTTTATGTTCTGTCCATAAATCTGTGGACGCTACTCCGAGGTGATACGCGTGAGAAAATATCTAGCCGTTGACAAACAGGCAATATCTTTCAGACATGTTTACTCTAAATTCAGCCAACCTCCCCACGAGTAGCTGATCCTTATGCCTGTGTCTGTCTTTAACAAGATAAACCACTTTTTCTGAAGAAAGTGCAAAGTTATTGTTGGGTAAAGCGTAAAGCTCAGGAGAATTGATAATTCTTTTTTCTGAAACGTGGAATGCTGTAAATATGTCTTAGACAAGCATTCTAATTGAAGTAAAAAATAAGAACAGATAAGAGTGAGC
Organism: Ligula intestinalis; assembly: GCA_036362985.1. Taxonomy (NCBI): domain Eukaryota; kingdom Metazoa; phylum Platyhelminthes; class Cestoda; order Diphyllobothriidea; family Diphyllobothriidae; genus Ligula; species Ligula intestinalis. The sequence continues at coordinate 34,774,039 of JAYGXS010000004.1, forward strand.
GAATAAAATGTTCAAAAGATTTAAAAAAAGTATTTTCTTGATAAATGATTGGTGGTTATACAATATTTTGCTCACTTTTTGACTACAGACTCCATTTGTATACGTGTAAACCGACGGTTTGGTTGCTAGTAAATTTTATAAAAATGGTAAATAAACTATTAGGTTAAGGCCCTTCCCATAGTACGAAATGCAAGCATGACATATCTACTCATAAAAATTAGCTTTTGTAGAGAAAACTACCTCGAACATATTTTGGAACCAAACTAAATGTCTTAGTTGTGTCTAAAAAACCTTGGGACTGATGATTTTCTAGAAGAGACTAGTTCTTGACACTTGTCAAAATAGACATTCAGAAACCATCCAGCGTAAAAATTGTTAAGTGGGCCGTTTTAAAAACTGAGCAAAATTCAAGGCGTGGAAGTTATTTGAGTTTCATTGGATGAAAAGAAGCAGATGCAATCGTTAGAAGAAGAAATTTGTTCCCCTGGCGTTTCGGATTCCATCGCGGAGCCACAGTCAAGAAGAAAGCAGAAAAGCTCAATTCAAACGGAGAAAATTGCAGTATTTAAAGGATACAGCCGCTGTGCTAGTGCATATCGTTGAAAATTAACAACCCCTTCCTATCTGGGACAACTGCTCCTTAGGCTCTAACTGCTTGATAGCCAACGTATGAATAATGACCGACTGAGCAGTCATCACCCGTGCTGGACTTTGCTGTAAGGATTGCGCAGCCATCTGCCCCCCTGGTGCAGGCATTAGAAAAACACTGTTCATCTGTGCGCTTCCCGAATGCTGAACTGCCTTGGTTTGACCTCATAGGGAATGCACAACCGAACGCGTCATGTATTTTCAAACCATGCTCATCTGGGCAATAATTACGAAAATTCCTACTTGATTTAATTACATACTAAAATATGCTTTATCATTGTTTTTAGCATCTACCGTCCGTGCGAGCATCGTGCGGCCGCCCAAACTTACCGGGCTAGCACTGTGAATAAAAATCTGGAAAGGTCAACTCTAATATAGGCAGAAACGAGCTCTTTGTATCGAACTGACAGGACAGAGCATCCGTCACATTGCATTAGCTCTCCTAGTCCATAAAAAAGTTCTGCTGCAACGCACAATATCCAGGCTCCGGCTACATGAATTCTTTACGCTTCCCAATCTGCCACTGAAGCGTATAATACCACTTAGAATACTGCATGCGTTGGTTTGTCGAGAAATCTAGGTTTCCAGCTGCTCAACCAGGCGGCAGATGCTAATGACGGTGGGTGAGGCTTTTAAATTGTTATTGGTGTGCTGTGGTAAATATGTCTCCGATTCTTCTCCAAGAAGTACTTCTGACGGGATCTCTACCGTCCGGCCTGTAAGACTTGGTTAAATTATATAACGTTCACAATATTTGAAGAGATGCCACTATGGTGTGCTGCTGAAGTTTCCTCCTGCCCAAATTTAATGGAAATGTGAACACAAAATTCCGGCGTACAGGTACATTTCTGGCATGGGTAAATTGAAAATAAAGTAGACAGGAAAACTGATATTGCTGGGAATTATGTCCCGGCAGACAACCTAAGTGTGATAAACAAGGCCGAACTGTTGATTGGAGCTCAATTGCGCCAGCAAATTTACTGTTCAGAAACAGGCCTGTTTCTGCTGATCATGTCTCTGAGGATGAATCCGCGACGGATGTCAAAACGTCAGGCAAATAATAATATTTTGCAACCGATCGAGTCTTCTTCTTCTTCTTCTTCTTCTCAAATTTATTGTTCATTATTCATAGAATAGCATTCATTTGGAAGATTGCAAATTGTTGCTGCATTTTATCGGTGGTCTCTAGAATAGGGTACTAAATCCTCAATTTTAAAATACAGACACTCGTCGGAGAGAGTTGGAAGAATTCGTCGGGCAACTGCATGAAACTGAGAAACTTTTTGCTAGTGTAGCAAAATTGTCAAGGCCCAAGGATTGTGGACAGTGTTGATGGAATCGAATAGCCTCTGGGACCTGATATTGCGATACCGTGCTGTTCTGTCTAAATTCGCCGGCCAGAAATGAAGCCAATTATGAAGTACCGACTCATTCAACGAGAACCGGCCACACGTTCAAATTTGATGAGGCCGACATTTTCTTGAGAACTGACAAACGTGTGTGCCGCGTGTTACGCGGGTAATAGTTAAGGTGCCCCCGGTTGATCGACCAGTGCAATTAAATTCCCAATCTATTCGGTGCTAAGACTGGCTTTACCCAAAGTTATTCAGTACTCAGAGAGCACACAGGCGAACGCATCTTCTTAGGCCAGATATACAGGTGGCCGAGCAGTCATTGCACCCAAGTTCAGCATGGATGATAAAAAATTTCGGCAGACAGGAGACCTATGCCGGTCATCGAGTAATTAGCATGCAAGCGGGCAGCTATGCTCGATAGGAGTTGTCGTTATTTGTAATAGGTATGCAGTAGCATAGCGAATGTAGCCTATAAATACTGCAACTCCCTGTGTATGAATTTAACTTTGCTGCTATTATCTTTGACGATTGAAACGCGAAGGAGTCTGAAAGATCAGAAGAATAAAATTCCTGTCACATTTGCTTGTCAGCTACTTACTAAGACTCCCATGTTAACTACGTGCGCTGCATAGCATACTTTTGCCCGTGTTCCACGGTACGTAACCAGAGCGCAATATCACTAACCCACACAGTCGGTTATCGAATGTCTGGTAGATTCACTTGGAGTAATTAGACGCTGTCGGTTAATACTCAGATACTTATGCTAGATGACTGGCGCGTTAACGGAACGGATTGAAAGTAGTATTGGTATTGGTTAAAACGATAAAGCTGCGTGGATAGGAGACAGAAACGAGTTTCCTTAATACGGTCAAGGAAATATAGGACAAGGATCCGAGTGGAAACTGTCAGACAGGTAAATGAAACTGAAAGTGCTATGAACTAGAGGCAGTCAGCAATGCAGGATAGGAATAAGCCTATCCTTAAATGTAAGATATGATCCTCTCTAAGCTGTATGCCACTAAAGTAAGAAGTACGGTATAAGCAACCGAGAAACAACGTGGTATTTTCATTTGTTATTTAAAGTTGCGTAAAGTTAGCAAAAAAGCATATTTTAACTCAATTAAACAAAAAGCTGATTTTTTCATTAAACACTGAACAGTACGTCGGTTGGGAAGAGGAAGGCCACTAAGCACGCTGGCTTTTCAACCATTGCGAAAGTCACAAATGTGGCAATTGGCACGCAAGTTCACCAACAGTCAATCTCGGAGAGGTCAATTAGCAGCAAACAGGAGGTCAATTTTCGTGCGTCAAGCACGGATATATTGGAGGGTAAGCGTCAACGTTAAAGCTGCCACAGCCAGCAGAAAGAGCCGCCGCTTTACTTCGATGATGGAACCGGGAACTTTTTTGAATTGCAGTTTAAATACACTTCATTCCATGACCTCGTCCCTTCTTCTTTGTCTTCGTCAAAGGAGGCTGAAAACGAAAAGGTCTCCGGAACTGGAATCTTCACGCAAAATCGTATGTTAACGATTAACCTGGCAATTTTATTTACAATTATTCATCACAGTTAGAGAGATGGTTAACTTTTTCGGTACTTGCAACTTTGTATGCAGAAGTCGGTATTTTTAATTACAATTGGTAGCGCTTTTAGTATTTCCATAATATTATAATCCCATTAACGTTGTTATTATTTTAAAGTCTCTGGGCTTGCATTAATGCGGGTTAGCAAATCCATCAGCATTTCGCGTGAGTTAGGTTATATACTGTATATACTGTTAGCGTCTACATTTTCCTATTCCACTGAGTCTCAACCGTCCTTCTTGTTTCCTCTAACCTCAGTTACTGCTAGGAGCTTGAATACCTTTCAACAGCCTTTAACCACAGTGGCCAAAGATAAAATGGAAAGCGCAAATGATATAACCCATCCGTACGACTGTCATCTGAAAGCTAATCCTCAGTTGTTATCTCTTGGAATCAAGGTAGATACGGCATAATCGTCTGATGATAAGTTGACATAAAAAGACAGATATGACTGCGAGTAAATCCGATTAGGCAGACCGGATTTGTAGGGGTTAGATTAGCAGTAAGGGGATAAACTTTGTCTTTAAGGATTAGATCCCTTAAAAGTGCAATTCTCACATAACTGTTGCAATGACTAGATGAAATAGAAACCAGATGATCGAAGCGAAAGTGTCCTTCGTTAGGAATAGGCATTAACAGGTCATCAGATCCACTACGAAAGAGAATGTTCGGTTTAGTTATATGCTTAATGTATTTTGACAAGAGACCGTGAAGGGAGCCCGAGGGATTAGGAAATATGGTACCACGTAAGTTTTGGCGAGATTGGAGTTCTTCGGAAGGAATATCAAAGCATTCAGGGATTAGGAGATGATGGCAGACAGGAAAGAAGTAAAATGCATGAAAAGCGAGAGTGCTGTTTACTGACAACCCCACTGAAACGTGATTAACGTCTTTTTAAGCAGGCGGAAATCAAATCGCTTGTATTAAATAAAATACCGCTAGTTTGTATAGTTAGCAAAATCTCACACTTGACAGCCCTACAGTTTCCTCAAGAAACGCAAACGTGCGAACTAAAATTATTTTTTTTAACGGATTTTTACAACAACAACAACAGCAACAACAACTAAATAACAGGTAACCAGGTGTTCAGAAGAAGAACTGAGCTGCTTCCTGGAACTTGCATATTCAATTGTATGGGTAACCAGGTGCGCCACGTTATAATAAAAACCACACACACTTTGACATGAAATGTACCTTTTCCTATTATTTGACGATACAGATTCTTTTATTTATTTGCCTTAATTCCGAAAACTCGACGGCATTGGTATCAGTGGAACTCTCGAAAGCAAGAAGATGACTTCAATGCAGCTAACGCCTTACCCTCTTGACCTATGATGGCCTCACAAGGCGTCGTGAGTTTTATAATCCTTGGCTCAAATTACATCTGCCCACTGCAGCCTCATGGATTAGGAAGTTAAATCATCCAATTGATTAGTTCACAGCTCCCGTTGGGGCCTCGATAGCTCACTAACCTATAGCCTTTGCTGTATTGAGGCCTTCATTTTGCTCGCGAGGGTTCGAATCCCCACGAGGTCGCCGAGTTTTCACACGTGGGCCAAATGTATCATGCAAACCTATTAAAACTTAACGTTGAGTTAATTTTGTATTTCGTTTACTTGTGTTGCTTGCCCAGCTTGCTTCTGTGTATGTTGCGGCTTGCTTCAGTGTTTGCTGCGGCTTGTTGGAGCGCGTGGTGCCCATCGTCGAAATCGACGGTGAACTGTCGTATTTTTGCGGTCTTCTTGCAAAGAAAACACTCAAAAATGGTTTCATAATTTACCAAAGCTATGATTATCAATGTGTAATGCTACTATTCTTATGCTTCGATGTTTATGCGTATTCAAATACTTGTCTGATACCATTCCATCAGATGACTGACCGTCTCAGACAGCCAACTGGTGCGGAAGGGAGAAAAGAATGGGGTAGGGTTGACTTTATCCCCATGAATGTTGAGCATATTTACTCTTGCCGGCAAAGAAATAAATGGCCATTTCTAGTTTATAAGTCATCGCCATTAAGTCATACTCACAGCAGTCTCCCTTGTCTTTGCCAGCAATATCCTATGTCTATACTAATAATTACTACAGCTGCTGTGAGGACCAGAAAAATGAGGTCCAAGGCAAAGGCGGAGCGGCACAAGTGAGTTCCGTTAGCGCTCGGTGAAAAATCATCGATCAGCGTCAATATTTCCCAAATTAAACCGGCAAGGCAATGAACTCGTGGCTCACTGGTTAAGGCGTTAACCTCTGATCAACCGCATCACAAGTTCGAGCCTTGAGTGATGCACCATTTGTGGCTAGGTATGACTGGCTGAGGACTACTAATACCCCGGGGATGGCCATTTCATCCTTGCTTGTCTTTGACGGCAATATTATCTGCGTATAATACTGGCTGCTAGAGCTGCTGTCAGGGCCCGAGAAATGAGGCCCAAGGCAGAAGTGGAGTGGCACAAGTCAGTTCCGCTAACGGTCTGTGAGCGTTCACCCAGTAATAATCAGCCCATTTTTCCCAATTTTCGTGCCACTTCTCACGTCTGGGAAAGTTACCAAATGAAGGCATAGCTCAGACCTCACAGTCAACACGCAGGACTAAGTTGCTGAGTGAATTCATACGATTGTCCAGAAGCCATAATTTTTAAGTGTTGGCCTTCTCAGAACTTATTTTCTAGTGCAGGGTCACCTCTAAATCGAGGTTACTTAGAGGTGAAGCTATATGCCATATGAAGCACTTGAATCTTAAAATATGAATTATGCACTTTGAATGAATTAATCAAAAAGGATATGATGTGTTCTTCACGATTTTTAGAAGAGTATGCTTATTAACAAAATTCCAAGACTAGCGCGGGGCAGCACAAGAATATTTTTCGCGATTAATAATAGTTTTAAAGAACAACTTTTGCAATCCATCTCATGAAATGTAAAGCTTCTTTTCCCTGGTGAAAACTTGAAGACTGTATAAAAAGCAAAATTTAATTTATCCATAAATTTCGAGAGGGCTCTTCAGTTGCCACCCCTCATTGCATAACGGGAATGAACGTTAGAGAAAATAAACAACTGAATTCATACAAAAAAATCGATAAAAACCGGCAAGGTCACTGTACATGGCCAAGAGGCATTCGAGTACTTGTTCAAGCACGAACGACTCGCACCTTACGCTACCTGGAGGCAGCGTACATAAGGTGGTTTAAACCTGACCTATGCAAACAATTGGAGCATGTAGTTAACCTAACTCTACTTTGGTAACACTGGCTCCTTGTTTACACATTCCCCTCCCCAAATTTTCTTTCTTTTTTGCCTAGACGTTTTTTCTCCAGTTTTTGCTGTCTACAGCGTTTAACTTTCAGCTTTATCGAATGCCTCTTGGCCATGTACAGTGACCTTGCCGGTTTTTATCGATTTTTTCTGTATGAATTCAGTTGTGTATTTTCTCTAACGTTCATTCCCGTTATGCAATGAGGGGTGGCAACTGAAGAGCCCTCTCGAAATTTATGCATCCATTAAATTTTGCTGTTTATACAGTCTTCAAATCCATCTTCCCTATAACTGTCCAAATCATTTGTCAGTCAAAATGCTGCCAGAATTTCCAGTTTTTTTATGGCACCGGGTATAGGAGGGTGAGAAAGAACCGATAGTGTAGATGCCCGGCAAGTCTACCATCTTCTTGGCAACTTTTGCTGATGATGAGCACAAGAGAGATCCCGAAATGTCAGGCCAATAAACCCCCATGTTCCAGTTATCGCATCTTCTCTTTCTTCTAACCTGCTTGTTGGAACTCGCCTGCTTGCGTCTTTGCGACAGTCAAAATGACTATTTGTTTCATAAAATGGCGGTTGGACAGGAAAAAAGGTATTTCCTGTACAACGAGTGGATTTGTGCTATTTGCCCATTGTCAGTATATAAACCTCAGTCGAAGGTTATCTGACACCTCGAGCCATGACATAAGGACTGCGATTAGCGGAACACCTTGTGCATCTAAGTTAGCTATCAGTTGTTAAATGCCAATGTCCGAACACATTAAAGCAACGTTCAAAATGGGATATCAATAAATATTTCTGCAAATATTGACATGTTCAACTTGAAGAGTCTATTAGACAAACCTGTATTTAGCTTTTCATCATTGGGCTAGAAGTACTGCAAGGATACTGAAACAGTAGAATTAGACAGGGTTGATAAGTAGCTTATGATTACAACTCATAGTGTTCATGTCGTCCACATGGGGAGATCAGCATTTAAAGGTTATTGCACTGGGAAAAGGAAAATTAACTTGCGAATGCAAGCACATAGGGCGAACACAACGGTAGTTGGCAGCCAGAGCTAAAGAGTACTTGCCGAGTTGGCTTTTAAAACAGGAGAATAATACTCCCCGTTCTTCAATCACTGAACACCTATTGAAAACAAGCCATTATGTACCCCAAAACATCCTTCCGAGTACCTGTTCGGGCACGAACAACTCGTACATTGCGCTACCTGGAGGCAGCCTCTATACGATGTTCAAAACCCGACCTATGTAAACAGCTGGAGCATGTTGTGAACCTTGCTTTGTCCAGGTAACATCCAAATCCCTAATTCACACCTCCCCCTGCCCTCATTTTTTGCTGTCAAATTTTTTCCTCTATCTCCCTGCCTGCAGTTTTTCATTTACCGTTCTAATTAGACTAATAAGCCTAATTTATTGACTGACCTTCCTGACCTGTTTCTAGGACCTCTTCTGTATGAATTCAATTGTTGTATTCTGTAATAGACTTTTAGTATTGGTCATGGGTCGAGTACGCAGAATGAAAATTACAGTGACGTGCACGGACTGAAACAATGTCACTTGGGGTGGGGTGATATGGGATCACCACCTGGCATCCGTCACGGAAGGCAGCGATCACGAAGGCTTTGCCCGCGGCGTAATTGCGCGTATTTTTCACGAACTCGCCCCTCCTACGATTGAAAGATAAAGACCGAAATCTCTTGAGGGCCAAATCGATGTACCTTTACTCTTTAACTTGCTCTTGTGGAACAGGATGCATTTTTCGAACAACGAGACGCCTGGGCTAAATAAAGATGAAACTAGATAGACCTCGAGTTCTTTTCTCACAGAACTTGCCGAAACGAATCATCAAGTCGATCCTAACGAAACCTTTCAGGTTTCTTTCGAAACACCGGACAATTCCTATAAGAGCCTACAATAACGGATGCTTGCAATAGCCGAAGCAGTGACTATATGGCTTTGTTTTCAGAAGACGGTAATCCAAGCACTATAACTTCCGCAGCCGACGGCAGGTGACAATCCAATATTGAACCCACGTTTTGGTGACAGTTTCTCGCTTCATACAAATGACAATGATTTGCACTCCACGTATCCGACTCACGACCAATGCCCCTAACCTATCTTAATTTCCTCCCCTTCCCGCTTCCCCTGGCCCAATGACCTGCAAACGTACATCTCACCATGCGGACGACATGAAAACGATGAAGTATGATCAGGATGCACCTATTATCCTCTTCCGTCTCCACTTGTTCATTATGCATGCCATTATACCGGCACGGGGATGAATTGCCGGAGACATATTTTTGCCAACTAGGCTACACATAGACATTTATGTGCAAATTTACGGTTGAGAAGAGGAGGACTGTCGATAAACTTGACTCAACAAGTGAGGGTTCCTGCTATAATCGGAAAACGCAGCTGCCTTTTGAAACGGACTGATTTCTGGCAAAAAGTCATGGTTTGACCCAAGTGTGAAAAACTCCAGGCGTTTGGCAGGATTTGAACCCGCGCATCAGAGAAAGCCTTTGCCGGAGGCTAATGCTCTACCGCTAAGCTACAAATGGTACAAACGGCTATAATCGGAAAACGCAGCTGCCTTTTGAAACGGACTGATTTCTGGCAAAAACTCATGGGTTAACCGATAACCGAATACGAACATGGCAACATTAGAATAACTCTGGTCCATCGACTGGTAGCCTCCAAACGAAATCTGTTGCAAAGATTTGCCAGCAAAAGTAGCTTATCTAGGCCCACTCATTTACGTCTATTCCCAGTATTTTGTCTTGCGAAAACGGCGGTTATAGAGTTTTGGGCGGTGGGGAAATAGGATAGGCAGAAAAGGAAAATTTTAAGAAGAAAGTGTTAAGTGAAAAAAATATAGTCGGAGTTGTTTCACGCGACCGCTGGGAGTAGGTTGTTCCGCGTGTAAATTGAATGTGTGCGTGGCGCTTCGCGCCGCGGACTATATTTATCTAACTTCGGAATGGAAAGTTGGACCTCAAGAAAGTTGAAGTGGACAACCTCCTTACCACCATTTCAATTTTTGCGAAAATTCAAGAAACCTTCAACTTGATTATCATGTTTTTCCGGCATACGTTAAATGATAATACAGATTAGGGAATTCTAGAGATATTAATCAGCAACCCTTCTGAATACAGTAAAATAAAAATGCATTTAGCATTTATTAAATTATATTCCACTGCGTGTTCTAGTTCCCCACCCATTGAATCGTATAACCACTGTTGTCGTTAGTAAACCTGCAAAGACTAGGGCTTAATGAGTAGGCCTACATAAGCTACTGTTGCCGATTTGCAAGCTCAACGGGTAGAGTACGCGGTAGTATCTACAGTCTTAATAATACCGGTATATTATACCTCTAGAATAACGTTCTCCGAATGGCAGTAGGTGGTCGTTTCATATTTTTGTAACAATCCAACTAGTTTTCCTAGACTCAGCGCATACATCCCCTCTCTCCCTCCAGGCAGCTTGTTAGTTCCTCTACAACCCCGCCTCCGCAAGTTTTCGGATAATCGACGTACCGCAGACATAGGTACTTTACACACTAGCTCCAAGGTCTTGTTGGCAAGTGAGTTGAAACTCCGCGATATTACCAACGGGTAACATGGGGGAGGGGTGGAGTGTAAAGGCGGGAGGGGGGGGAGTGGGGAGTTGCTAGTAGCGAAGAGGCGAACATCAGACTGCAACGAGACGCATTAAGCTTAATGGAAGTTCTCCGCAGCTAGGCTTCTGTTGGCCGCATGACAATCATTTTGGCGACCGACGTTTATGGGAGGTATTATTTTTTTGTTCAGCCCTCCGCTATTTACGAGAGCGGAAAGAGGTGACAAGCCGAGCGAGAGAGAGAGAAATGAAGCCCCTATTATCACAGGAGTGAAACAACTGTCACTGCGAAATTCAGGAAAGATAGCATTTGGGATTTCACTTTCTAAACAGCCATTAAGCTCTATTCCATCTTTGCATGCTGAGCAAATAAAGTAAATCCTTTTTAAATTTAGAGAGATATTAATTATAAGTTGGAGTTGAATGAAGGGCACGCCCATCCTGTCTCATTTTTATCTGTCAGGAGCAGTTAAAGATTAGAAAATGGAATGGTACAGAGTAAATTTATAGCAAACTAAGGTCTCGCTCTATATTGGAACACTAATAATTGGAGATGGGAGCTCAAGACGCATGGCGATTTCGAGGTTTTAGTAGCGATGAGTACGTCTGCATAAATACGAAAAACCTAAGTAGAAATCAAGCATCACGTAAATTAAATCAATTATGCATTGCAGCAGAGAATCATCCACCTGATTAGAAATACGAAATACATGATGAAGAAGACCATTCAGTACGCAGGCTGGTTTGACTTTTCGACATATAGTGGCTGCAAATTTAACGTACATATAAGTATCTGAGAAGGACATCCGATTACATGAACCGGAAATTTTTTCCTTGACTGTTCGGTATCAAACAAATTTCTATCCTTGGATGTGGAGTCTGTACGATACCTCAGATTATTAATGACTGTAGGCACGTATATACAATTGGTGGGCTTACTGATGAAATCAAAGAATTTAAACATAAACATCCTTGGTACGCAGAAATTGCACCAGCTTTGTTCCCCAATGTCTTAATATATAAAAGTACAAATAATAATGCAAAGAGGGCGTATTGCGGTTTAGGAAGTAATATTAGATGGTGAAGTAAAATAAGTTTTTTGAGAAAGACAGAAATATCCGAAAAAGGGAAAAAGTCGTTTAAAAATAGTGTGTTGGTGCCATTTTCGGATAAAAACGCTCCCACATTGCATGCAATATAACGCATCGTATATTGTGAAATCAGACCACACTGACACACAGAGAGCAGATGGCACACAACAATTTCCAGTAGCTTTTTGTTTCTATCCTTCTGCGGATACGCTGGAGTAAATAAACCGCATGGTCGCTTGATTATGCCGATTCGGAGGTCAAATTATAAAGGGGGTTTCAAAAGCTCACATATGAAAATGCTGGTCAGTAATTAATACATTTAAATTATGTTATAGGGTGCAATCGTAAACACACCATCTTGTGCACATTTAGAGAACCTGCATATCGTCGCATTTCTTCATAATAACTTCGAGACTTCAAGTGCGACAAGCTTCAGATATTTGTTAAAATCCCGTTTAACACTTGAAAAATTTCAGTTTTTTTATTCGTTTCTCTATAAATATCGAGTTTGTTTTACTTGTTCAGCAGAAACTTTAAAACATACATTCTTTTCTATGTATACCAAAGTAGCCTTCCGTATATTTATCTTCCGGGCAAAGCATCGTGAAAGCATGCATCCTTCGATATTTTTAAACACGATAACCTTCTGCCTGTTCGGTTTCAAGTTTTTATATTCGTGGATTCTCTTCGATGTATTCAAAATTTGGCGGCGAATGATATTTCACAACATTTCATATATATATATATATATTCACTCAGGAATGTGCGAAAACCGATCAAGTTACCCCCAAATGCTGTCATGCCCCACTTACTGCTATTATGATTTGGCCGGAATCGGCCTGGCAGGCGGTCACCCGTTGGGGACCTCTGA
>JAYGXS010000004.1:34786473-34894065 GCA_036362985.1 Ligula intestinalis
GCGGTTCGATGAAGTGCTTATGACCCATCTGATAGACTCCAGTGGTGAACCAACTGCGCCGTCTGTGAGTGCGTTTGTTTGTGTTCTCCAACCAGCTGGTGTTCAGGGTTATGCTTGGCTGATGAAGGCTAATAAGCCCGAAACAGTTCTGTATCAAGTTACCCCCAAATGCTGTCATACCCCACTTACTGCTATATATATATATATTTGACTGCGGTCCTTGTAGCATCGTTTGTTTATTACTTATCTTTATGGCACAGAACGCACAAAATTTGTTAGAAAATATCTTGTTAGTTAAATTTGCTCTTTTTTCCCAACAATAATGCGTTATCTCGTATGTACACTTATCTAAACTTCATAAATGCAATGCAAAATGTTGTGTTCTGCAAAGATATAATGAAAAATTTGCTGATCTTCATTAATATTCTTTTATAGCACAACAAGCACAGAATACAAGTACTTTCCGCAGCGTTAAAAAGCGTAATAAATTCCTTGGATATCAACAAACGTTAGAGATGGCCCATTTACATCCCTAATTTACCCCGTTTATTGATCTAAATAGAACGATGACCGACAGGCCTAAATTTGCGATTCCAGTCTGTATGCATGAACTTGATGCTCTTTATCTGAATATGTAACCGGTAGCTAGGTGAATGCTTGTGACAAGTCTAGACTGCGTCCCTGGGCAATATCACAATCCAAGCCTCTCGGCCTAGAGTTAAGCGCAAGGTCACCTCAAAAAGATAATTCTAGACTGCGTTCCAAAGCACTAGTTAGCACAACCCAATTAAGGAAACTTTACTTAAGGGTTCACTGCGGTTTATTGAAATAACCGTATATTTGTGCGCGATAACTTAACTGACCAAATCAAGCAATAAGAACGGAAGGAGGCCCGTAAGGGTCCAAATGAGCACTATCATCAACTCTATAGCATTACTGCATACAATCTATACCATCTGTTTATATGAACTCTAAAGAGATGATACAGAATCCAGTTGGGCCCTAATCAACCCTCTTGTTTCCTTTTACTTGATTTATCATTTCAATTATCAGGCGCAAATATGTGGTTATTTAAATAATAATTTATATCGTTCTTGAATTGTATGTAAAATATTTTACCTTCCCCTTTTATGTCCCACCCATTTAACCTTGATTACCACCTGTCCTGTATTACAAAAGAATGTGGCTTACGTGTGCTGTAGTTGACCCAACGTTAAATGTATACCCGTTATGCTAATAATATCCTTATAAAGGCAAAAAGGGGACTAGTCCGTGGACCGAATTTCGTTATGTTGGTGTAGCTGGCACCTCTTTGTTTCTATCATTGGATGCCCACCGTGATATGCGCTAAATTCTCTTTTTTGGTGGCTAATGAGCACGATGATGGATTCTAACTAGATCCCTCGCGCATGTTAGTACAGTTTTGCGAGTGCTGCAAGCAAATCTCCTAAATTTGTAAATTTTTGATTATTTCTCTCATAGCAGTGGGAACGCATTTACGAAAGCTTATAAATAATAATGAGCAGCATTAAAAAACTAAAAGAAGTACTGACTGTTTGTTAAGAAAAGTAGAATTTTAATCGATAATTCCCAGCTTGTGGAGGTGTCAAAAATAGCTATAAATTAGAACAATAAATTTAAATATTTTGTCAAATAGAAAATATAAAGCAACCACTTGCCTATAGTCAAACTTGCCTATAGTCAAAATATTTCGTATATTTGGTAATGATTGGATACGAGTTATTGAACATCGTGGAATGAAGTCTCTCTTCATTTCGCTACTTTTGAGTGTATTCATTCATAAGTTAAATAATTTCCCAACACTTCGATGTTTTAAACCTTCGACGTCAAACATTTTAAAATAAGATATAACTGAGCAGCATTTACCACAAAAACGAGCTTTTGGATATTATTTCGTATACAGATGGCCGTGCTGGTCAAAGTCGGAAATGCTTCAAAACAGCAAACGGCATTTTCGAGCATACAACGTGTCTGCTAGATACAATGCATATTTTTACTTCTTAGAGTAATAAAAAAGTTTTCATTATCGATAAATTCTTTAAAGAGTTCTTTTATTGGATATGTAACTGACGAAGTTCTGCGTATGTTAACTTTTTTCAAGGCAATCTCACAGAAAAATTAGGGACGTTTGAGAATTTCTTTAAGTTACTGAAGAAGAACGAATCAATTTGACTGGAGATGAAAGAGCATACCTTTCCCTTTATAGTGGATTTCTCTTTGCTCAATGGGCTTAATTCCACGATCAGTAATAAGCGTGAAAATGCGGATAAAACAGGCCATATATATGACCATTTTTTGAAATACTTATTATTCTTCTGTCTGTTCCGTTTCTAAAATGCGCTTGATCGACACGTAACGTTTACAAAATTTATATTTCTACATGACAGCATTCAATAAAGCCTTCTAAAGGCTGTCTTTACGCTAACACATAGAAACTTTGTTTACTCACACAGTCAACTGTGCGGTAAAAGAAAATGTCATACCAGAACTTTCTGTAACTGCATTTTTTTGCAAAAACTTCACAGAATAGCTAAATATAATTTTTAAAACTTCTATCGCTGCTTGTTTCTGAAAGTCAATGCGATTCCTTAAACTTCGCTTTAGTTCCATTCGATCACCTTCGCAAAACATTTTCTAGTACTGGAAAGGATTATAATTGCACTTTTTTATCCTAATTATGGAATTCTTCCACAGCACAAGGTATATTAGAAGAAAGTTTCGTCCCGTCTTTCCTTATAGCAATCGGACTTCCTTTTGTATAAACATACTCATGATTTAGCTGAAACGAGAGCCTATTTTCCCCAATAGCTTAAAATAGGAGGGCAGTTTTCCAAACCAAAGCCCTTCTTATTATTTAATCCATTCAGTTTATCAAAATAACCTGTCCAGATAAACGCTTAACTACCAATTTAAATTTCGTCCTGAAATTTGTTTGCAAGATTCGCAGAACTGAATGTTTAATTACTAAGATAGTAGTCATTCTGAGATGTTAATTAAGAAAGAGAGCACGTCGGAAAATCGAGTTTTTCTCGTGAATTTTCAAGCTAGTAACACCGGCCTATCATCGGAAAAAAGGAAAGGGTGGGGCTGGGATTATCGCGCTAGAGGGTTTGGGGCAGAAATAACATTGAACATGGGCGGGGCTTGGGGTGACGTGACTTGTGCTGTGATAGGTGTTACAGGTGAGAGGGATTTGAAGTTCAGATTATGGGCCACATGTCTGGGGGGATGCGGAATCAGTAAAGTTCTACTTGGCTGAGAGCGCATAGACTGTTGTTGTTTCACACTGGACGTAAGTTAGTGGACGCAGCGCGCAAAACGGCATAAGGTGAATCGAGATCCACGTGTATGTTGTCGCTAGTAGAGCTCGAGTTCCAAGCTTTGATAAATTTTCTCGCTCGTCTCGTGTTAGCTATGGCGATTACCTTGGTGCTATCCCCAATGAAGTGGTGACCACACTCAAGGGAATGCGCAAGTACGATTTGTAGAAGGACCCGTCGGCGAATGGCTAACCTATGTTTGTTGATGCAGCTATATTTTTCCAGTAGCCCGATCTTCGAAAATATGCTATTTACAAAGATGTTACCATATTCGATGAATAAATCTGGATTAGTAACCAGACGGAAGAGAAGAGAGCATTTAATTAAACAATTATTTGAAACTCTACACCAAAATTGTTCACGCTAAACCGATTTTACGTTTGGTATAGCAACCTATGAGCATGAGGCATACCCATCCTCGATTTCCTTTTGGGTTGTTTAAAGGTCTGATTGAAATTGCACCCTAGCAGCTCAAATACGAGATTTTTAAAGTGCATGCATAACAAACCGTTGTAGGACAGCTTATTGCAAAATCTTTAACCTGCAGCCTCTGCTGGGACAAAAATCGATAAAGGCCAGGTTTGGAAGACGTGGCAGCTTTCAGTAATGCAGCCAACTCGGCGAGTGCGATTGTTACGCTGTTGCCAAAAATGCTGTACCCTCCTCATTTTTCACTCTCTTTTCGTGGTCTACGTCTACCTTCACACTAACCCTTTCACTGTTTTGCCCACCGAGGGCGTTAGCACGCCAGTGGTGCATATTCGAATTGGAAGGCGAATATTTTATACAACCTTATTCCACTTCTTTGGTGCAGTCTACTGCCGGCAATACTGGCGCAAAAGATGGGAAAAGCTGAAAAAGCTGCGAAAAAAGGGCGGAGATGAAGCAGTTAATGAGGTGTTGGGGAAGAGGACTCGAAAACGGCATTACATAATTCGGCCGCTGACTCTAGTCATGTTGTGCGTCGGCATCTACACAGTTCTGCTGTCGTATGACGATCTGGGCCTGCTAGAGGCTGACGTGTCAGACTACCTAGACCGTCTGATGCACGGAGTGAGGCTAAAGTATCTAGCACAGAGTAAGTCTGTTTCTTTTTCCTTTAAAATTCTCTTAGTTCTACTAAAAGCATATGTATCGCATGAAATGGTCATAGAACATTTGGAGCATTATTTTCAAATAATATCCATTAAAACCGTTCTTTCGCTGGTCAAAACATTATAAGTTTAAGAAGATGCTATGAAAGATGTCAACTAATCTTGCAAATGGGCCAAGTAGATGTTGAGCTGATGATATCTCATGAATTTTTGGAGGCAGACCTGTCTTCTGTTGTAAGGCTTATTGCTGTTGGCAAGGCGCGGTGAAGTCATTTGCGCAGAAATAATGTTGCGGACTGCTTCTTTACTCCAGTTTCCTATAACGAATCTATGTCTGTTCTACATTCAATAGTGACGGACCTCCAACTGAGTACATATTCCTTCAAAGTAAAGTATGACAACCATCTGATGGAACATTCCGAAGTTAAAAGAATTTAAAAAATAAAAGGAAATATACAATTACTCTTAGCTTATGTAGAAATACTAGTTTCAAATCCTTAACTATAGCATAAGTGACAAACTATCGTAACCGTGACTAAAAACTATGCATAGAATCGCCATGCAAAATCGTTAACATATCATTCTGTGTATTTTTAAAGTAAGTCATTTCGTCAAATGTCTTCATGCAGATCTGTGTGAATGTATTATAATAAGTTTCAAATCACTCTTGAATCCGGGCATCCGACTACGGTGCCTACGTTCAGAAGACGAAGATGCGATCACTGGAACAAGAGTTTTTATTTGCCTGACGTTTCGGATTCCGTCGGGAATCCTTAGTCATAGGTAATCGTACACAGGTCTGAGTCATGCCTACGTTCTTGTGAGACATGTTTTAGGAAGCAGTTAAGAAGAAGAAGATACGATAACTGGACAAGAATTATATTTGATTGAAGTGTAGGATTCTTTTTTGAAACCTTCATTTGAGATTACCGTAGTATAGGGTGACACTTGCACAGATAAGGGTGATATCTTCTCAAGCCCACAGTCAATGAGCAGGCGCTACGACTTGCCGTTCTCAACTCTGGACAGAGACATTGTCTGAACAGGAGAATCAGTCACGAGGGAAGAAGCGGGCCCAACGACAACTCCGACAACAGCGAACACAGTTCCTGCGTCATTATCCAGTCCGAATAAAACCGAAAAAAAATCGCAGCAAGTAATGACTGGGCAGTGGACTGCCAAGCCATCACAACAGCAATTATGACATCCAGTGATGGTAAAGGCCGTCGCGTGGCCACTAGGAACTATAAATACTGCGTTATCGGTGTACATATCACCCTGATCTGCGCATGTATCAATCTATTCTACGCTTATCTCCGATGAGGTGTTCTCAACAGAATTTGAGAAACCAGGCAAATATATTCCTTGTTCCAATGAGCACACCTACTTCTGATTCAAAAGACCCTTAGATAAGTGTAGTATGCTTATTTGCGAACAATTCGCGTAGGATAAGCCCACAGGTAATCTTTTGTTCCCGCAGCTACTGCGTTCTAGGTAGAAGATTAAAGTGGAGAGGGTGCCAGAAACTGTGCGGGCCTGCCTCACTAAAAACTAATTATTATGCACTTTATCGGTCCCGCGGCAAGTGTGGTTGTAGCACTCAGTGAAAATCGTTAATTACAATGATCAAACTGTCGTATCTGTGTCTCCCAATGGAGGAATACGTTCACCTTCTCAAACGCAACAAAAATTGCAAGACTCAGAACAAGGTAAGTTTGGAGGGAAATTAAGTTAGAAGTGTTGGTGAGGGACTCAGTCAAATGGCGTTTAATTATTCTGTTTACACACGAAGCCTCTCTCACCTCCTCCCTAAACCTCTAACACCAGCTAGCGACTAGTTGGTTCTCATATTTCATGCATCATTTCTTTAAAATGGACCATATTCTTCAAAGAATACACCCGATGGGCACCGTGATCGCTTATAGTGCGGACAAAGTGCTGAACCGTCGACCTTCCTCTCTCTCCTCTCCAGCATCAGGGCACCACCCGCACCGGCGAGTGGTCTAATACGGGGTCGGTGCAGCCGCTGACATGGCCGACGAGCCCGTGTGCACACGGCACATCACGACAGGACCCCCTTAGCAAACACACAAACACATACGCTAGTATTTACACAACCAAGGAATTAGGAGACGTCGTCTGACTGCTCCTCTTACCTCCTGGTTATGTAAACCCTAGTGTGTGTGTTAAGGGGTGTGTATCGTTGCCCATAGTTGGATCAGGAATTCCCGCCGGAATCCAAACTGGGAGTAGTTGGAAGACGGAAAAAAGCCGCGACTTCGACTGGCTTGAGCCACAGGTGTGCAGGAGTGAGGTGGGTGCCTGGCCGAGAACTGCAGGCGAATAGATGGCGGCAGTCATGCGGCGAGACGCCGCAGTGGGGACAGCAGTCGGGTATAGATGGGTTGAGCTGGTGTTAGTACTGGCGAAGGAGCATGCATTGGCCACTGCGTAGCCACGCCAGGGTACAGCGAGTGACCCTCGGGAGATTTCGTTCCCAGTCCGCAATCGGAGGTGGATAGGCACCCAAAAGGACCGGGGGACGGTAACCTCGTTTCTCCTCGACAATGACTCTCTGGTGAAGACGCCAGAAGCCTGTCTTGGTGGCAGAGCTGTCAACAGGTAGATCCGTGGCAGACAAAGCAACAGCTTTCTTGTGGAGTGCTCGAATAGACGGCCGAACGTAGCGGCAGGGCTCGGGGTCAGGTCATGCGGTGGCGTGCACAAATACACCCATACCGTAGATTCCCTAACTCATGGCGTTGTCAGCCAAAATTCTGTTTGGCCACGAATTTTTTAAGACCGTGAAATTTTTATGCACTATAAATTACAGTGGTTAATTTATAAATGTTGCCCAGAAATTATACGACAGGAATTACATGCACCGTAGAAGATAACGAGAACCGTTGTAACCTCTGCCTCCAAAACATCTAGTGCGACATTCCCAGCCCTCACTTTTAATTAAGTCTGACGACGAACACGTGATACTTGTTCGAAAATTCACGAGTACAACACGATTTTCCGAAGATCTTCTTTCTTTTCATAACGAGAACTATGTTACCTCTGCATCACTGTGTGGAGCAATGTGTTATTTTTCTTAATCAGAATGTAATTAAGAAACGTTGAATTCAGGTTTGATGGTCGTTGAGGCTCGAGATTATTTGGAAATTTAAAAATAACCTTTTTGCATAGAAAGTTTGCCTTCTTTCAAGCATAAAATTTGAAGGAGGCGTACTTTTCTAACAAATGAGTTCAAAGTAATATTTTGCTTCATTCTTTCTACAAAATATTTATGAGCACATTGAACCAATAAGAAAATGCATGCTTATTCACAACCCTTTATACAGCAGAATTTTTGCATGCTCCTAGAAAGGAGCTGATACAAATGCTGGCACACTGATGTGACTAACATTTTCGGGTTGGGCCGAGAGATAATCATTTTCCAATTATTTTGAAGTTATATGTTAAAATTTGAAACACGTTTCAGCATTTTTTTTTAATTTCCTGAAATCGGTAATCAGCTGTACGTACATTCTCGGCTCTGTAAATGTCAGTATGATCGTATCACACGTGGTCGCTAAGTCCGTCTTCTGGTAGTACTACCTCAGATATGGTTATCCAAGTAAGCGTCTGTTTCTTTCATTGTCATTATGATAATGACTTCTTAATCCTGCAATTTTGAAAATCCCTTCTTTTGGATGCTAGCAGGTTGTGTGCTAGGGTTGTGTGAGTTTCCAGCCCCACATATGAGCAACGTAATTATATGTGGTCAAGCCGATCGCTTGATGCAGATTTAAGACAGATGGGCTACTCTTATGCATGTCTTGTGTTTTCCAATGACTCGCTATAACCCTGGTTCACCTCACTGAAGTTAGTTTAAAAACGACCTTCGATTCCTCATCCAACGTCCGTGGACTGCAGTTAGTTTTTCACGCACTAGTGATGTTAATTGCGTGACCAGCTGTGTTGTGCCAAGTGCTTCAATATCCTCTGAATGTTCTTATCCTTTGGTTGGAAATGGAATCCCGTTCTAGATTATTACACTTTCAGAAATTCCCTCTGTAACCGCGAGCAACCAGTCCCCGTTCTTTTTGATGCAACTCGATTGCACGCAACATGTAGCCACTGCTAAGGGGCATTAGACCGTCCGGGATGCTGGTCGAAAAACCCGAATGACAGAGTGGATAAGGAAGGCATGCTGGTTGTGAAGGTGTTTAGGCCGTTACTTCGACTGGCAATAAATCAATGCTTCGCTCTCCTTCTGACAGTGAATCATTTCATGTCTGCATCAACATCAGTAAATTTCTAGTCAAATAATCTCCACTAGAAAAAGAGGATCCAATTCTGAGGTAGGTCTAATAGGCTCATTTTCGGACGACGAAAACCAGCAAAAAATATGTCACAAACTTGAAGACTGAAACGTTCATTTTAAAAGGGAACGTTCAGGAAAGTTGTATTTGCTACTTACCATGCTAATTCACTAGGAATGTGATGACTTTCCAGAAGACGTTAGATAAAAATAAGAAGAGGCACTCGAAGCTGTTTCGTTTGTGTATATCAGTGCTCAAACATAATGAATAGGTTGGGGTAAAGTAGTCTACATCATTTAAAAATAACTAGTTCTTATGCAACTAGCATTGAGTAAGTCAATGCTTTGCTGCTGACAACATAATCAATGACAACTATCCTTCGGCATAATGCCAATCATTCTCAAAAATGTTCTGCCAGTGATCCGAAAACACCCTGACCTGGTTAAGACAGCATGCCTTGGGCTTTCAACTAAGGAATCATGTGCATGTTTTTAAACTTTCTCGACTGACACGCATCGATGACTCCGCAAGAAATGTTGCATCGATCGGATGAGGCGATATTCAGGTGGTGCGGCATCAGGCCTGGAAACCGCGCGAATTCTTTGAACATCTGTCGTGGCATTTTCCTAGTTAAACAGAGTCCGTTTCCGAAGCTATTTCTATTTAACTTTGTCATAGACACGGTTCAGTTGTTGGCAGTGGAGATCTTACTAGACAGCACGTCGATTAAGAACAAATTTAAAGCGAAGGCCACCTTTGCAATTCCACTTAAACACAGATTTTAATTTTTTGCTGAGCCCGTCTAAACTTGAAACCCAGGGCGAAACTTGAAACGTACTTCTTTTGTCAATTTAGGATTGAATACCCAAACCTATTTGTTGTTAGACATCATAAGTTGCTCCCAGAATTGATCGTTCACAGGGTGTCTTAAAAAGCACAAGCAAATTTCAACGCGCCAACTTGCTTGTGCTTTGATCAGCTAATGTGAGTCTTGATGGGACTTCTTATAGACGAGTTGAAGCTGATGCCAGGGTCTCGAGACCGTTTTTTGATCGACTCCATGGATTGTTCCCAAATCACAACTACTCAATGACAGTTAATGTTCAAGAGGGGAAAGAATGTTCCAATTGTCCAATCTTAATAGTCGAGCAGAAGGAGGTTGATCTTCGAAGTTGAGGTTGTCAGAGTTAAATGCCTTCAGCAATGTGAAAAATTTATAGCGCAGGCGACTCCTTTGTTTTCACCATCATAAATGCCCTTTGCAGCTTCCCTAGTCTAAAGGCCCAATTTGCAGCAACAGTTAATCTGAAGTTGAAGTAGGTTCATTGATTCAAAGAGACTATATGAAGCACTATGTAAATAAAGTTGAGATTGAACAATTGTGCAAAAGATTATTGAAAGCTTCATACAGAGTGTACATGTGAACGAAAGATTGAAAAACATATAAAAATAACATTTCATTCCAAGTTTTGAAGAATTTTTGTCCCAAAGTTGTAGTTTTTTTTCTTATCTTTCTAGCTAATAGTCGCGTGTCAACCTGTCAACCTGTGTAAACCTGTCAACCCCTTTGAGCGCTCTCAAAATCAGTTTGTAGAGTTCCTTTTTTGAAATATAAGCTTCCAATTCTGTTGATAATCTGTACTTCTTGCGAAATTTATCGAAACCTAACAAGCGGGCGGGGTTATGTTAGCATGGTTCCACATACATACATAGAAATTAGCAATGGCATACTAAATTGGGAGGGAACCGAATGCATTTAAAAAACGACGGCATTTTCGTGTCTAAAAATAAATAGATAGATTAGTGAAATTTTGATCTTTTAAAATTAAGGACAACAGTCGTTTAAGTAATGCACCTCATATACCCTTATTTCCAGCATCTCGTCCTATGTAAACTTTGGTTATAGGGGTTTTATGGGTGGAGAATTGAGATAGGGAGTGAAATATAATTTACTAACCGCTATATGCACTTTGGTTTTATTGTATTTAGAAAAGTGGTGGATTGATATCCGTAGATTTGCCTAATATTTATCATCGTTTATAGTATTGCGATATAGTCTGATGTTCAAAATACGCTTTTCTTGAAATGCCTGAAAAAAACAGAAATTGTGGTTATAAGGTCGTCTACTTCAAGTTATCTGAGGCCCAATTTACCGCCAAGCGCCGCGCACACCTTCAATTTACACGCAGAACAACTTATACCAACGGCCACGAGAAACAAATTAAACCGCATTCTTCCACTTTACGCTTACTTTTTCAAATTTCCTCCATTGCCTATCTTACTTTTCCACCCAAAATCCCCTATAACCGCCGTTTCTCTAGAACAAAATACTGGTAGTAGGGGGTTGATGACGTCTACTACTTAAATTACTTTTGCCACATTAAGTCCGAATTTCGCTGCCTCATTTTACCCTCGCACTTTTTGATGTGATTTCGTTGACATCAACACTTGAATGATATTCCCTTTCTCCTTTTTTGATGACAGTGGTTTGCATATTTTATTTGTAACAATTCCACTGCTAAAACTGACCGGAATATAACCTTCGCATGGGAGAGTTCAACTGTCCTACCTGAGGCGGTCTACCTAGTTCACCCTTGTCAGGCAGCCCAGTGACGATGATTTGTATGCGAATTAGGTGTTAGTGATAACAGACTTGTGCTGCATCTACCGCACTGTCTCCGTGTCTCCTCACTTCGGCCCGGTCTCAAGACCAAGTCAGAGTGGTCGGAGGCAGGAGGAGGGGCAGGTGGCTGGCGCGGCTGACTTCACTCCTAGGCGTGCTGCCACATTAGGCTCGGATCCCGCCGAGTGAAAGGGCCGTAAAGGCCACATTTAGAATAGGCCGTTGCAACCTGACCCGTAATCCGACAGTCGGCCACTCCCCACAAACTCCATGCGATTTATGTCCTTTATGGTAACCATCAAAGCCACAAATTTAAGCGCACCATGAGAGATAGCTGCGCATCTGATTGTTCTTTTAGTGAGAAAAAGGCGTAAAGCCCCCGGTCTAAATCGCTGTCTGAGTTGGTCAGTTGACTAGTGATGAAGAGAAACAACAGCCACATTTATCAGGGTTTTTCCGCTAGCCGCTGTGCTAGACACACCTTCTGATGACAGTTTGGTGCTAGTTGAACAGAGTAGGATGTCAACCCACCAGTGACTACTCCGTCCTAGAAACTCAAAAAAATGGGTCAGAAAAGAAGGAAAGCAAAGATAAGAAAAAATGAGGAAGCTAGACTCGACTTGCACGTTGTGGCCTTAAGCCCTTTATTGGTACTATAAACAGGCTAAATCAGTGAACATAATAGTATACAAACCATCCAAGACAGATGTCCTAATCAATCAATATAGAATCCACCAGATGACTACCGGGATCATGTTATATACGTTAAATTTTGGTGCATTTGGATAAATAATTTGCTCCACTTTTGAAAACCTTTATTTCTATTTGGTAAATCCCTGTGTCAACTTTTTATTACTCACTTTCTGTTCGGTTGGCACTGCCTCGAGTGTGGAAAATTGCTCTTAACCGTAATAGATGAATCCACCAACGCACTAGAATTCACAGTTGACTTATTCACTGCTCAGTGACTGGAAGCAATATAAACAGTTGCCTCAATGGATAAGCCTAATAACCTAAAATAGGCATCCGCACAGCATATACCGTCAAATAGTCAGCATGTTTATGATAAACGACATGAGATAATAGTCCAATCAGACAGACTCCGTTAGAAATATGGACAAAGTTTCCTTGGGCCTAGAAACAACAATGATGTCATATTATGTAACCACTGAATGCAGCAAATAATGGCTGAAAAAGTTTTTTTTTCAAATGGAGTATAAGGTGGGACGATGATTTTTCGAAGGAGATTGAAGTGAGTTAATTCTGCAGAAGGCTAAAAAGCACACTGTGTCAATGTTTGAAAGAATCTAAAAAGACTGAAGTGCAGGAATGTTTCTCCAAAGAGGGGAATACATATAGGCACCTGTATATGAAAAAAAAATAAAAGCCGGTGGCGGTTGTTAAGATGTCCAGTTAATAACATGTTTTATTAGTCGCCGCATCGAGATTTGATAAAGCCACATACAGGATATTATTTTGAAACCTAAAGAGTTCTGAAGAGTTCCCTCACTTCAGCAGCTCAGCTGGTTCGGATTGTTTGGTTTAAAAATCGGTTAACGTTTCAGTATAACACAAAATACCTCCCAAGTAATCGAAGTAGTAACTGCATTATGAATAGTAGTAGTATTAGTCACATTTGTTTTGAAAACAGAAGAAACAGTAATAAAAAGAATAGTATTCACCATAGTAACATTTCTAGCTTCTTTCTTAATGCAGTAGTGTTTGCTGCGGTAGTATTGTTCGTATGAGTAAAACTACTGGTAGCATAAGTAGTACCAGCTTAATTATTATTTGTAGAAATAATGGCAGCAGAAGGAGTCGCAGTAGCCGACAATATTGACAGTGCTTTATGGTAATTTTTTACCAAACAAGAAAAGGTATCCTTCATGGCATTTAGCCACCCGCAATCGTGGAAGGAGGGAGTTCCTATTTTCGTGTCCTACCAATTTGCATTTACTACATGTGGATAAACAACGACGCTCTAACCCCCCTGTCCTGATCATCAAAAGGCTGCATCCATCAGCTAGCAGAATTGATTACATCCAGATTGCTAAAAAGGCCCGCAGAGGAAGGTGTAGTTTTGAAAGATTAACTTAAATCCACTTACCGCACAAATCCAGCACAAAGAAAATACATTGCGTACAAAACTTTGTCCAGATCCTGCATGAAAATGCCAGTAGCAAGGCCGTAGGCCGAGTCAGTGGTACGGTTCGTGGGCTCGTCCACGGTCTTGCACTTTGAAAGATGTATCATTGCACCGAAAATGTCCTCTCGGGAGGTCGAAAATTGATTAACTAAACACAGAAGACGCATCTGAACAGAAATGAAGCGCAACGTTATGTAGCATCCTTAGTGTCCTTTAAGCCCAGCATAAATCTAGGCATACGACCAACGGAATTGGAGAACTGCAAACACCAGCGCCCTACCTGTCATCAACCAGCATCTTGAGGGACGCATAACGATAACTACTGTATGCCACATGTTCTGCCATCTCGGCACTTGGTATAGGACTCATGAGGTCCATTCGTTAATGTTACCTGAGCGTCAAGGTCAGACATCTAGGCTCTGGTCCATCTTCAGGCTTCTGACTGCAGCTCATATCTTAACCACGGCCTGACAGGTAAAATCGATCCAAGGGTGAACAAATTCACGGCGCAAGGCATGGCGTCGTAGCTCAAATCAGTAGAGCGTTGGCTGCGTGAAGGCCTTCCCTACTGCGCCGAAGCCGCAAGTTTTCTCGAAATTGAATTCACTAAAATTAAGCAAATCTGCCAAGACCCCTTAACAATTACAGAAAAAGAGGAAAGAAACTGGAATGGCCGATTCTGGCTTATTAGTCATCATTACTCAGCGCTTCTCAACTAGAGCTGGTGTGCAACTAAAGGCTTAAACTGGCAACCTGTCGGTTAGAAGTCCAGTGTTCTGAGATCAGAAGATGGATGCTCAGTAATCGGCTACGGTTACATGATATATGCTTTGGGAAAGATCATTGACGAAGTAGGAAAAATCATATGACCTAGAAGAGAAGCTGCGGGACTGTCAGACTGAAAAATGGTGCTTTTCATATGTGGCGTAGGCTTTGATTTTACCCTAATAATTAATGAAGGACTTCATATTTACTAGGCTTTAAAGTTTTGTCTTTTACGTATTAATTAGATTCCACAGCTAGACACAGCATAATGCTGAGAATGGGTGCACTACAGAGGAGCTTTAAGTGCTGCGGTGTTAACAGCATTCTGGACTGGAATGGACTGGAAGTTATGGATGACAGCCTGGCGATCAAACCTCCATTATCCCCGCTAGACCCTTTATCCAAAGCGAAGGAGGAAGAAGAGTTCAATCCCTACAAGGAGGAGCATCTCTTTATCCCTAATAGCTGTGTAGACACACTGAAAGCAAGGCTTATCAGCAACCGCATGCGAATAGAATTACAGAATTCTCTGTCCGGTTACCCTCTGAAAGATATCCTAGCAAAAGCACCCATCTTTGATCGAGGCTGTGCCCCAGTCCTCCTTTCTTATCTACAAGAAAATCTACCCGGCACGCTCAATATAACCTGCAACACAACCTTGCTTCTTCTCATTTGGTTATCGACCTGCACCCTCCTAATTGATTCGACGAACAACGGACGCTCCAAAGTAACCAGTGGGCATACCCAGACTGACTATGTGTCAAATGCAAAATTGCTGAACGCTATCCAGGGTACAGCTCTTTTTGCTCAGCCCGCTAAACTACAGTTAGCTTTTGGCAACATCCGCCGGGACTGGTTATGGCGGGACATGAAGGTGGGTTGGATTCTGGGCGGTAAACAGCAGCAGCACTGCGAGTACCTGCGACGCATCTACAAACGACGCAGTGACTATCCCGGACAGATTAAGAAGAGCGCATTTCGACGCTTCCTGCGCTCTTACTTGCCCCTCATGGAGGCGATCATCTATGCTGACGGAGATGTGCGCAGAGAGATTGAGGGCAACGACTACTATGGGGGTTACCTAGCCTCCGCATGTCGATTCATCGTATTCTCGCTTTACGGCTACCTGTGTGCTATGGTCCTGTTGACAACGTTTCCCACCAATCATGCGGGTATTTCGGGATCTAGTCAACTGGAAAGTTCTCAAGAGATGCAGGCTCGAAGCAAAAAAGATGCAAAAACAGCCGCTGCGCTGATTCACATTGCCGGCGTGTATGTGCGCTTTGTTTTCATTGTTGCTGCAGTCATCTCTCGTCGCTTCCGCTGTTTTCTGGCGATGCTCATTCCGACTCTTGGTCTGACAGCGGGACAGTCCTTTCTGGCCGCAGAGCTGACGCATGTTACTGTAGCAGGACCTTTCAGGGGTATCATGAGTAATCTGCGCGCGGCCGGTGGTACCCTGACCTGTCTGATGGAGCTGTCAGGTAATGTTACACGAGACGCAACCCGTCTGCTGAAGCCTGGCATGAAACAGTTAACAGATGAGGGTACGCCGGGGGCTGAAACACCAGATGAAAACACCAAGACGACAAAAGCTCCATCGGCGAAAGGAATTGGTAACATAACTCCTAAGCCGATAATCCCTGGTGAGGACTATGAACACGAAGATGTGATTGATGCGGAATATGAGCGAAGCGATGACGACGACGACGACGACGACGACGATGAAAGCCAAGGCGAAGGCGACGAGGTAAAAGGAGAAAAAAAGAAAATGAATAAGAATTCTACAATTAAGTACCCGAAACTAAAGAGCATTATGGAATTTAACAACTACTTTGTGCGCCTCATTGAGCTTACTGCCAGTCATGCGGAAAATGCCTCCAAAAATTATTTAGATTTGACCGGACCTCTGGAAGAAGAGGTAGGCAATTGTTTTGCGTATTTCCGAGTTAAATCCTTTCGTTTCTCCATCTTTTCAAGAGTTTCAGCCAGGGATTTTGATCTTGGTCCTTAAATGGGAGAGATTTAGTGTTTTATGATCTAAAGCACATTTTTGGACATTCGGAACACTGGCATAAAGCTTGTTATAGAACCTTAAGTGGTTCTGAGATTACACACCATACCTGACTCCTAAGTAGGGCTTTCGTCTAAGGCGTATCCGTACGCGCGAGGACACCTTGTTGCCCGGTAAACACATGACGTGAACCAGAATGACCACTTTTTGTTCCAACAAATCTGCATTAGAGCCTAGTTCCGTTGTCACCACCGAGTAGTCATCTTTGGCTTACTTTGTTGACCAATTATTGAAAAACGAGGCTGCCTCCGTGGCAGTTGAACCCAAGCCAGCGAGGGAAGGCTGTACTATAGCCAAGGCTCTAGATGACCAAACGACGAGGCTTACATCGGCAGCTGCGAAGTAAATCACACTAAGGTCGTTTTACCACCCCACCCACTGCAGGGTACGGAATCCATCAATTCTGATACAATGTGCTGCAAACCCAATCGAGATTGCTTGAGCAATCAATTTAGAACCCACTAGATGACTGCCATGAACAATTAATTAGTAGGAGGTTAAGGCATTCTTCGTGAAAGTGACCTTGAAAACGTATGATAGCATAGAAATCTCTACAAAAGTTCAAAAGGGTTCCTCATGGTAGAAAAAGTGACTTAACAAACGGCAATATATTCGTCCTAACCTCCCTGACACCTTAGAGCGTCTATCGTGCTATTTTGGGGGCAAGCTGGCCAGCTGATGGTGGAAAATCATCCCGCGGCTATAGAGGTAACTCCTGCCTCATGTCTCAGCCATACACAGAAACCACCTTGGGGGGGGGGGGGGGGGGCTGCCAGGTGCAGCCATGCCCCACTTCACTGCTTCGTTTCTTTCACGTTCATGCTCAGGGACCGTTTAAAAACCCTTCTTGAGTTTCAAAAATATAGTCAATAACATTTTCCGCGGTATCCTTTTTCCTCGACATTTTATAGCCCACTGTTGAGTCTAATAGAAATGAGTTGGCTCTGTGAAGTTAGGCGGCATGTGCATCAAAACACAAACCATTCGCTCGAACTCGTCCATCTTTTCGTTTTTGATTCGAAACATAAACCATTTGAGAAATATCTTGCTGCACGCAAGCTTGCCATGGCAAAACAAGTGGAAACAAAAACCAAGTTGGAATACAGTTGGACAGAGGAACTTTCAGGGTGCCTAATTGGGTTCGAGTACATCGCTTTTTGCGTGACATTTAGCTCTGAAACCACAGCGTCCAAACCACCAAACAGCGGCGGTTAACTTGGAGCATGACAGAGTCTAAATCTGCAATCCCTAACTGGCGTTGCCCAGACCATATAGGACCCCGTAAACTTACCCAGGTAGATTTATATCTAAAGTACAGTAAGTGATCAATCACATGAAGTGTGAACTGAAATTCCTTTGTAATGAGAGGGATGATTTAAGTAACGACGGAGTAAGGCTCAAAAAAGTGATATTTCGGCTGGTGAGATTAGCGACGCCACAAAATACTTCATATTACTTTTTTGCTTACAATGAGTAAATCGGCAACCTGGATGCACAATAGACGCCATGATAAGAAAATACATCAGAGCAGGACATCTTTGCCATTAATGTTTTTACCAAATCTAGATTTTAGTGGGAGGAAAAAAGAATTGTGCAAACACTTTGAACACATGATTAGCATCACAGTGCAGTGGGGAGATTTAATAAGATGAGTAAGCCTATAACCCGCCTGATAAGGTTCCCTGCTGTGCAGTGCTAACCTCAATCAACTAGCGTTCGCTCTGCGCGAAGCCCATGTGCGCGCGTGATCATGCTTGGTCACTACTGTAATCATTGCCCTAGGTTTTTCGGTTTTAAACTCGCTGATTTGATGCAAATGGAATGAAAGTTCGCAAGTGATCAAGGGGTGACAAAATTTGCGGTGTCGACTTCAGCTTGTGTCTTTTATTTCAATCATTTACTCGGGTACATAGCAAGCACGTTAAATCGCAGGCGATATAAATCAGCGCATATGTGATACAAGTTTAATTTAGGGTGAGCACCAGCACACGAAAACCCGTCCTCCGGTAAAAGGGGACAGGTGCTAATAAAGGTTAAATGGGTGGGCATATCAGGAGAAAGGAAAACAAAACAAACTGAAGATCGTGCAAAAGTAGAAAAATAGGGGTGATTATTTCAATAACCAAATATTTGCACGCCACACCTCAAATGAGAAATAGGACCAAGAGGAAAATAGAAGGCTTAATAGTGCCCAATTTTCCACCCTGTATCAACTGCACAAATATCAGTAAGAATTAACTAAGCTTATTATAGATTTCCTAAAGCAGAAGCAATTTTTTTAGCCTTAAATTGCTTTTCGTAACATACAACCACTTTCTGCTTAGTCAGCTGGAACTGCCATCTCTTGGATGAGCGTTCTTTTAGAAAAAAGTTTGCATAATTGCTTACAATACATTATTATCAAAGTTTCTGCCGATTGTTCTGAGTCCGAGGTCTACATACTTCAAGTAGTAAAAATTTTGGTAAATGCTGTTTCAAAAATGGTCGAAAGTGAATTTATTTCTCACGCACACACATTCTAAGCAATTTACTGTTTTCAGAGTTCACATGGGGCTTCCTGACGCCAGTAGACCCTTTCGCATACACGCATGAAACCGATCATGCTACACAGAGAGACGTTTGTACATACAACTAAAAGACGGCTTGGGATTAAGTGCACACATACAACTGTAGGTTGTCAGAACGGAGTGTTAATTTTCGAACTTGCTTCAAGTTTCCCACGCAGAAGACCGTTTGGAAATGAAGAAAATGCATACGGTACACCAGCCAGGTAAAACCGATCTAAAAACGAGCCTACCCAGGCCACGCACGATCCGATGCCCTCTCTAGGAGTCCATGATAAGAACAACCCATGACTCCGTTAGTGAGAATGCCATAACAGCCACATTAAAAAACTGTAGGAGTCCACGAGCCCAGCACGTCTGCGCTGACTCATGCTGTTTTCGTTCATCAAGTTTTGCAGGTTGCGTGCTCTTGTCCTCTGTCACGTTCGCTGTCGAGTCGCCGCGCTTATGCTTGGAGATAATCAACGCTGCCGCTTCATTTTTTGACTCCAGATGACAGAACATTCACCCTGCAGTTAAAGTGGTCAACTCGATTTGCGAGGAGCACTTTGCTTCGAACCAAACGGTGCGCGGCGTGCCATCTAATTGGCTAAGGACACACTGCGCTCTCGGCTTCTGCAGCAACTATTGTAGGGCCACTTTAGCTCAGTAGAACTGGTTCTGTCAACTCTGTTTTGTCTGATTCTTGATTTGAGAATGCTAATGTTTTTGATACAGCATCTAGCTTTCGATAAGACCAATGCAGCCTGTGCACGACTACGTTACCACATCCGACTATGCGACAAAGCTACGATTCCTAGGGTGTCACCACAAATTCCTGTGCAGTATAGTAAGGAATGTGCGGACTTACCGTTGGAATGGATTTTTTTGCCGCAATGTGTGGATACAGAGGAAAACATTCCGATGGCACTCCCTAAGAACTTTGTCTTTTCCAAAACTTAATGTGGGTTAAAAAGGGAAATACTGTGGTTACTGGCACTTACAACATAAGTATCAAACTTCAACAGTAATCATAGACCCCCTTTCTCTATCTTTCCATTAAAGACATATTCAGAAACGGGCCAACTTGTGAACCCATCGCCACACCATCTTTCTCTTTGTAGAGCCAGCTGCTGCAGAGAAATTGCGTATTTTGTGTGCATCGTATAAGTAATTGTTTGAGGGTTTTTATGGCTATAAATATCTGGTAGTTCGTATCCCGAATAACATCACAAAGGAAGTTTATGGTTTCTAACAAGAGTACGTCGGTAAAAAGTGATGATACATCCAACATCAACGTCAACTTTCCGATAGGGCAGAACATTAATACAGCCAACACTAACCACCAGAAAAACGACACCCTGCTAGTAACCATGAGCATAACCAAATTTGAGCCGACTTGCTGGGCCAAAATATGCAGTAGAGATATGCTGATAGGGTTAGCAGATTGTTTTGGAAGTTCAGCTGAGATTATCAGCTTACTCCAGCAGAAATACAGGATTTCCCACGAAGAGGAAAGTGGATTGCAATGTGACTAAACTCACTACCTCCATTGCATTTTTAAAGCATATGTGGTTAGAGAATTGGCTGGACTTGAGCCGTAGGCTTGCTGTCGTGAATACAAATCCCACCGAGACTACCCCATTTCGGTCCAAATGGTCCAAAGTAAAGGTCATTATTAATCAAGAAGTTTGCCATGCTGTTGATGAATTTAGGTAGCAGAAGGGTCCGTCATCTCCGAATTCATTAGCTTATTTTTCTGCGCTGAAGGGAGCAGCTGTGGAGATAAAACTCGCTTAAAGTTTTCAGTATTATTAAAAATATTCAATAACGTTTAGTACAAGATAAGTTCAGCATGTATGACTACTACAGAACTGATGAAAGCACACCATTTAAAGATGATCAACGATACCTTGAACCTTTTGTATTCATTAATAACGTCACAAGATTATTAAGGAGTTTTTTTTTGTAAATCAGCATAATACATTCTCAGTAACGAATATTATGATTAAAATGGTAAGATAAAATGTCCACCATGCTAATACGCGTCTCATGATAACTGTTAAACAATGCCAGACGAAAACACATCGATATTGCGTATCTGGTTCACAAGATTGGATGTCGTTTGGCTCAAATATTCCCACCGACGTTTAGGTTACATCAGAGAGACTTCATGCTTTAATTTTTCACAAACCTGAAACTCTGCCAAATATTCTGTCAATGTACTTTCGCTCCGAGATTGCACGAATCATCAGCTCTGGTTTTATTCACCACAGTCAAATGTTTGCGTTCACCAGCTTTTTGGGAGAAATTCAACCCGATACTGTTCTATGCTTAGATACTCTCCTTGAGTCGGCTGCAGCCATTGCTGGCTTTTAAGTGTTTTGCATCGTACTCTTGCCTGGGCGAAATATTTGTAAATATTGTTAGTCTTACAGGAAGCAATAAAAGAGAATTTTTTTGACCTACAGCAAAACATTGTCAGCACTTTTCCTTGCTGAAGTAAAGAATCATAAACGGACGGTTCGAGTCTTTGGACAACATTCGGAACAGCCGAAATAGTATTGAATTGATAGATCTGTTCAGCAGCCCTCGGTAGGCATATGGGAAATTAAAAACCACCATCGCACAACAGTGACAAAAGGCACCTTCGTTTTTATCTGCATTAAACGAAGGCTGCACATTAAAGTGACGAGGCAGATTTGTGAAAAAGAGCTTAACGTCTTTTGCCTTGATATGTTTTACCGTGTTCTGGTGTCTTTGCTGCCAGTAGTGTGAAGCAGTCAATTAGATTTTGGCGTGCTGGAGGGGTGCAGAAACCATGAACTATAAAATGCGAAAATGCGATTATAAAGTCGAATGGCATTTGTTAACAAGTCAAGCAAGCCGATACAACTTTGAAGGTCAATCACGGTAAAAGATGCACATAAAGCCGCTACCACTAAAAAGGATGATTTTAGAGTACAGCATTTACCATTTTATCCAATCTTTGATCATTCGTTTCCCACTGGCCGGCAAAAATTTTCCACGAGAGTACCCTTTTTCTTTCACACACCAGCACGACGATATTTCAACCACAATAATGATATTCACTATAATCGATCACTATAATCATTAGTGTAAAAATGATCGACTATTTTATTAGAATATAACTCTCATTGATGAGCACTCAGCGAATATAAATGGGACTCACTCGCCCGGTTCTGCATTCGGGCTGAGTCTCAAGCCCCAGCAGCAGCCGCAAAACGATTGCAATCGAGGCAGATACCATCGCCAGAAAAGACCAGGGAGACTGGAATGATCATTTATGGTTAATTATCCGTCTTTAGCCAGTTTTCACCGACTCCAAGTGGTGCACTTCCACGTAATTAGAAAGTACACACTCCAACACAGAAGTGTGCATAGTAACAGGAATAGTGCGCATTGAGATTTAAGAGGTTCTTAGAACAGAAGGCTACTGTCCTCTAGAACATGAATATTGGAACCTGGTGTCCAGGTTCACTTTTGCGACACCTATCATGACGGTTAAAAAACCATTTCTGCGCAAAGCCTAATTCCCAATTTTAACTTATAGTTGAAAGGCGCTGGTCAAGAGCAAAAGGAAGCCAAGAGACAGGAAAGCACAAAGTCTGATGAAAATGAAGAAGTGACTAACGCAAACGCTGCAGTGGAGAAGCAATTTGCAGAGGAGAACAAAAGGATGGCCACTACCGCAGCGGAGAACTTCAAACGAAAGAAACAACAGGTCTCCGACCGTATGGAGTCTATCTTTAAGCATGTGGACGCTTCGGCCAACAAGAAGGAAACCGTCCAAAAGGCCGTCGATTATGGTGCTAAAATAGAGGAAGATATTAGACGCCAGTTAACCAATACCTGCATGATTCTGCATCGAACTAAGACGCAACAATGCAACATGGTGGCCATTAAGTCCTGCTATAACTTGCAAAAAGTGGCCTCCTTAGCCACTCGTTTGCCCATTATAATTGGTAAGTGGTGTTCTCAGGAGGTCCTCAAAGGCGCTGCTTGTCCCACGCAGGAAGCTCTTAAAAAGGCTGTTGATGAGTGCTCACGTAGTGGCTACAACATTGGCCTTCGAGACGGTTTGGGAGCGCAGTTTGCAATGGCGAAGCACAATCTGCAGGATGTGGAGCAGGCTTTTAAGGTAAAGATAGGCTACGAGAAGGTAAAAACTGTGACCAGATCAACAAAGACCAGTATGCAAGATTCTGCCATGGCAGTGGAAAAGCTAGCCCACATGACAATGGACGCAACAAGGGTACTCTTCGCCATCGTCATGGCTGCTAGCACGTTGTTAAGGCTTCTGTTTCTTCTGCTACTTTTCAAGGCTCAAACATACATATCCAGATACCTTCTGGACATGGATTACGACAATGTCTACGTGGAGGACGTATACGAGGACATCGATGCAAGGCGAAAGGAGGAGGGAAGGATGTACCTTCTGCCGCTGAAAGAACACGAAAGGAAGGCCTTCTTTTGGCACCGGAGAGGCTACACACCATCGGAATTTCTGCGTGCAATAGTCAATTTAATGAAGTACATGGCACTGGGGATAGCCTTGACTATGTTGTTTGCCGTCGATGCCTATCTCTATGACATGATGGTCATCTTGGACGAGGCCTCAAGGGCTGAACTGCGTGTAGGTGCCAAAAGCCAGAACACAGATGCCAATGCTGCTGCTGCCAAGATTTTAGGAGATGGCTTCCTGGCTGAGGCGCTTGGCGGCATAGTGAACAGTTTCAAGATGCTAATGGATGTGGATCTACAGTACCACTTAAGTCAGTGCGCACCTAATATGATCACCTGTTCGCCAGACATGCGTCGATACTTCCTCAGTATCTGGAGTCTCCTAATCGTTCTGGCGCTGATATCGGGTTACCTGCTGCGAATGCGGCACCACATAGCTGGGTTTTTTTATCCACCAGCACACAGGCGACGCCAGGTGCACCTCTACAACAGCATGCTGGTCAACAGGCAGCGGGATCTGACCACGAACCGAAACATGATAATCCATCATACCAGCATGGGCAGGCTGCAAACGTTAGGCCAACTCACGGGTAAGGCGTCTGGGCTCGCAGAGCTGGCGCCCGGTGTGGCTGCTGCGGCTGGACTGGTTCGCGCTACCTGCATTCTCTGTCACGATCGTCTGCCCCTAAAACCCGAGGTGATATATGTCTGCCCGGTGGATGGCTGCGCCAT
Source organism: Ligula intestinalis (assembly GCA_036362985.1). NCBI lineage: Eukaryota > Metazoa > Platyhelminthes > Cestoda > Diphyllobothriidea > Diphyllobothriidae > Ligula > Ligula intestinalis. The sequence goes on from JAYGXS010000004.1 coordinate 34,810,587, forward strand.
CTGCCGTCAATGTCAGCTGCGTATCTCAAACGACCGCAACTTCTGCATCGCCTGCGTGAATCGCAACGAAGAGGACATGGACCAGGCCCTACTCCAACTGGTCTCACAGGCCAGACATACGTTTTGGGGTAAAAAACAGAAAGCTCGACAGCAGTCTGAGGCTCCAACGATAAGGACAACGCTGTAACTACGCACACCTGCTCCAGCGAAGGGACTTTGGGCAGCCAGACATACGCAGTATTTACTTTAAGACCAAAAGCGTAGACAGGTGGTTCATATGCCGTTGCTTGACTTGGCTGCGAGGGAATCGGCTAACTAATGATTCTCCTAGCATTTTGCATGCATTCTCTAGTAGCTTTTTAATTTCTTTGAAAATTAGGTTTTGTACTTTGATTTCCTCAGTGTATTCCAGGTTTATGCACAAAAACTGGCATTTGGTGTAAATATTTCGTTCAAAGTCTATCAGCCACTGCGGGATGACTGTGTGTTATTCACAAACTATCAACAGATTAAGGGAGAAAGAATATCAGCAGACGAGCAAGATTGATATTTCCATCTGTGGATTACTGGTCATCGTCGGTCAACCATACCTAACCCCAAATTTCGATAACCTGAATTTCAAACCTTGTCTGACGATTTTTAAGTGCCACACATTATCATGTTGGGTATAATCGATGGCAGTTGCTATTGGAAAGTGACGTTTACCGATGTTCTTTCATGCTATGTATTATTATGCCTTAAGACTCAAGAAAGCGTCCGCGTCAGTGTTCGCGCATTGAGCAGAAATACATGCAAGGGTATTCCGAAAAGAAATGCCTGTAATGCCCTTCAGATTAAGCTACAATGCAGATCGGAACGAGTACATGCGTTAAATTGTTGGGCTAGCGCTCTCACTCATAGTTAATATATTTGATTAAGACTGAGACTACGTAGGACCTGCAGCCGAATATTAGATCGATGGAGTATCTGAAGGTCAATAAACACAGATTCCAGTTTTTGAACAACAGTTCATCTCAATTCAAGGTTGAGCATGACTGGTTGTAGACGGAAGAGTAAGACAAAATGTAGGAAGTCATTGATACACCACACCTGTTTCATTATTGGTCGTTCTGTGGTTATGTGCGGTCTTACAATAAATCCCACCATATCTGCATGTTTATAAACTAAAATGCTGATCTCAAGTCTCGGTAGGGTAGGAAAAACGTAAGGCAGTAGCTTAAGACGGCGGCGTAATCATTTGAATGTTCACACGCGTACTTGAGTCCATAAACCACAATATTTGATTTGAATAAATTATTCTTATAGGTTAATTGCCTTCTTTCCCTTCTCATAGGTCCTCCTTTCAATTTCAAGTGGTGCCTGTCGGCTTCGAATGGAGCTGGTAGATAGTAGACGCCAAGCTTCGATTATCCCTCCCACTACGCTGTATTTGGCTCTGCAGAGTACTTGATTGAATTCAAGTATCACCTCTTCTTGTGCTTTGAGCACACGGCCAGTGTACTCCCCCCCCCACGAAATCCTCCATATTCAGCGTCCACCCCGACATGAAATTTGGCAATGTCCATATTGAACTGCCCAGTCTTCAGAAGTTGTCTTGCTCGTTTTTCGTTAATCCCGGCAAAGAAATACTTAGCATCCTATATGAATCGGTGATCCAATACGAGTGTGTAGAGACGAGGAGCAAGGAGTTAGGCCGACAAATGAGCTGCTCGTGTTCAAAGTTTTCTATCAAAAGGTTAATGAGTGTCCTTAATCCAGCAATGCTTATGTATAACGCCAATACAAAGGCAGTAAGCACATGCAATTGGGCAAATACTTGTACGCTCTTCTGTGGGTATGGACCCTATGCTCAGGATAGTGCTTCTTGCGGGAAGAGTGTGTCTAATAGGTTATGAAAAATGCCCAACCAGTTTAAGAAGCCCTTCATCAATAAGCCAGAGGGCAGAATATCAACAATCACGCGTTTCCGATAGAAATGTGGCCTTCTGACGATGAAACTTCTTTACAACCTTTGTCAAGTATCCGTTGCTCTGCAATAATCGACATACTTGGCAAATTGTCACTGCTAACAACTGAAAGACCAGATTATGGTCTATTATCTATACACTGTATCGTATGCAGTTAGTATCATACTTTAAAGTTATTTCTGATGAAGGGTTCTTGAGAGAATCCAGAAACGTCAGGCAAATAAAATTCCAGTGCCAGTGATCGCATTTTCTAGTTCTAGTGAAACCCCATTAAGCAAGGAAGCTTGGACCACCGTATAACTGTTTTTGTAGATAGTGTTATTTCCGGCATTAGAGCCTATTCAAACAGCGCCTTTTTAAGGCTGCCATTTCTTAGACCTTTCCTGCGGGCGTTTAACAACTGACGTTTCTAACCTGCCACCACTTTATATATAACCTGAGATCGACCGTGCTGCTCTGATTCAGCTGATCAACACCAGTATGCTTTATATTAAGTGAAGGCATAGTTTAGCATATATTATGGCATGACCCTTTTCTAGATGTCGTAAGACACGTTCAGAAAGCTGGTGAGATGCTGTTCTTCGAAGCACCAGTATCTGTTTAGGCAAGACCTGATCCTGATATAGGATTGCTTGCGGGCTTCAGCCTATGTTTTCCATTGTCAGTCCATGTGGGGTCGATAAAAGCAGAAAAAAAAACATCCAGAATGTAGAATACGATCGTTATGAGATGCATCCAAAGCGTCTAGCCCAGCAGTTAAGTGATGTCGTGAGGGACGCTGCCTAATGAGTTTTTTTTATGACAAACGTGTGTTCACCCTGGGTCCTGACGTGAGACTTGTGGCGGTTTCAGTCTAGTGAACCCCTTGAACCCCCTCCTTACAATGACACTGCTTATTTTTGGGGTCCACAGCTAGCGGGATGCAAGTATCTTTATCATAGGAAATATGGGTTGCTATGTCTTCACAGTCTCGCTAAACCCCCGGGTGAAATGGATAGCTGTTTCACGCTAGTGCATGAGTACGCATTGTGAGAAGGCATGCTTCTGTTTGTTCGTCCATACTATAGACTCTGCCCAAACTGGCTCGAATCTTAGGCATAAAACCTGATTGGCGAATGATAGCTTAATTACCCTTTTCGCTGAGTGTGACTTAACAGCCCTAGGCTGACAACCCTGATTATGTCGTGAGCAGTAATTACAGTCAAGGATACCTCTTCATGTCTAACTAACCATTTCTATTGCCAGTGAGCTATCAGGGGCTAATTGGCAAAGGAACGCGAAAGGACTCTACGGCGCTATTCTGCCGACGCGCATTCATCGGGTTAAATGGCGGGTGGACTTACTCAATCCTTTAAAAAATACCCAGAAATAGTTTTGCTGGAATGTGAAGGCATAAAGGCTAAATCAAATAGACGCTACTCTAACTTCGGCATCTAGTTACTGGATTACTAAACCACGAGTGTAAAATCTGCTGTTTCCATGCCTGTTTCAATATCCCTTTAAAGCAAGCCACTTTATACTTTGAGGAGTGCGCTGTTTGTAGTGTAACATCAAACAATTCTCATAAAGCGAATATTTGAGGAGTAGAAAGTGGGTATGCTTTTTCCAGAACCGTTGGGTACTTCAAATAATTTGGCACCTAGCTATCTCAGGCTGCTTTACGCGTCCTAAAATGCAAATTTTAGTGACAAAGAGGATACGCTTTTGGAGGATTATAACCAAAAATCATGAAAATTATCTGACGTAAGAAGCGGTTTGCATTTTTCAACAACAACTGAAGACGTCAAGAAGGGCAAAAGCGGAGGCAAAGTTCCAGAAACAGTGGAAAACTTTAGAATAAACAAATGAGTATCTGAAATTCTATGTGGTCAGCAGGTTTAACTGAATTCATATTGCCTCTTAAATGGATAATTTTAAATTGTCCAGACACCAAACTAGGACAAGGCTGATTAGAGTTCGGTTTCAGACACCTTTTGATCAAATTAACACAGGTGTAATGTAACACTTGTCAGTGGAGACAGTAACTATGTATGAATGCTGAAAATTCGGTTAGCTATGTCAATGGCTTCTCGCGGAGCCGGAGGATGTCGCTGTACGCTGTCGCACTGTGCCACCATGTATTTCAGATGTGTGAGATTTGAGTGACTTGGAAGCCGAACGATCTACGAAAAAGATACTTCGTCCTTGGCAAGCCTGACATGCTCAAATGGCAAAAGAGGTACAGATGACCGATAAACGGATGTCATGAACTAAGCGTCTACGCGTACCACAAAATGTGGACAAGCAAGAAGTTGCCATTTATTGTTGTCACACTGAAAAGTCTGCCTCTGCGTGGATCTCCGAACGTAAGTTGTCTGTTAAAAGATGTGACCACCTGTCTTAAGTCGCCATGGACACGGGGCATACATTCACGCGGGAAAAAATTGCATTGTCATTTTCGTTGCCCTATTAAAGAATGATCAAGAATTCCTCAAGGCCATGCTCTCAGACAAACTGAGCGTCAGCAGGAATATCGAGAAGAGGCCGCAAGCAAAAGTGTCAGGCAGAAGTTGAATAGACGCGAGCCAATGCGAACGGGATGAGACATGGTGACAGCTTATTTGCGTAAAAGCCATATCACTTTCGATTTTTCCTGTGCACTCACGAAATTCATTGTTTTTTGGCACTTATTTGTGGATTGATGTGGGGCTCTCTGTCTTCGCTACCTGGTTGACAGATTCGTTAGCCAGCACAAGCTTAGGAGGGACGCACCTCCGACACTTCGGTGATGTTCTCATGACCCTTGCGGTCTTCTCCTTATGCGACTTTTAGGAAATTGGTAAAAAACGCAATGAGCTCCTCCGGACATGCTCCAAACACTGCCGACAACAAGCCATCAAATCTCGCATAAACTTTTACCCCATGAGCAGAAGTTTTTCCTTAAAATCTATCAAATAACATTCAAACTTCTAGAATTTCCGAACAATGTCTGGGAGTTTTTTTTTACTGGCTGCCATTCTTACTCAGTTGTATTTACTGGCATCGACACTTTTTGCACTATTCTACCGAACTAATGCATTGCATAGATGATATGCACCAACAGGGTTTTTAAAGGAATTTGCCTTTATTGCCCTTAAAAACCTAACTTGATCCGACTTTTAATTTACTCTGCGTTCGAAAATGAACGAACGGACCACTTTTCAAGATTTACCATTAAAATGTTCTTTCCCAAACAACGTATTAAACTTCAAACGCGATAGATATAGACATATATCATTATCAGTAAAGTTCTTTGAACAAGAATAATTTTCTAACGTGAATTTTCGAGTCCGGTTGCCTGCTCGTCGTCAGGAAAATAAAACCTGCCCAAAAAATTTAAATCCAAACGGTGACCAAGAGAAGATCCCATGGTTGATCAGAGTGCAAGTAGATTTCATCACCCGCATTTAGTTACACAGTTAGTGGAAAAACAGCTGTCCCCCGCATTTTATCATGCGGTCGGTGGTGGTTGTTTTTGATAGCATGCAATTTTTAGAGATCCCTAATTGGCATCCAAATCGATATGACTGTTAATTCATGCCTCTTTTGATTGCTATGCCTCCAGGTACATGCGACCCTATCTATTTGGGTAGGCGCCAAAGATTTATGTTTGCTCTCATGCAAATATTTGTCCTGTGTTCATTGCGTGCCTGGAAACCTGCGATAGATGGGCTCATCTTGTCTTCTCACCGCTAATTGTTTTTTGTATGCGCGTGAATAGATCTTTGCCGGTTTGACCACAGTAGACTGAATTACAAATGGTACACAGTATTTTATAGACGACATAATTTCTATTGAAATGACCAACCTTGTCCTTAGTCTGCACAAGTTGAGTGCGCAACATACTGCCGATATATGTGCAAGCTGCAGTATGTGCTTTCGTAGTTGCCTTTTGACGAGTTCAGATATATTCTGTACATATAGGAGCGTTCGCCAGTTTGCTGGGTTTGGTGCTTTAGTGGTCACAGCTCCGGAGATACACTTTTCTTTGGACTCTTGTTGTCGTATGGATCGAAGGAAAAAGTCTGGAGGATACCCATTTTGGAAAAATAGTAGGAAGATGGCCTTGAGGGTTTGATGGGGCAACCCCACTTGATATCCTTGGACGATGGCAAACGTATTGTTTACATAGTGCAGCTAAAATCTTGGATTAACTGAACGGACGGCTCTAGCTTCTGATTTCTGCAGTTCAGACTTAGCCAAAAAGCCGAATATTAGTGACCTCTTTCAGCCACCTTTTTGTTGTCTGTAGTATCTGCTCAGTTTAAGATAAAGATATCTGCGTTCCTTGTAGGTGGATGGAGTTGATGGAATAAGCCCTTGGAAATTGGGCAATTTAGTGTACCAATTAAACAGGTCAGTGGAATGGCAAATTGTGAACCATTGAAAGTCCATATATTTCGGCAACCTTTGGTTCAGCTCGTTTCAGGGATTTCGCTTAACGCCAGCAACCATTTTCCTTCATGGGAAACGTTTTAATACTTTTTCGATGTTTGAGTTCTGAAAGTGTAGTGTTGGTGATTAAAGGTGTGTCAGTTGACTTGCCTATTAACATCAATGTCCTCTTCTGCATGTAGTCGGTCCAGCTTAGAATGGCGATGGAGCCACATTTGTAGGCTGGTAAACTTATCATGATTTCATGATTTCGTCAAAAGGTAATGTTGCAAAGATCTTGCGGTTCTTTAGTGTCCGAACCGTATTTTTTCGGATTGTCAGTTGTTCGTCTTCTATCAAGTTAGCTGAAAGTAGAATGGATTTAGAATAAGCCAGGAAGTCCAAGTAACTGCAATCAGATGGGTTATACTGCATCGCTTTGCTTAGTCCCTTTTTCTCCGTTGTGGTTAGGACCATTGAGGAGAGGTTTGTACCTGTTTGAGGAAACTTATACCTCTTTTCGGGTGCGCATAATCATTGTAAGTATTATCTGATATGCTCATCCATTTTTTTGTCAAAAGCGGTCCTCTTTCTTAGTTTTGAAACATGCATAAGCGAGAAGAAGCCAACTCAATCGCTGGGACAACACTGTTTATTCGGCTGACCTTTCCACGCGTGGTGGACTCGGACCTGCTAATCGCTCACCAATCTGGCCCTCCGGTGTTGGCGTAGGATGTCGCGGTGGCCTGTCTGTCCCCCAAGTGGCCAATTGTCGAACACAGACTAGCAGTGAGGTTAGATGATACCAATTTTCAAGTTGGGGCACATTATATGAGACCCGGCCACAAATTCAAAGTTGATGAGGCCAAAATTTTTGCGACAAAAGACAATCGGTTCTTGGCTCACGCGAGCATTTGTTAACCATATCGGTTGACAATTTGATAGCACTGAGTAGACTTAATGGCCGGCTTCTCTCTTACAAAGTTGGACAGAATCCTGTTGCTTCGGCGTCGAAAAGCATTAGCAACTGAACGCTTAAAACACAGCTTCTTCTACTGGTTGTGAAATCAGATGGGTGAGTAGTCTGATATTGCTGAGCCCATAGCGTGCTCTTCATCTGCTATCAATAGGTAGCACCAAATTAACAATAATTCTTAGGGCAGAGCCCCGGCATCTCTGAAAGGCGCTGCGTTGAATTTCAATGCGAGATTCTTCTACACTCTAAATTGCCAGGCTGTGTGGTATGGCGGAGAATAGAGCACCCGCATCGAATGATTCTTCAAGACGTACATGAAGGACTTGCGTTCATTGGAGGATAGCGTTAGAGTTGCTAATGCTTTTCGATTTTTGTATAACCGTTTGGCAAGGTTATACGTAGGTGATCCAATTAGGGGCACTATTGTCCTCAGTACTGAAGTAGTACGTGCGATGCAAAGATCATTTAAGTTCAGGAATCTGTCGTTCATGGGCTTTATAAACTTAAGTCCAGTGTGTTCGTTCAACATTTTCCAATCGGTAATGGCCTGTTTATTCGTTGGATCCTCAGCGATTGAAATGTAGACCTCTTCGTCACTAGAGACTCGTTTGGCTTTTTTGACTTTGTCTAGTCTGACAGTTGCAACAGATATGTAGGCGGATAAAGTAACGAAGCTGTCGTCTAATTTCAGGAAGCGTAATCAACAAATATACTTTTTTTTATCAATGCACTGCTTGTTGGCACAAATGTAAGATCACGTTAATGACCTAGAGGTTAGCCGCTGAGTGTCCAACGAAAACATGGGCCACAACAGTAAGTAAAAAGGTGAACGAGTTCACTAGACTGAAGCGCACAAATTTTGCTGGCCCCAAAGTTTTTAAAAATGATCCCCACATCGCTCGTACTTATGGTGACCGACTGACGACTGAGCATCATATTGCCACTAGTTGGCTTGCCTACATATAATCTTGCCAAAGGGTTAGGCTAAAGCCAATGTGTCGCCATGCAGCATAATAAATTTTCTTTCATTCTTCCTGAGAATGAAAATCTTCAATATAAGTCTCAATTAATGTATTTTATCTTTCGACGTGATTGCTCTATTATTTTTCATACCAGAATACTTGGCAATTAAGAGCCAAGTCCGGCACTTAGACCAAAAGCCCATTGCCATTCTAACACAGAACACGGGCAAATAGATGCCCGACGAGTTGCGTGAAAAACTGCCTCTGAATGCATATTGGAGCTCTAAGTTTTAAGTGGTATAGAGGAATTTATATTTCGTACCCTACATGCAAGGGCGTTCTGAAGCGACCGCCCGACAATTAAACCGTCTCGGCATCTGCATCGCTCAGAAGCTGGCGTCCTCCCTGGGGGTGGCGCTATCTCGCGTTAAAGATTGCATAGCGAAACAGCACCAAACTAATGTTATTCACCACATTACAGTTGAAAATTGTCCTACTGTCTACATGGGCCTTACAGTTTGGAAAGTCGGGGCCTGCATAAATGAACTTAAGCTGGCCATCCATGGTCTCTTGTGTTTGTGCACGCTAGTGATTGTAAGCACTGCTTTAAGTTGTCGCCACGGTCAACACAAATCGAACACGAAAATTTCTCGATGCTTTGCACTCCGGCATAAGCAGTATAAATGGGCACGTGGATGTCGATTAAATGCACGAAGTTTCGCGTGCATGGTAGACTCATTTGCGGCCAGTGGGAAACAACAGCTGTCTATCTCTGCTCGGATAAGTAAAGCTTCACAGATTATGCGCCCCTCGACACGTGGTGTGCTATCTAAACGCTCACACCTCCTTCCACTTGCAACACATGTCACGGCAGGCTTTGCCTCAACCTAACTTCCTCGCCCCAATGCCGCACCTGAGTCGATAGAATTTTCTTTCAAGTTCAATGGTTAAGTTCACGAAAAAAATTGGGGGACACTGATTGGCTCACCTCTGTCTCGCCTCATTGCCAAATCTGGGTTTCAGAGGCTCGAGTGCTTGTTTTGTAGCTCGTCTCCGCTGAAGTGTTTGGCCAGATATATCAACGACAACTTTGTCATCATTAATAGGAGCGGGGTGCAGACCTTCAAGGAACTGTTGAACTCCATCTTTCCTGACATCTAGTTTACTATGGAAGAGGAGGTCAACATACAGTTACGCCATCGTGATATGCAAGTGACGCAGACGGGAAGAAAAGGACAAGGGTCTACCTTAGGGCAAAGAACAACATGCCCATTCCCCACTTCCGAAGTAACCACCCCATTGGTTGCAAACGCAGTTGTGTAAGGAACTTATTACAACGCCTCAGGCATACTGCAGCGACGACAGGGGATGAACAAGAGACTATAGATTTGCATGCTCTCTATCAATCCAACGCTTATCCAAAGTCCTTTATACGTAAGTGTCTCGAAAAGTCTTGTCTAAAGCAGCCAGAAGAAGACAAACCTAAGTTCTACCTCACCATTTCTTATGTGATGGATGGATCTTGAAACCATTTGGAACCGTTGTGGCTCATAAGCCAGAGTCAACCAGAAGATAGCAGATCATGAGTCCCAAAGACCCACTACAACTGATAAAACAATCAACAGTGGTTTACAGCATAAAACACTAAAACTACGATGCAAGTTATGTTGGTGAGACAAGAACACGCTGTTGCACAAGGCTGCATGAAAATCAGCTCGCAATCAACCCCGGGATAAGCTGTCTATGGTCCATGGCCGAGGCTTACGGTAAGGCACACTCATTTGAGGCTGGCAAGAGAGCAGAGAGTACGCTCTGACGATGAAAACGAGAATGTTTTTTAAACGTCAGCTTCAATAAAAACTTAGTCTCCGGAATTGCCTCCTCTTCTTCTCATCCGGGGATGATGAAGGCACTGTAACATCTGGGCCTCATTTTTTGCGCATATTATTATATATGGCTCTATTGCTTTGATCATCCCCGGAAGGACAAGAAGAAAATGGAACAATTCCTGAGACCAAGTTATATTTATACTGACGTTTCAAAAACATTATCGTTTTCATCTTCAGGGCGTACTGTATATTCTTCTGCCGGCGTCGAATGAGTGTGTCTTTCCAATAGCTTGGCAGTATACCCGCGCTTAACGCACGGGCATCGATCGATTACACTAATCGATTTGTGATGGCTGTTTGAATTGTTCGTGCAATCGTGGGCACCTCCATGAGAAAATGTGTCACGTCGTTCGTGTGCTTCTTGATAATTTCCACCTTCTTCGCTCGTGTCTGCCGGCTGTCGGCCTTGCGCATATTTCTTCGCCCAACCTCCTGCCCCGTTATGAGTGGACGTTAACCTTGCGCGGAGCGCTTAGTAGGCGCGGTAAATGTCTATGGCTCTGTTAAGTGTGCCAGTCGAGGACAAACTTTCTAGCAGCAATCTGACATCTTGTCATTGGCTCGGCCTACTACCCTTGCTTGCTCAAAGATGAACGTGTGATTCTTCTGCTATACTTAGTCATAGATCATAGATAGCTTATTATTGCGGTTGATTGCATGCTTATGCTCATGGAACATTATGTCAAGGTGTTTGCCCATTTCAACTAGATACCTTTTTTCGCAGTTTTGACATGTAAAGATGTAGACTAGAAGCAACTGCAAGAATCCTGAAACTGGGACTCAAAGGCCAGAGTCAAACATCAGACAGCAGATAATGAGGCCCAAAGACTCGCTACCACTAACAGAACAATCAGCAGTGGTCTGGAGCACTGCACGCCGAAACGGCATCATTAATCATACATACTTAGCCCCAAGTGGTTCCCTACGTGGGGTTCGAACCCATGACTTTGTAAATAAGAGGAAAATGCTCTAACAACTTCGCCATGGGCTCTTTACCTTGCTGGTTTCAACGGAAAATATGCACCATGGCAGCTTGGCTGATGACGGCTTATGATCCAGGAATCTCGATACGAGTCTTTCTTTCTTTGTAGGTAATGTCATTTTATCTATATCATTAACCACAGAGTGGCAAGGCGGAAGAGTGATCTTAAGGACAAAAAAGGATGAGTGAGTCCCGTGATCGATCGGTGAGCACCTATCTTTCACCATAAATATAGACAGTACGTGCCAGAATTCGTGCATCATGCCAACATAAGCGAAAGATTGATGCTCTTTAGCTTATCGGCATTGACTCAGGTTGTGACACTTCTTAAGTTATTTCAGTCATAACAGAATGTCAGCATTTTAACGAGCTTTGCTCTGATTGCTACCAGAACATATGAACTGTAAAAAGTAACTACTTAAATAGTATGCGTTCTTTCATTTATTTTGACTGCCTTCATAAATGTAAATGTATTTTATGGAAATCATGCCAGAAAAAAATTATTTCTTGTAGTCGTTTGGTAGAAAATGACACCTCATTTACATTAAGTGCTTAAAGAAAGGGTGTCTTCCAGTTTTTAAAAAGGTTTCGAAATTGCCGAATACTTTGGAAGCCTACTGACTGCTACACTAGAATTCGAGGTTGTAAAAATGTGCACTGAGGACATCCTGTTTGAGGAAAAGTACTTTTTCGACTACAGTTTGAGAGAGAAATCATATAGTCTTCATAAAATGTTGCAATAAATATGGAGCATGCTCAACACAGTAAAGGCAGCACAAATAAATTGATGGGTACAATGTATTATGAATGAACACCTCGCAATCCATAAAAAAGATCATGATAAAAATATTCTCTAAGACCCAACGATACCTTTTCTTTAAGTCAAAAATTTCAAGAAAACGTAATTTGCTACCAAAGGAGTACAATATATAATTATTGAATTTAAGTTTACCATAGAGTATATTTGAATTTATAAAGGCAGTCCAAACCAATGGTAAATACGCGTACTATTTAAAAAAAGTTACTTTTTAAAGTAAATACGTTCTATTCGTCGTCAGAAACAAGCTCTTTAAAGAGCTGAGATCCTGCTATGAATGAAATAACTTCAGAATTGACTACAAAATAATCAGTATCACAACATGAGTCAATGCCAATTAACGACAAATGTCAATCTTTTGCATATGTTGGTATCATGTACGAATTCTGGTGCGTACTCTATATTCTGCATTAAATATGCTGCATTTAAACTATATTTTATTATGCTTTTAATTAATAGAGAGGACGGCAATCGCGATTTTAAATATGCCTCTTCACATAAAAAAGCGTCTGACTGCTTATTTTCTCCTTCTGTGCGATATATTTGAGCTATTTGCAGTCGTGTAATGTCCAAAATTCAGTGCAGGGCCATGCCTTGTTTGGCAAGCATAGCTGGGCTTTTAAGCCTTGTCAAGTTCTACGTCCTGCATGTCCTTCGTAGCATCGTCAGTAGCTTATGCATGTCAAGCAGTGGACATAAAAATAGGGAATGATATGAATGGAGCAAAGGCCTGTTTCACATCAGAAATATGCCTACCGCGGTCATGACTGCGAGCATCTAGTAAAACACGGTTATTCTAAAGGCTTATGATCGTCTTCCAATCAAATGAACACTTTGTTGACGCTAATTTAATGCCATATCAGGGGTTAGGAAAGGATATCCAAATCAACATTAATTTTTTTGGACAATAATGCCGTCAGAGAACTGGCAGGCAACACTTTCCCTTCGTCCAACTTTATTCATCAGACAAGTACAAAGACAATTTTTTTAGCGATTTACCTTGTTTGCAGAGATGTTGCGCTAGAATAGTTTGTGGACTGCTGTCGTAAAAACATGGAATAAAGTTACTTACTAGGTTTGCGAACTCACTTGCAATTTAAAGCACAGTGCAATGAAATAAATGCATTGGACATCCATTTTGAAAACAACCTGACGACAGTTCGTCCAGGTTCTAATAAAGAGCTAATGATGCCAATAATAAAAAACTTCTTTCCCTACCCCTTTTTCTGGCAATCAATGAGTGCATCTTAGAACGTCTCAAACGCGCTCCTACTAAATTAACTCAGTGCGCTGTTTTGCACGCACTGAGGCCTCTCAAAGATGCTCATAGTCAAAACAGTGGAAAGCATTTGCATCTCCTGGCGGAAACTAAAAGGAAATTTCGCTTAACTGCTCAAATCCAGACAATAAATCTTCGGATTCTGACGTGCTCCACCCCTCCTAGTTGTTTCGAATTTTTCCAGTAAATATCGAACACTGCTTTTGATTAAGAAAAAATGAAACAAGATATTTAAATTTCAATTTTTTTCTGGGGATAAGACGACCATCCTACGTTTGCACACCCTAAAGTTTGCGGTTTTTGGGCGTGGCGAGGTAATTGTGCAACAGCGGAGATGGGCTAAGCTGCCAAACTATTAAATAAATTAGATGAATGCATCGTGAGAAATTCTAAAATAACACTGAGGATTTTGGTCAAAGACCGGTGTCAGCGTACTAGACATAATGTCTAACAATGTTTATTGAATACGCATAGGAAAAGTAGATAAAATGTGGTCATGTATTTAAGATCCTAAAGCTAAGAAATGATGTTACCTGAGGAACTCACGGGACGCTAATTTAAAGGGAATGTTTCATTTAAAAAACAGCACAATAATAGTCACAAAGTTTATAAGACTGAATTTTTATTTTCGATTAACACGCGCATGTGTCATACTTGCTCTCCTTAAAGTATTGCTAAGTCTTGCAAGCATACTCAAATATATCCTCAATTCATATTTACTCATATAATTTGCGTTATTTATATTTTTTCTCGTTTGTATTAAGGGATAGAAGGCTTGATGATTTCCTTTGATCAACGAACAATGCAGCATAATTATTTTCCAGAAAGTCGCGTTTAGTAATCTGGGTTTCGATAAATTCATTTATTATTATTTAAATAGGGCTTGGCACATACGAAGATTTAAAAATGAAATTTTTATTTTACCATTAACAGACAAGCATCATGCCTCTATTTTTGTAAAAAAAGAGTCAGGAGGGAACCTCGAAAAAACTGACGTTTTTTAAAGATAATTTATACAAACGATCCAGAATTAAGGCATAATACATAGAGTTTAGCTAGATATTTCAAACTCAATTCCTTACCAAAATATTTCCTTCGATCACTTCAGATAATGTTTATGAACCCATAGAGAAAGCTGGATTCAAACAGGTTATTTTAAGTAACTCTTAGGACCACATTGAGTACAATCGGACAAATATAAAACATTAAAATGTGCGGGGAATTTTTAATAATAAAATAACTATTTCGCATTAACAACTACAACCTTAAGTCACATCTGATTAAATAAAGGAAAAATACTCCGACAACCCTTTTCTAGAAACCACCTTTATAATGGCTTTCTGTTTTCATAAATATGTGGTATGAGACAGTTATGGTGTTGGTGCTAAGGTAGTCATTACTGATCAAATGATAAGTGTCTTTTTTAGATTATTTGATTATTTAAGCCTTGGTTTCCATCATCAGTATATTTAATACACGGTATACTTTGTGATGAAAGGTGCTTCCAGGTGAATTACACATTTTGAATTTAGATTTGAGAAATTGGAACCTGTTAATCTAGTGCGCTTCCTCAACGTTTCATCTCGAACGTTCGAGGGTATCAGTATACCATTGGAGACCATTAAAAATTATAAACCCTTCTAAAATACTAGGCTTCTTAAATAATGATACGCATACGTATAAACAAATTCTCATTTAAATCCTTTTGCCATCTATAAGAATAGGTTGAACTGCAGTGGCCAACGAAAATGTGTGACTATCCATCAAAACGCTAAGTATTACACAAATTGGATGGTGGAATCATGTCAAACGATCACATGAGGAGCTAAAAAAGTTTTGGAACACCATTAAATGTTAAAAGGGGCTTCCACAGGAAAGAACATCTTTTTAATGAACCCACGGTCCGCAACCCGCATACAATCATTAATTCGAGTTGATCATTGGCATAAGTGCATATTGTAGTGGGTGATTATTTTTTGAGGAGAAATATCAATGTTTGTGTTGAATACAAAATGTTGATATTTACTTCAACAGTAAAGCTCTACAGGCCTTGAAATGTAATAGTTAGTATCCAAAAGTCTCCTTTGCATTCGTCTAACTCGATACAAATGGCCTGTATTTATCATCTTCTTCGGCAAATTCCCATGACATTACCACCATTTTTGAAGAATGTACGTGTAAGGTTCCCAATTTCAGTTAATGGTTGCTAAGTTTTATTACGTATTCCACATCAAACGATAAATTCCAAGACTAACTATTTGGTTAAATTTTAAACATTAATTTCAACGATTTTAAGTAGGTCGAGGTAAGTAATAAACTTGTTTGTTGCTCGCCGCATTCTATTTGCTGTCAAAACTCAATTCACAGACCTCCATGGCCAGCGTCCCCACTGATTTTGCACATTTGATTGTCGCGGTTTATAAAGCAGCATATCAATCAAGCAAATAAGCATAACTCTTGTCTCAACTTATTTATTTCTAAAAAGCCCCTATGTAGGACGGACTCATCGGTCTTAGAATTAAGTTGCAGGCTATTTCGTGTCCCTATTTGTCATTATTGTGGACAAACGTTTAGACTTTACCTTTCTTGCATTCAAATCAGGACTATTTACTAATGGTCCTTGGATAGGGAACTTAAGAAAAAAAACAAAGCTTAGCTACGTGACTGTCGTTAAGGGTTCTGCGACTGGACCTTTGAACGAAAGTTCAAGCGAACACTTTTCGCTGAAATCCAAAACAGGCAGCTTGTGGTATCCCTCCATGGCTCTAAGCATCTTTAGTTGAAAGTGAATCAGAATCATTGGTTTTTAAGGGCTGAAACAGAGCTGTGCATACAACCCTGACAAAATTTTTGACTGTCAATTTCAAAAGTCACTAACGTAATCTCAACTTTAAATTTGTCTTCTCCATCAGAAATATTTTGAGGCGGAACATTTAACCATGCTGATGTTGGGATAGGTTTCCCAATCATTGAATAAAAATGAAATGTCCACAGTAAAATTATCTAGGATTACATGATCAGGCAAATATTTAAAGAAAACATGTCCATATATGAAAAAGGATAATATTTCTGCTACTTATGTCTCTGATGACGAATCCAGGACGGATTTCGAAGCGTCAGGCGAATAAACATTTTGTCCCAGCGATTGAGTGTTCTTCTTCTCAATAATATTTACAATCAACAGTGTGTGCTTGTATGAGTTAAAATGCTACATCATTTTTTTCAGGGCTACATTTATCCCAAATGGTACAGCTAACTTTGTATGTACCTTCATCAACACAATAACACATCCAACATTACTTTAAGTGTAGAATTTATACAACTTCAGAATTTGTGATTTAAATACGCGCGTCAAATCACGGATGAGACATAAACTGCAATTGAGACAGCGACGAGTTATTTAACATACGTGCATTATGCTAGTGCATTCTCTCTGGCACACTGAAGTTCTCTACTCCTCCGTGATTTTATTTGTGGCTTAAGTTAGAACATTCTAGCCAGATTTGCTCCAAAAAGGGTTTCAATTGGCCCCATTCGCGAAATGTTGGCGATGATTTCCTTTCGTTCACAGAAATGATGCAGAGTGGAGAATATGCGAAACTCAACCTCTATAAGGAAATTTGAATCGCATGACATCTTGCATATTCCTTCGATATATGATCAGTGACAACTGCACATAAAGTAAGTAAACACAGGTGGGATACAGTTGCTATCTAACCAGCTGTCAATGTAACAATGAGCGGGGCTCACATTTATATGAGATGGTCTACGTGATGTGATACAAACGCCGATCAATACGAACTTACACAGACAGCGCCCGCCGAATAGCCAAAGACACCAAATTCCCATCAGATAGCAAGCAAATCTAAACTATTAGTATGTTTTACACATGTATTCAAGTTAATCGACTTCTTGGAGAATCAGAGTCACATATTAACATAAAAACGTTTATTACCTTTCCAAAAAAATCTAATTGGGTTAAAATGTTGTTTTCATAGCTGGACGAGTAGATCTACCTCTACTGTCTTTGAACCCTGGCGTTCATCCATCAACTTCCTACATGACGCTTTACCCAGCTCATGCTAATTTTTACCATACAGTAAAAAGAGCAGAATTAAGTTGTCTTGTTTTTGACTAGAAACCCTCTGTGTGTGTGCCCAAGTTCAGACACTTTATAATGCCAGCTTTTGAACAAGTGCCTATATCACAGCGTGCAAAAGTATACGCTTTTATAATGGCTACTTGATAAGTATGCCTTTTAGAATTTGTTTATGATATGCGTAGAAATTCATTATATTTTATAGAATGTATGCACAAAACATTTTGCACCATTGTGATAGAAAATTACACCTGCATTGACTTTTGTACTTGAAGAACAGATATCTTTCTGCTTAATAATTTATAAAGTGCATATTCTAGGCATGAAATATATATGAGTATCTTATGATATCAACAATCAATGAAAAAATTACGCTGCCTAAGCAGCCAGTTTTATAACGTATACTTTTTACGAGCGGTCAGAGAAAGACTCGTTAGAGAGCCAGCATTCTGACGAAACTGAGCTATTTTTGAAGTAGGCCGCATGCTGAATTGATATTGCGCGCCAACTTAAGCACTTTTTTGTCCAATTCAAAAGCGCACTATTGAATGTTTTTTTACAACTGAATTAATAAAAACTTTTCTGTTTAATTTAGGTTAGGCCTGAACTGCCACTTTTTACACTTCTATAAACTTCTAAGATCTCAAGGGCACTGTTTGCTAGCAAAATAATTCATGATATCAACATCTGGAAACTTTGACCTCGACAAATTACCTCACCATGTAAATGTAATGGTCTGACGAGAATATATTGAAAGTATACGTATGCTCACCAACTACTCTTCTTGAGGAATTTTTTTATATGTAAGCGTAATCAGTGATCATTCTGCAGTACGTTACTTACTATGGTGACTGGCTGTGGTTTTGCGTTTAAACACAGTTTGTCCTCTGGTTGACCAATATCACCAAAGAACACTCGTATTCTTTTCTGCCAAAGCCTTAGGGACAGACAGTTTGATATTCTTTTTGGTACATAACTTATAATCTTTGGACTGGTGTGTGGGTTCGGTTTGAGAGGAATATAGATAGTTGTCGCGCAAAAGCAACCCTAAAGCAGTTCGCCAAAGAAATAAAAAAGGAGCATTTTCGACAGGATGTAGCCAAAGCCTTCAGTTAAGCTGTGTAGGTACAAGACAGATTTTTTCAGTAATAAGCAAACATCGCGAAAGTAAAGTAAAGGTAGGTATGCTTGGAGTTACACACAGCTATTAAGGTAAATGTGCAAGAGGCTAGTCGATGTAACGGACATGGTATTTTTCCGGTTCTGTTTCAGTACCCTGTGGAACAGAGGGAGAAGTTATTGAAATCGACGATTACACTTTCGGTTATGGGAAGCCGCCATTTTCAATGTCATGCAGCCATGCTATCTGTTGTTTAGCATGCGATTTTACTATAAGTATGCTAACCTGATGTGTTTTTAAAACAACCTATAATTAAATGTCAGTTCAAATGCTTCGGTTACACTTAGTTGTCTGTCCTAACGCCCAAATCTATAAACATTCGGTCGAATGTAACTAATTTTTTCAAAGGTGTATGCTGAAAATTTTGGGGTTTGGCAGTGATGATTTTTTCACGAAATTGCGTTTATATAGAATTCTCAAATAAATTTCTAAAAAAAGTTTCTGTCTTTTACTGAAACGAAGAACATGTTGTTCGCCTTAGGCTTCCTCACATGTTGTTGACCTTGAGGTTTGCAAACCGCATATGACTTCTTCTTAAAACGATTATGTCCAGTTAATTTCAGCTTTATTTGGGAAATTCGTGGGTAAATACATTTGAACTCCCTCTTTCAGAAGATGAATTGGCGAACATACGTTTGTTTTCGATAATTCTCATCAGGCCTTTACATTTATAGGGTAATTAAGTAAATTGATTATGCGGGTTAGTAGAAAAAAGGAAGGACGGTTGTCAGGGCAGGGGGAATGGGGGGGGTCAAAACGGGGTCAACATTTGATCCGCGTTAGGGGGAGCTGGTAGTCGGTTGAGGTGTTAAGCCGCTGGCTGTTGGATTAGCAGCTTTTGACCATGGTAACTGTGGTGCCGCGACGAAATTCTTTTGGGCGCAAAGGATGGGTTGGCGTAGCCTGATTGCGGCCGCTTCTGCCGTAGCCAGGAGACGCTGTCCAAGAAATTTTGAGTAGCTTGTGGGTACCTTGTAGATAACTCGGAAGGCCTCTTTGGCATCCACGCGATGGTCAGAGTCTACCAGATGCGCTAGAATGTAACTGTTAACACCCTTTAGTTGACCCTTTCCTAACCATGCTGGGATGTGTTCTCGGACTCTTTTGGACAAACGCCGACTCGTGCGACCAATGTATCCCGCCCCACAGGAACAGGTAAATGAATATATGCACATGGATGTGGTCTGGGCTGGCAGTTTGTCCTTGATCTCTCCGTATAGGATGGGAGCAGTCAAGAAGAGTACGTGGGCGTTGGCTGCTGGGAAGGTGGTTGCTACAGCTTGACTCAGGCGCCTCCTTAGAAGTTCGCTTGGGCCGTCCCCTTGAAATGGGACCCTGATAAATATTCGTTTCTTTTCTGCTGTTAGCATTGCAGTTTTTGGTGGCCTTTCAGCCATGTGCTTAGCGATAAATCGACTGGGGTACCCATTTTGTCGAAATACACATTCAACAATCCTTAGCTCCTCTTCTATGCTATCATTCGAGCAGATCCTTTTCGCCCTTTGCGTCAAACATCGTACTAAATTACGTTTGAAGTTTAACGGTACGAAGCTCGCAAAATGGGTGTATTGCCCGGACCACGTCTTCTTACGATTTACCTTACGTTGAATGCTCCCATCAGCCCTTCTACTCAGTAGTACATCAAGGAATGGAAGTGATCCAGATTCTTCTACTTCTACTGTAAATTTGATAGACGGATACACCTGATTCACTTTATTCATTAGAGCTGAAAAGTCGGTTTGGTCCGATGCAACAGCAAATATATCATCTAGGTAACGTTTGTAGTACATCAGATTATTTATCTGGTGGCTAAGTTGCGTAGCCTCTAGTTTGCCCATGAATATATTTGTACATAGTAAAAATGCAGAACCTGTGACGCTGCCAGAAATGGATCAGCGTTAGGAAGGGGAAGACAGTTAAAAAATCTGCTAAGGCATTTTTCATAAATCAAGTTTCGAATGCCGTTTAGCAGATTTTAAGGAGAAAAACTGTCGAGTTTGCGGCTGGGGCCGGGAATCGGATGTCCTGCTGCTGAAAGTGTTGGAATTATGTCAGGAGGAGGCCATTGCAGTTGATCAATATCCTTATGGTCACATGAGGGGAAGATCGCAATGGGCACGAGAACATCGCCGAGTAGCGTAGTTGAGCCCATCGTACACCCTTGCTGGTTACCGGGTCTGCCGATCAGATATCAAAGCACAGGAGCCCAACGATCGTCAACAGTTATTCTAAGCAATCAAAGTACTAAAAATTAGTAAGCCCTATGGTTTTTAAAGGAAATATTTGCCAGATAAGTTTGGTGGCAAACCTTACTTGATGCCGAGCGGCAATGTAATTAGTCTAGCATCATAAAAAGAAAATCTGTTTTCATGCTTGTCCAACTGCATCACAAACGTGTTCACAGGTAGCATTAAAATATGAGCGAGTAAATAAGTATGCATGTGGCGGAAAGTGGTAAATGTGGGCATTAAGAGAGCAGAATTTTGAAATTAAACAATAGTGAGAAATGCGGGATCATGAGAAGGCAGGAAATAAGGATCAATACGTACCGTAAGGAGATGGAAAGTAGATTCGTCAGACTAAAACTTCTGGGTAAACGACATTTCTCGGAACGCCGTTGCGTGCCAATACGTACAAATCGGTTTTTGAGCCCACCCGAGATATCGCAACGTAGAGCTGACCGTGGGAAAAGCACGATTCTTCCATGTGAATTCCAGCCACCCTGAAGATTTGACCTTGGGACTTGTTGATAGACATGGCGAAGCAAATATTCACGAGTAATTGAAGTCGTCGGAAATTAAACGGAGTGTCAGATGGCACGATAGGAATGCGGGGGTTATAAGCAGTCTCCCCTTTTGCACAACTGGTCATAATTGTGGCCTCTATAAGGTATGATATCAGTCGCTTGACAATTAGCCTAGTGCCATTGCATAGCCGTGGTGCATAAATATTTCTCATCAGCATAACTGGCGTGCCAACCTTCAGAACCAGTTTGTGGGATGGAACGCCAGATATTTCCAAGCTGTTCAGGAATTCAACTGGATAGTTAACACAGTCGGAAGGATCGACCGTCGTATCGAATGATTTGTACAGTTCTTCCTCACCTGGAAGGAGACGGCTAATTCTGCCATCAATGGAATTGACGAATTTGTTGGTCGGAGCAAGAATTCATCGTCCGCATGGCCATTCTGCGTCGGTAAAGTTATTTTAGAGATCAGGAAAACTTTCTCTCTAAGATCTTCGTCCCCGCTCAGCAAACTTGCAATTAAACTAATAGGAATGTTTCCAGTAGCATCACTGTTAACTTTTCCTTCGCCAACCTTCAAGATGTTGGTGGAGAATCGGTCGTTTTTATGGGCATTGTGTAGGAGAACTATCACATTGGTCGGGCGTTTAAATGTCTTCACCATCAACCATAGTGGGGAATATTTTAGGCAGAATTTTACCTGGTCACCCCTGGTACCCCTTTGAATCACCGGTAGCGTCTGGCGGAAATCAGAAAAAAACCATTGTGATGCCACCAATCGGAATGTTTTTCCTATGCCATCACGCAGCGTTCTGTCTACCGCTTCCAGTGCAATTCTGTTGGCCATGGTACACTCGTTCCAGATTATAGCTGAGCACCGTTTCAACAATTCAGATGATCCACTACCTCTGCTTATGTGGCATGTTGTGGTGCCATCATCAGGTAACATTAGAGGAAGCTTGAAATGTACTGTGAGCAGTTCGGCCACCGGGAAGTAACGTCGCCTCTATACCACCCGTGTAGCAGCCAAAACAATTTTGCTTTCTTTGCGCAGCTTAGCCAAAAGCAACTGAATGACGAACGTTTTACCAGTTCCACCGGGCGCATCCAAAAAGAAAACATGGTCGCCATTACTGCGGTTATGGACACTGTCAATAATAGTGTTGAATGCGTGAAGTTGATCGACCAGCATCCTTGGTTTTTGAAGAGCCACGTATGCTGCCAGCTCGGTAACATTGTAGCAAAGTTCCCGCTAAAATTTCAGTCGGAAGCTGATTCCAAATGCTCCTGTCCAAAGGAGGAAATCCATACCTTTCAAGTTGCTCTCCCACCATTTCAAACAAAGTGTTTTCAATGTGAATGAGTGCCATGTTCTAGATGGCTGCATTGCAATTTACGGGAAGATGGGCATTTTGCAACTGAAGTTGATGTCGGCAGTATTATGACATATCATGGAGGCAGTTCAACTCACATCTTCTGATCAACAACGCAAGCAGTCATCGTAATTGCAAAGGAGCGTAAGCAATGACAGCTTCAGCAATGGTGTTCTCCCACTGATTATCATCTCGAAGCAGACCACGCCTCGCACCGGCTTCTCTGTATGTAGAACACAGAAATCCGTCAATCGTCCTGAGATCTTCAAACGATATTTGACCTTTAACTTCATGGAGTATCATTCGTAAGTAGAAGCATTCTTGTTGAGAGGGGTGAACAGTGTAAATTCTGCCCATTTTCATATCATACTTGATGCCCGGTTGTCCGTCAACTGGCATACCTACCTTTCGTCGGGCGCACTTGTTTCGATTCCATGTGTAGTATGAGGGGGACCTGAATATGCAAAAGTGTCTGGGCAAACGAATCTTGCTGGCACAATTTGAAGAAAGTAGTCAAAGTTGTATCTTTATGAGTCTGAAGCTGACCCAAGATGAATCCTTTCGTAAAGATTTTCCAGAATGCCTCATTGCTGCTGATGTATCTGCTCATTTAATTCTGGGTAATCTCATCATTGTTGTTACAGTGGTTGAGAATGTACATGGTGGCATCGAATCCTTTGTTGATGCACTTGCAGACGTACTCGATGGACTTCGCTGAATTGCAAAAGTCAACGTTGATGTGGACGTTGAATACTTTTGACAGTTAGGGGCAATACGGCACAATCCAACGGTTGTTAATTACCACACCACCGTTTCGCCTACATTGATAACTGCTTCGAATCCACCAATCTCAGGTTGTTGCCTTCTATAGAGAGGGTTACTATCCCCATCACTCAGAGTTGCATCTAGAAAGCACTTGGGATATCTCTTGGTGCATTTTCCATCCTTCATGCAAGGGCTGTTAGGATTTATCTGACCGCATGAGCCATGCAACATTTGAGTTTTGATCGTTTCAAACGGGAAAGGGACAACGGATCGGTCCGGCAACTCTGCGCATATAAATTTGTCGACATCGGAAGAGTACAATTTTTCCTTCAGCCAGACCAAAATGTGAGCGTGCAGCAATCCTCTCTTTTGCCACTCAACAGTGTATATGTGACACTGAACATCACCGAAAATTTTGAATTTTGTGAATAGCCTCATCATGGTTTTCAACATAAGCCGAAATACCCGTGCGGACAAATCATGCCGATCCTATGGCTGTTGACCGGGAAACAACTCAGTAGTAATTTCAGGCCACGATGGGTTGCAAGTTAACGTAATAAATAGGTTCTGGTGACCATTATGCCTAACGTAAACCAACGCATCTTGGGTTTTCTCATGCATGTAGCGAGGAGACCCAGTGTGGCTTGACGGCAAGATGAAAAGTTGACCTCGACCAGCACCATTACCGCCATCAAAAAGGATATTGTCTCTAAGGTGGATATAGTTGTCCACGCGAAGTTCTTTCTGGTATGTGCGGATTTAGCAAAGGCGTTCTGTTTCCATTTCGGCAAACATATCAAAAGCAAATTGCAAGAACAACGTTTTGAATCGACAAAGCACGTAAAAAGTTCGTTCCTGAATCATAAAGTGATATGAGTAGAAGGCTGAACAACTTACGGTTTTACGGGTGTCAATTTGAGGTATACAAAAGCATGAGAGGGTATTGTAAAGCGTCGTATGAACGGTGTGTCTCGTATATCCTTTGCAACCTATCGTCCCTCCTTCCCAAGACAATATGTCTGTTGCCGTGCTTCGTTTCTGACATAATGACGGCCACCTCGTTGCATGCGGAAGCATTGAATCTTCGTTGGTGTTCTCCACGAGGACGTTTATTGGCATCTGTGACAATAGTGAAGTCAATCGAAGTGTGAATCTCCAGGGTGGACTTGAAACTGTTAACGTAGCTGTAGCGCTGGTGTAGCATGTCTTGACGGGACAGTTTTATATGATGCTCTAACCCTGGGTACACTCAGGATCGGCTTTGAGCCTGTAGGATTGTCTTCTACGAAATATATTTGTAGAAATTTTTGCTCGCCATCAGGAGGAGGTAATAACAAGTCAATTCGGTGGCAAACCTGGCCTTCCACCTTAGAGGTAGGCATAAGTCCAACCTCACGAACAACGTTGGCACCAAAGGAGGTCATTTGAAAGGCACCGTTATTTTTCTAATATTAGAAAGAAAATTCTTCGATTCGTCAGTATATCCAGCAAGAAATGTTTGAAGTATTTCTGGCGGTAGGGGGAAGTTATTCAGTAGAACTTTGCCGTTGAAACAGCACGTGCCGATCGTCTCACAAGTCCATTTTTTGCCTGACAATGTCCGCAACCTTCTACCATCTTCCGAATGGAAACATTTGCATCTTCCGCATAAGCATGACTTGGGTTGTAATTGAGTGAGGCTTTATCCCACACTTGAGCATTTATGGAAGCAACCGACGGGCCAGAGTCTCCAAACCGTATGGGAATTGGTTGCAAACTGGAGTTTCCAGCATCGTTTGGGCGTTGATTCGCTCTCTGTGATGCTTGCATAGTCAGACGTGCACTTCTATGTCAGGGTAATTCGTTTTGCCGATGCTGCGAATCTCTTAACCTACCTAGCTCTCTCCTTCGCAGGGTTTGGACCTCAGTTTCTTGGGAGAAGTTAATTTGATGGCGAATCGCGTCTTCGCGTCTTCTTTGCGGCATTTGATCTTCGGTTTCTTGGTAGCGTCGATATCGCTGACATATGGCATTAGTCTCCGGGCGAAGCCGTCTCTCTGCCTGTGTTTCTTGCGAACTTCTATTAACATTGACAAGTCTCTTCTGTTCCTTCGTTTGAACTTGTGTTCTCGGGGCTGCTCTAATTCCAAATCTAACTAATGAAGAAGAACCTACAAATAGGTTTTTATTTTGAACAGAATAACATAAAGTGGAAATGAAATAAGTTTTTTACGTTACCTTCAGTCACCAGCCCATCATCGTTTGTCGAGTTGTTTGTGTTCAAAACATGCCTGACGTCATCACTGTTGTCCATAATGATAGTTTGTGAGGGTTTGATTGAAAGAGAAGGGATTTATGTGGTAGGCCATTCAACTTGAACTAATAGCTAGCCGCATCGCTGTGTCGGGAGGGGTGGGGGTGGCGGTCTTTCAACCGGCCGCGACAATTTATGCGTGAGTAACGGGGGAGGTCCAAGTGATAGTAGGTCAAGGGGTTTACGCTCAACCCAACAGAGAGAGGTGTAATGGGATCTTGAGCATCAGATTCTAGTCATAATTGGGGACCAGCGAAATGGGGGTGGGGGGAGGGGGTGAGAGGGGAATGAGTCCGACAATTAATGTCGTCCCGTGGTCATCGGCTCAAGTTTTGTTTGGGTGTGGGAGGACGCAAAATGTCGACCTCTTGAGACGGTGTCGGTGGCGTATGGATGCTTGGTTTACGGGGCGTGAAGTTGAAGCAGCTGTTCAAACACGGTTATAGTTCTTGCTACATTGGCGGGGGGTGACCATTCAAGCGGCCGCGACGACCTGGAAGCGACGACCCCTTCCCCACCCCCATTCACCCCCCATGGCGTATTCACATCCGCATTTCACGTCGGGCGTCACTTGAATCCTCACGCGCACAGTAGAATGAGGGAGCGACGTAGAGACCGACACACACAGGCGACCGAGAACGCGTGCCGACGAAGTGATCGTGGTGCTAACATACACTCGTCGAAGGCGCACAAGGCGTGTCAACCTGACTCCGGCGACCAATGATAACGGAGACACACACAAAGACAGTCATCGATTTTATTAAGCACACAGATATCAAACTGCGCATATTAACTAAACCAACGCTTTTATTTTTTTAATGGTGAGTTTTGGTAGTCTAACCTTGCTCCAGCATAAGCAGTTGAATATGAAGCTTAGTCTCATACGCTTAGTTTTATGGTACCAGGACTAAGTGGACTAATAATATGAACGAAAATTACGATAACAAAACAAATTGATGGCTTGCTTCATTTAATTGTGCAGATAAAAGGCGTGACCGACGGACCTAATCGGCATGCTATGTGTAATTATTATTCAAACGTCAGTCCCGACCATGCTTAAATGTAACGTTAAGTCATAGTTTAGGTACAGTTCGGTCGAAGTATGTTGATTGCGGTAGCGTTGTCCTCTAAAGTGCAATATGAGCGATATATAGATGGAACATAAAAGCACATGAGAATAACCAGCCGTCAGAGGTAGAAAACCGATGGATATTTTGAAACATAAAAACCTATTTGCGGCGGGCAAATGCCCTGTGAATTAAAATACCTTACGTAGGTGTTCATGACTTAGATAACCGCCTAAATGTTCCGTTATTCTCCTTAACGACCTAAAAAAACTCCCACATTTTTATATTTCTAAATAAACAGGTCAATATATAGAATAAAAGACAAGTAAAGGATATCCTTCAATGCCTCTAACGAAAGGCGAGAAATGTCAAAGAGGAAAAAGAGCTATGCACAGCGCCACAACATGTACGATATTGCTTGAAATAATAATATTAAACAAAGTTTATTACATTTTTCCTCTTGAGGAGTGCTTTGATGAAATATATTGGGTCAAAAATCTGTTAACCTTACTTTTATTAAAATTACAGGTTAATCCCGATGGGATATTTTGACCACTTTTTTGACTTCCTCAAATGTGTAAGGTCCATCATCCGTTTGAAATGACAGAACTTTCTTTTTTACATATACTGGAATGATTTTCAGTGCATTTGTTTACCTCTAGGTTACCCTTTAAGATTGCACAAACACAGTTGAATGGCAGAATGTAAATGCAATTTTGAGGAAATTACAAACCTTCTGCCCGTTCCGTTACAAAGTTTTCTATTCACTGATACTGATTTAATCGGAGAAAGTCTTTGTAAATCTTTCGCCTATGGCTTACTAGACGAAAAATGCTATTTCGTGGATGCTTATATATTTTTTTTGATTGCGTACCCTTTTTTGGTGTCGTAAAATAACTAAGCGTTTCAAAATTGTGTTAATTAATTGTATGCCACAAAACGTATTAGATATGTAAAACCTAATTTTTGGAACTGACTCCAATGTTCTTATCCCATACGTGCTCTTACCTCAATTTAACGAACCAAAAACAAGGTTTATGTTCTCCGTTGACACGTAATTAAAAGGTGTTTAGTCTTAATTAACTCTCTTTTATAGTGCAACCCGCAAAACTAAGACGTTTTGATCAGCTGCGTTGACTAGAATAGGGAATTCCTTAGATATCGATAAATATTGGATTTGCCCAGTGTTGATCATATTTTCCCCTCTATACATTGATCTGCACCGAATTTGTGATCCTAGCAACCAGTATTTTGCACCTCTCGACCATTCAATGAATGGAGTAGCAACCTCAAATCGGTTTCTAACCATGCATGCATATTTCGAACTTCACATTTCACGAGATAGCCAATCTACTGAAGAAGATGTTGTTTCAGTCAATAGAAAATAAACATTATAAGTAGCTAGTCGTGTTTTCGCAGAGTGCAGTTTTTGCCGGCAGCCTACACGAAGTGCCGTCGAAAGCCAGTATCTTGGCATGTCCGAAAAACCTCTGGATTATGCAGCACGATAATCGAAAAGCCATCAACTTTGTTGCTCGAAACTGGAACGTCAATGTCTAATTCTGCAGGGGCAATGGAAATTTAACTAACCAAAGGAACAACAGTCCAAACAAAAGGCAAATACTAAACAGGGATGATGTTAAGAGCCAATAAAAATTATGGATTGCACGTATATCTAAGGACTGCGTACGCACATTGCAAACAAAGGCTACGGGTTGACTTAAATGGCGAACGAATACAGTGACTCACCTCCGAGGAAAATGGCTTTCGTGTGACCCGTGCCAACCAAAAAGCCGACAAAAAAGATGTTTGATTCCGCCGACACCAAAAACAAGTACATCGGTGCATGAGAGTTGTATACATTGACGGACTGACTCAAAAACCAAACGAAGTCTGACGGTATACAAACTAGTTTGAGATGAAAAACCTTGTCGCTATCATCAAAGAAGCCCATAGCTACAAGCCAAAAGGGACGGTGCCTCGGATCGGAGCCGACGGCACAACTCCTTGTCGGAGAAGTGGGTGTCTTCAAGTGCCCGTCTGTGAGCTACAAGTAAATGGTCAACGCACTGCCTTAATTCCGCAGGAGACGCCCAATACAAAACACAGGACGCTGACCCAACTTTGAGAGAAATTGATTGACACAGCAGGTCTTAATTTCGGAACAGCCGGAGCATGCAAGGTAGCAGATATGTGGGTAAGAACAAATATCACAGAAGTTTCAGCAACCAGAAATTTTTCATTTTGACAAGGTAAAACGAACGCATCAGGTTTATGACACTTTTGACAGACTTTTCCTACTCAACTAGAGGAAGGAGTTTTTACCTAAATGGATGAGAATTTAGAAAACATATAGTAAGCCAAATATAGCGGTCTTCCAAGTCGATAAATAAAATCCCGTAACACATCCGAGGACCAGAGTTTGCAGTTCTTTGGTTAGTTGGAATTTGGCCTTAGGTATCGTGCATTGTGTTAGACCCTGACTGATAATGCTGAACCTTCCAGTTCATGCACGGTTCGCACAAACAATCCGGTGGCACGCAGTAGAACATTCACCAAAGCATTTATATTCAGTGACCAGTCGCGAATTATTAGCCTGAATCTTAAATCCATTTTTCGATCAGAAAATATAATTTAAATGGGATTAATTTGTACTTTTTTGAAGCCACCGTTAATAAGCATACGTGGTTACCAATTATTAGTGGATAAATATGCACTACAAGAAATTGTTAGTCTTATCATTAATTGACATGTAATTTATAGAAAACGTGAATAAAAGTGTCTTCCTTGTATGCACTTGGTACCAACACACATCTTATTTCAGTATTATATTCGATGCATACGAATCTTTCATTTGGATTGGATACTGCTGCTTTATCTAGTATACTACAGCTACGAGTCCTGATTCTAGTAATCCTACTTCTTACGACCAGCGGATAGTATATTTTAGTAATATATTCCTATAATTGTATAAACGGCTGACATGCATTGTACTATTGCAGCAAGCATAACGGATGGGAATATGAGCTTATGCGTGTCCTAGCCGTCATCTGGGCTGATTTGTAAGACATTCAGTTGAGCGTTTACGTCCGATTAGGAAGTGATACCGTATTTTTTACAAATGGTTTACATACTTTAATTTGTATGTTTTTTTTGCAATGAAAATCTAACAAACGCGTATGTCCTAGCGCATAAATTTAGCAGATATCTCAAAATTTTGTAATAGATGTAGATAGCGGTTTATGCTCCAGACGGAGCATTAATACACTGTTCACAGCTAACGAAGTATCATACTTTACAACAGTTTAAAGCCGAAGCATCCCTTTTCTTCAGGTTAAGAATCTATGGATGATGTGTGAATATGAAAAGATAGTTTATGTTCAGTTTTCTCTAACATAATTCATAATAGCACGTAATATTAAACAAAACTCTAAAATGTGCTTTTCATTCTTACAAACTACTTAAGTAGCATTGTCGTCTATAAAACCCTAATCAAGACTACCTATTGCTTCATCCATTCTGCCATTTTTAACTGTTGATAGGCAGCTCAGTATCTGCCACATCACTTTTTTAACAAAAATATCAATCATTATCATCCAAAACACAGCATCCGCCAATAACCGCGTATTTCGCCCCACAACCGATAAGAGTACGTCGGGTCACGTACTTCTCCTTGTTTGCAGTTCCTCAAAGGCACAAAATGGAGACTAGAACGGGACGACATTGTTCATTTATCAGTTTACACCAGCCCAAAAATGCAAAAAACCCATGTGAATTGTGGGTAGCCACCACTTCATAGTGATATTTTAATTAGAGTAGCAAGCACGCTACTCCACGGAATAACATGGGACAAGCATCCGAACCACCCACATTGAATGTAGCCCACGTTTATTTTGGCTGACAAAAGAGCTTGCAAACTGTGTGGTGGCAAACATCAAACTTCGGTAAGGTAGGAATGAATTGCTGGGGAGCAATGCTTTTGAAAGAAATTGCTTATTATAGAACGCTTTTTTTAAATTTTGACATTAATATCGCACTTTTGTTGTAATCTTTAATTGCCATTGGCAATGAATCTACAGCTATGACGGAAAGGGCAATCTTGAAAAAGAATGAATATCCTTCACTACCTCCTCGTCAACTACCTTAAGAGAAAATCATATTTTAAAGGTTTTCGTTTGCAAATTACAGTTAATCTTAATGCAGGGAAAAAGCTGTGAAAACTAAAAATAAGGGGATTATAAGACAAACTTTTAAGGCTAACCTGAAACTTTTTAATATTCACTACCAGCTATATCTTTAAGAAACGTTGACGAATGGAAATGTTTTAAATTAAAGGCAAAATAATATTCGGAATTTTATTTATATTTAACAGTCATAGTTATACAGGCATTATTATGTTTTAAGAATTCAGTAGGCTTAAAAAAAGAAGTCATTATTCAAAAAAGCCAGCAGTTATTATGTATTTCCTTTGTGTTTTAAATTCATTTCGCATTTTCCACTATTATTTCTAAGCTTTTAAAAACAAGTTACTGCGGGTTTGCCTGTGGTGGTCAGTATTTCATATTTCACTTCATATAATGTAAGTTACGTACTGTACGAAGCACCGATATGGTCTCATTATGCTCACACATTTAAAGGTTTTTTTCAGTCTAGCCAACTGCGTGCCAATTTATCGCATTTGGATACGCATCAGCAACTGCTACACCTGGCGTTGTGACTTGCCAAATGAACACCAGCCGTACTACCTCAACATAACGAGGCATACCACGAGCAGAAAATAATTTTGAAGGATCTTAAAATGCTGAGCAGCTATACGTGCCCATATTGTCATAGTAAATTCGGACATCGGAGGAACATTTCCATACGATATTTTTCGCCGCATTTTGTTGACTACAACAGTACTGCCTAAATCAAACTTGCTTCGACTCAGAATGCACAGCCAAGTTTTCAGTGCATGCAGCTTTTCTTTCAGATGGGTGCATGCATACTTAAACGATCGGCAGAACAAGTGGCCTTGCTTTATAAAGAGCATTAGCAGACACGTCTGACGTGATGAAGTCTTTGTTTAAATGCTAAGTTATCATATCAGATACGTCAGGCGATCTACCATGAGGGTGGCAGGCGCGGCCAACTGCTAAAAATTCCAGAGACAGAGCCAACCTACAACTGATCTCGAAAGTAAGGGGTCAACATTTCGCAAAAGTTGCTACTTGTCAGCCATCTTGACTAGTCTTCCGGGTTTGGATAAGGTGTTTTCAACACCTGTAGACATCCGATCAGGAGGAACCATCCAGCGCACAACCTACGGCCCGAAACGATACATTTCACTTGTAGCATCACAGAAGCTACCTCTTCTACACCACAGCCCATACCTGCGTCCTGTGGAACCACAACAGACGCGTCTACGACCGCATTCCCAACCGCCCTCCGGTGGCTAAGGTCTGCTACACCCATCTAACTACGTTGGATCAACCCCTCTCCTCAGTACAACCCGTGTTTTTGATGACTGACCAACTCCGCCCGGCCAGGCTACTCCAACTCCTCCTCCTCCTCGCTGCCGGAATCGAGGCCAACCCCGGACCTTTCTGGTACTGCTCATTCTGCCGAGTCCGCCTGGGCCCCCGCGAATTGTCTGTACGTTGCTGCTCCTACAATAACTGGTGCCATCTCCGCTGCAGTGGCCATCATCAAGGCTCTCGTGGGCACATCCTCGGGCTGCTCGAAAGAGGCGCTGACAATCGCATTAAAAGCACTGGCCAAGCCGCATTTCACCTATGCGGCACCAGTCTTGTCCCCCAAAACCAGCTCCTCCAGCCTCCGCCACCTCCAGTCAGCACAGATCGGTGCCCTCCGCACAATCACGGGCTGCTATAAAATGTCGCCCATCGATCACCTCCATGTGGGTGCTTCTGTCCTGCCGGTTGCTCCGCACAACAAACTCCTGGGCCGGCAGTTCTGGTGGACCTGTTACAACCTGGCCATCCGAACCACCATCACAGCACTACCCCTGAGCCTAGCCATAACGTTCGGTCATCTTTCCAATCTCTCTACACGGCAGCTATCGCCTCGTTCCTCTCATATCTACTCGCTGATAGCTCCGCCATCAAGAAAGGCTACCAGCACCTTCACCAGAGAGCTGTTGTGGATGCTAAATCCAGCTACTATCCCCTGGTCCTTCTGGTTGGCTATCCACCTCCGATTGCGGCCTCGAAAAGACATCTCCCAAGGGTGACTTGTTGTACCCTGGTGCAGCTACGCAGTGGCTACTGAATGCTCCTTTGCCAGTACCAACACCGGCTCGACCAATCCGTACCCAACAGCTGTCCCGACTGCGGCGTCTTGCCGCATGACTGCCGTCCCTTCTTCGCCAGCATTTCCCCTTCGGGCACCCAACGCACCCCGAGGACCTTTGGCTTAAGCCAGCTAAGGTCGTGGCTTTTGTTCATCTCCCAACTGTACCTAGTTTGGAATACGGTGGGGACCCCTGATCCAATAAGCGCTACCAACCAATCAACCCGCGTCATGTGGTCGGATATGCTTACTTACTACAGCGAACCAAAAGCGATAACTGAATTGCTATACTTTCGATGGGTTCTAAAGGCAAACGACTACATACGTAGCATTTCTAGCAGCTAGATATTTAACCGAGGCCAGAGATCAAACCGCACCAGACACAATTTTGCAAATGTAGCCATGCTTCAACAACTTTCCAGGACGCCGTTTGTCACCTTCTTTTAACATTCGGTGATATCATTGCACACCGACGAGGACCAATCGTATGGCACCAAATAATGAGGCAAAAAGATCCGCAGCCACGACAGAAAACATCCGCAGCCGTTTATCGAATTTAGAGGCGTAACGGACAAAACAACTACACCGGAGAAACTGCAAAGATTACTGCATAAGAGGGTGGTTAAACCCTCGGCAGTAGTGCGGATAAATGACGTAAATATTTTGGTTGCGAGCAATAGGATAGGAATCCATCAGCAGCACTAAGTTTGAGTGGGCTGAACCTGTCGCAAGTCCAACGCCCACGTAAGCAGTTTATTGCTTGACTCTTGGTTCTCGGGCTAGGAATCGATTAAAAAGGCCAAGGACGTTGCAGCTCCATATTCTGTGCTGAAACGCTGACTAGACAGAGAAACAGGCTACTCGTTCAGGAGGCGGGTTGTTTAAGTTTTCAGGGACCGTGATCAATCCCCTCGGGTCATCATCACGCCATGAACCGAAAACGTGGATAAGATTTTCACAACTGCAAACTGGGACGTGGAATACCAAAAATACCATTTCACGTACAACAGCCAGTGACGAATGCCGGGTCTGCTTATTGAAGTAAGCAATTGGCTGCATGCAAACTGCACTCCTCACGCCCTCATATCTCTTACCTGCAACTGGTTCTGATGATGGGTTCGAGCAAGCATCCGAAACTTTAGTTCAAAAAGCAATGTTTGTGCTATCGCATTTTCTTCTTATGATAACTTTACTTGTATAGACTATTCTACATGACCACCTTACTTCATTTTATTTCGAATCCAAAAACCATTTCGTTATTTCAGTTGACTTTTCGAGGATTAGGAACTTTACTGTGCATTCATTTACGTCATTTTATGAATAATGTTTTCATTAGAATAACACTGAAAATCGTTGTTTACCTTGATGTTTACCTTACATTTTATAAATTTCCATGACTATTAACGTGTAGACTGGATAATAATAAAGCTACAGAAAGAATATCATGGGTGGCAGACATTTTTTAGCTTCCATCCACCGTGTCAAGTGTTATATTGTACTCCAGCCTAAATCAGCTGCTCTATGGGACGGCACGTAAATAATTTATTCGAAGCTTATGGGAATGCTGCGCGCACGCAAGACATAAAGACTGATTGGAAAGTCAAAACCCCGGCCTTCTTGGTCCGAGATTCAAGCCTGTTTTTAAAACACCCATTCCGAGCCAATGAAAACGTGCTATTTAAAACTTGATTGAACAAATAATGAGCTCAGTCAAGCGGAGACCCGAAAATGTAGTTTGGAGTCAGACAGATGTTACACGATAGATAAAAAGCACAGAACTATAGGGCTCAACTTATGCACTTACATTAGAGGCAGGTTGCATTCTTCACGCGCCAGAAATAAGAAAGCGCGCTCTGCATGACAAAAATGATCATCGGCAAGGTCAGGAATGTAGTGTCTTCTTATAGCGATAATCACGCAACATGATTTACTTTTACTTCATTGTGGAAGAGTATGTTCTAAAAATTTATCCTTGGAAGTTATATTAATAATGGGATTACAGGTTGATTCGAGTTTTATTATATACTTTAAAAGATACATAAAACTTCACTTGTGCTTGAACGTAATATTTTTTGGCAGTTAACATTTGGAATAATAATATGTTTTGGGAACAATCGATAACTAACCGGGCAAGACCCGGGAAGATAAGAGTGACTTGTATGACCACCGTAATAGGACACGGTGATAGGAACGCCCCACCACCTTAAACTATTTGGCTTGGTGATAACTTTCTGGAAGGCGAAATATTCCCATGTCTTAAGTCTACGATCAAAATAAACTATAACCTTATCGCAGACCTAACTCTAACGCTAAACCTAAAAAAAGAACCATAGCCGTTATCACAATCCTGATCTTGACCGTACTTGAAACCCTTAACTTAAGCATAAACCTCACGTTAACCCTAAGCTTCATTTTTCCAAAAAGTTGGCGCAAAGCCTTATGTATTGCGGACGCTTTCCATGCTAAGGCGACCATAAATGGCATCCTTACCCTTGGAATACAAATCCATCATTCAGGGCAGTCCTGAGTAAATTTTGAGAAAGATTCGATTTAGTATTTAGGTTACAGCTATAGGTAATACCAAGTTTCCGTTTCGGGTTAAGATCATGATAACAAGGACAAGCCCTAGGCTAGGAGTAATACTACGGTATGGAGCAGCTTAGCAGTAAATCCGAGAAAATTCAAAAATACTTCCTGTTCTTTCAAACCTTATACAGTGGTTCAGGTGCGTTATATTTCCACTTAGAGGTTAAATCCATAGAAATTAGCAGTAATCCTGTCGCAAGCACATAAATTTTAATCTTTTATTACATTGAACTAAATATTTATTGGCCAGTTGTTTTGAAAATAAAGTCGAAAATTAAAAAAATGTCCAGATTTGTCACATTAAATAGGTAAGAAATGTAAGTTAATTTGTGTTTAGTTTTCGCGCGCTATTTATTGCGAAACAATTAGATTATTTAAACAATTTCTGGGACCTAAAGTAAGATTCTGCATGTTTTTGAAGAAAAGCTGGCGTATAAATGCTTGCAAATGTACCTTTATATCCTTCCAAAACCTTTAGAAAGTAAAAATTTAATCGAGCAGAGCAATTATATGTTCTTTTCTAAGTCCAAACACTTTGTTATTTTCCTGTCTGCCTTATCTTATCCTGAAATGTTAGCTTCCTATAGCCCTAGCTGCTGGCACAGCTTGATTACGAGAGCTTAGGCTGAGCGACATGAGTGAGTTCCGTTAGGACTCGGTAAACGTTCATCAACAAATGGGTGAGGGTCTCATGCTTTGCTGTCCAGACGTTTGCACTGAACATTGCTCCGTGTGTCTCAGTCCGAAGATTCTAACTGGTAGAACGTTTCAAAAAAATGCGAAACATTGGTAAAATGTTCCGTTGAAGCTAGTAGGCAATTGAAAATGCCTGTGTTAGGGTTGCGCATTATCGAGAAGCTTGCAGTGCCGAAAGAAGTGTTCTGCACTTTGTCGTGTTGTCTACAGCAGACTGTCTCGAACTTAGTCCGGAGGAAAAGGCAACACACGTGATTCGTTAAGGCAGTTCGAAAACGCCCTATCGTAAAAGCGCATAACTGACTCAAAGACGGTTTATATAATGACCTAGACCGAGTCAATAACAGGTGTAGAAGTATTGACCAGCTGGAGTTTGGCGGGAAGGGGTGTTTGTCAGCGAGTGTCAAATGTATTGACACAACCTCGTGGTTTCACATCTCTTAATAAGACTGCTAAAAATAATTGACGTTTAATATTACGAGCTCTCCCATGAAGCATTAGTAAGGTTAAGTAGGTAAATAAATAGACCTAATGTGTATGGTGACTTATTTTTTAGTTCTGACAGTTAAATTCACTGCACGGTCGCT
Source organism: Ligula intestinalis (assembly GCA_036362985.1). NCBI lineage: Eukaryota > Metazoa > Platyhelminthes > Cestoda > Diphyllobothriidea > Diphyllobothriidae > Ligula > Ligula intestinalis. Next base: position 34,847,534 of record JAYGXS010000004.1, read on the forward strand.
GGCAGTGCATACCTTTGTCCCAATGTCAACTATGAGGACGCATTTCGGTAGAAAAAATGTAGAACTAGGGTTTTCTTAACCGGCAACCCGTCACACTTAGGAAATTGAGCTATATTCTGTGATGTCCTTTGACCGTCTCTTCTACCTTCGTTTGAATAACCTTATGGCTGTGTGTAGCCTGACACACTTGCAGCGTTATTAATTTGTTTGCATTTTCAAAAGGAACAGCCAATTGTTTTTGCGGCCCAAAATATTTACAGGGAAGCTTTTAGCAGCTTTAATCTTATTACTACTGTTTACTGATTTCTTAAAAGCATGTTTGACTTCCTCTGCCGACAGCTTCGAACGCAATGGAATATTATTTCACCGTTAGATTGTAAAAGGAAGTGTTTTTCTTGGAAAATCGAGCGTACGAGTCCACTTTAAGAAATATGCCTTGAGCCAGACTACGGTTGATGTTATACAGTATGGGGAATATTTAAAATGTAGTTAATTTTGAGCTGAATTTGGCTTAATAGCACATATTAGGTACCTTAGAACTCCCTATCACTGACACAATAGATAATTTAATTTTAGGGTTATGGTTTTAAAAAGTTCACCATTTTTCCCAAACGGGAAATAAGATCTTAACTTCAAACAGACGGCCGGAAGCATTTCGGTGGATAATTTAGAATATAAGGAATTTTATCAAAAACATCATAATTGTATCCATAATGTGCTCCGGTAACCTCGACAATAGAATTGCATTATCTGTGCGTATTCCATATGCCGTTGACCCTTAGTTGTTTTTATCGCAGGCCAACATATAATGCATATCTAGATATGTACTCAAGACTTAGACTTTTTTAAATAACCTAATGTCAAGGCAAAACCTTCTTGAAAGGAAATAAACTTAGTCATTAGGAAAACCTGTGGCCTAGGATGGGCACAGTCTATCAATCGAGCAGCAAATATATTGTTGGACTTTCCATGTAGTAACCTATCTGCCTATTCTCAAAGCCCATTGAACTTAGCGTAACTAGGACAACATTTTGCCTTGGGAAAGCGAAAAGAAGAATTGCGGGGGAATACTTGATTTCGATGCAAATTCTAACTTAGCAGCAGATTTGAACAAAAAAAGTAATCCAGATGGGAGAATTGACGGAAGTAAATGTGATATGTTCTTTTTGATTGAATGTTATTCTTTTTAAAATTAAATTCTGCCCATGCATTAAGATTAGTCGTAGATCAAGAATTTAAGTGGAAACTTATGTGACAATACTTATAATGTGTAGGAAAGTGCATTAACATTTTTATGCAAATATACGTCTTGTTATCGTAAGGAAGGACTAATATTAAGGACAGAAGGCGGTTTTACCTCTATCCCAATATCCTGATTTTCAAATCACAGATACGGCAGGGCCTATTGTCAAAGATAATGATGGTCTATTCTACAAGATTATAACTAGGTTCAATGGGATCCTTCAATCTTAAAATTTGCTTTTGATACACTGCAAGCACATGCATTTCAAGGTTGCATCACTGAAGGATACTTTAACATCTATTTAAAGATGGAAGATGAAAATGATAAAAACTTGCTTGCCAGCGCCCTCTCCGGCAAACAGTTTATTGGTACTGATAGAGAAAAATCTTAAAGTCTAAAACTTATGGCTGTCATAAAATCATTTTCCTATTTTGGGTTACTTCCATATCGGGACGTCAGTTGAAAATTTCGCATGTACAAAACACGTTGATTTATTAGGCCTCAGTCTATTTGCGAACCTCATCGTTAGTGAAAACAACTCACTACCTTAGTAACGTGAATGCTGTCGCACACTCTAAAGCAACTTTTACACTTAAAAAATTAAGTGGAGGTGAGTCAACGTTAAAGATTGGCACAATGGGCAGCATCAGTGATACACTGCCGAAATGTGGTTGGCTGGTGTGGATTCCAATCTCACACACGCGACGCAAATCGAAAAAATTGACTGACGATTTTGCGTATTGTCTTGGCTAGACAGCGGCTGCAGACAGAGCTTTCAGACAAAGGATACAATTCAAAAAAGCTTGCAAAAAAAATTTGTCCAAAAATGGCAACTGACCCTTCCCAACCCGACTGCAAACCTAAGCAAATATTCATTGTAGTTTCTTCTGCTCGTATTTGAGACCTGCGCCGTTGTAATCCCACTTTAAGTAAAGCTTGCATAAACGTCTATTCATTAAAAAATATATACAGCTTTACACTTTTGGCAAAGTCGTTGTTTGCTGGTTTTCAAAGCCATAAAATCTAACGCTCTCCAAACTGTCTAAAATTTGGACATTGATACGCAGGAGCATCGGAGATAATTCACGTCTACATCAGAAGATATAAGCCGAAGCTGCGAGACATGAATTCCAATAACTTTTAGCTTTTAACTAAGTAAAGTTTATTCTTGTTTAGATAAAGAGGTATAGGAAGCCGGAAAACTTCTTAATTTGGAGTTGCTAAAATACATTAATTGTGAATTCTCAAACAGACTATTAAATTTTAAAACTGGGCAGCATTCCAATCAAATTAATTCTACTCAACAGCCATTTTTAGGCACGTGAAAAAGTGCGCAAGTTATATCCACGATCCTTGTGCCTTAATTAGCATTTTCGATCAAAGAACCTTGGAAAATATTTTAATCGGAGCTTTATGAGTTTTTGCCCAAAAAAATTAATTCTTACTTCAAACTGTATCAATATACACTGTTCTCACATCCCATATGTGCCTTAACTACTACATCCTCTTCTGACTCACTCGAGACAAAAATAAAAAAGGAGCAGTGTACTGTACTAAATGAAATTCCGCTCTATCTGCGCAAAAGATGTAAAGACAGGCTTTTAATAGGGTACACAGTGTGCGTTAAACCAAACTTCTGGTACAGAACGCCGATTGCTCGATTTCGCCCCATCTCCGCCACAATTCCATACATATTAAATTTTGATTGTCCAGAATTGTTGAACATTCAAGTACGCATTTATCCATTATTAACTTGATATGCACCGTACGTGCTTTGCTTGCAATACCAGTGAGTATTTACGCACATACAGTTGGTGCACTTCTCGTCAAAAACGTCGGAAATCGTTATGAAAGTCAGCACACGTGGCGTGCCCCTAATTATTATAACAGTATAGTAAGAACTATAAGAAAAAAATAACTCAGAGTTTGGTTGAGAAATTACTATTAACTAGCATACCAACGTGTAATTTTTACAAAAATCTACAACATCGAGAAATGCAATCTGAAAATTTACTGGTCCAGTGTGAACTAAAAGTGTGTTTCAGGCATAGGAATGGAAAAAAATAGCAAGGTAATACAGAATGAGTGCAAATACAATTTTTTTATCAACTAAATGCTTTTGAATAACATATAAACTTGCACTAAATGTGTCAAAAATGGATGATGTCACCTTAGGTACATTTGTTTCCAAATTTTCAATCTTCGGACACATTTCCGTTTTTCATGCACGAAAATATTATTGGGTGCTTTGTTTAAATTTCTACTGACTATTGCAAAAATATTTTCGATGAAAATCAGATCCCGGATATTGAGCAGCATAAAAATACATTGGCGGCCATACATGGATAGCCTGGCTGTTTACTAAAAAGTTAGATTGCGGTTGTACTTTTAATTAAATTCATACCATCTTGTGTATTTTGAAGAAATTTCCGTTTGACCGATTTTTTTAAAAATAATTTCGACAGTTTGAGTGCAATGAGCTGCAAACTGTTTTGTTAATGCTGCTGAACACTTTACGAGTTTTACGGTTTTGCTTTGTTTGTCCTTAAATACCAATTTTGTTCAACTATTATACTGAAAACTTAGAAATAAGAAATACCTCAAAAGTATTTATCTTAAAAATGAGTTCTTTAAAAATCCTCCTTTGATAGCGCCTGTGGGGGTCATGACTTAAGAATCGCCCAAACATGTCAACTCATTGCCGAGAAAAATTAATTTTCTGAACAAAATCCGAAAATAAATCCGACTAAGATTAATTAAAACACCTTTTTAAACAAGTTTCCCTCTCAAAATTAATTTTTTTAGATATTTTGAATTCGCATATCTGTGTACGATACGCTTTTGAAGTTTAAGTCAAGATCAATATGGCATATTTTGACCGGTATTTGACTTTCCTAAAACGGAGAGGAAAAATTGTGCTGTAAATGAATTAGCTTACCCTTTCCGTAAACCAGAGCAGTTATAATACCTTCTTTTACTTCAAGGCAGTGTTCTTTGATTTTAATTGGACAACCTAGTGACCCAAAATATCTTCCAACATCCAGAAACATGATAATTTTATACTTCTTCCGTTTGGAGTTTTGATATTTATTGATTGCCGTCTGTATTTTGACAACATTCGGATGGACTTAGTTTTCGAGGTTAATAAGAAAACATATGAGATTGCGAGGTAGTCCATCTAAAGTCAAATAGAGCTACTAATTTTGGCGTACTTAAATACATTTTTGCGTCTTGTAAGTTTATCATTTATCTTCAGGGCACCAAAGGTAACGTATTTGTAGTGCTATCATTTTTTACTGGATTCATCAACCCTCCCTCGACTCTTGTCCTGTTTCTCGTAAGAATACTTACGTCACTTTCATGGACGCAAAACGAAATTTTCCTGTAGCGAAAAAAAATATAATGAAACAATTTCTGCTCTTGGTGAATGTATTTTTATACTTCAGCACCCACAAATGTGAATCTTTTCTTCGTAGCGCTAAATAGCATAAAAAATTCCCTGGACATCAACCAAGGTTGGATTTCACCCGTTTTCACTGATATTTTTGCCAATTATATTGATCAAAATGGAAATCAATTCTAATAAACAGCATTTTGCGCCTCAAGCCATTCCAATGAACTTAATAAACGACCTCAAGTTTGCTTTAAATCCCCCAATCCTGAACTTTTCATCAGATATGTCACCTACTGTATTTTAACTCGTTCTTTGAATTTTTAACTCGAAATGAGGCTCAAAACACATCCTGGTAACCCAAGATCTATGTGTTATCTTGTTCATAATAAAAGGAAAACATGCAAGATGGGGTGAAGTCCGAGTTTTCTGGATATTTGAGAAAACTCTAACGCTTTTTTATACTATAAAAATATCTCTTGATTTTCCGCATTTTGCTATCACTTTGAGTTAATATAAGACGGAGATGTTCCAAAAAGGCCCCTCTAGACCCGAAAAGACTGATCTTAAGTTAGCAGTAAATATCAGCTGGAAACAGGTCCATAGAAATGCATTGTTTGCTTGAAAATTTATAAAGTGTTTTGCTTCAAAACGCTGATCATATTTGTTTTCATATACCAAGATTTTGAACTGTAAACCTAAACGACATATGCAACGCTGTCTTGTAGGGCTGCCTAAATATCGATTCACCCCGCCCAATTTTCGCACGGAATTGGTGGTAAGACATTTAATTTTTGATTAAAAGTTGTAAATAAATATGTAATTTTTTCGAAAGTTACCAAAGAGTTTTTAGTTTTAGCCACATATGGTTGTTTTAGTGAGATAAATAGAATGAACTCCATCAACATAAATTCCTGTTGCTCAAGCAACTGACGTCTTTTGACCTTTTATTGGTGCCGTTTAAAGTAAAAAGGATAATCGGCCTACCAGAAAATGTGAACTGGTTACTTTTTTAAGTCAACCACAAGAAGGACCCCTCATGACCATCCTACCATGTTATACCACACCGTGATGCTAGATGCCCACGAAAAGCAAGGTTATACTAAATGCATGTACTAAGATAGTGTTATGTATTATATAGCTTCGACTAACGTGCAATTCAAAACAGATAGAAGATTTTAATTTTTTCATGATTATTGGCTACATTTTGATGCGTTTGCGATCATAGAGTCGAAGTTAGAAGTCGTTAAATATACCTAACAATTCTTAAGTATAAAGCGAAATGTGAGTTCTTTCATTTTTCGAAAAATATTTACGTATTCTATTTGAGAAAGTCAAAAAATGGTTGGAGGTTCCCATTTTGAATTTATTGTAGTCTCGAAAAAACGTCAAGTGTTTGCAAGAAAATATTTATGTAATGCAAATTTGAACGGGTTATTTTTTTAGAATTTTTCAAAACTAATTTTTTTCGTTCGTTTTTCTGAGCAATGAAATTTAACATTTTGGCGAGAAGGACCTCAGCGGACATCCGCATAAGAACTTATATCCAACTAACCAATTTTCTTGCTACAATTTTTAGGAAGCACTTTATTTCGAGAGTTTTGGTAAGCAGACCATGATTTAACTTTGTGGAATAAAGTTATAAAACACACATTTGTAAACCATTCGCCAGAGTTTCTAGCAATGATCGAAATAAATTGTAATGCAAAGCGAGGATTGAACAAAATTATGGCTTTTTCCTACACACAAAACGATATTTTTTATGATTTCACCCGAAAAATGCCAATTATATGTATCGGTAATAGTTACCGTAAATGTAAACGTCTTTGGAGCATGCGTTTTTTTAAACCTTGATATTTATAAAATAACTGTTATATTTTCCCATTAAGTTCACATAAGCTGAATTTTGTTTACATCAGATTCCACATTTTCCTAATGCGATTATGCGGTTTTACGAAAATTTTTAATTTTTCTGTAATTTTCTGTCCATGGTTTCATGTGTGTCACATGCTGTTTATAAGGAATATGCATATGGCGTATTATATTAAGAAAGCTAAATCTGCAAAAGAACGATAAATGGATTAAACATACGGTACTATAAATAACCACATTGACTAGACTGATGCTTACTTGTGTTATGTGCCCTTGGCATACAGATGAATCAGCCATATGCATCTTTGTAGAGCAATCTTTTCTAGAACTAGTAAAACAAACGTGAATTCAACTATCCGGATAACGTTAAGGGATAAAAAGTTTCGCTTTCTTTTAACTCGCCTATAATAAGTTTGTTTCTTACGAATTGAGGGAAAGGAACACATTTCACGAACTTAAAAAATAAAAAGAGGGAAAAGAAGGCTTTTATTTGCCGGAATCATATCTTCAGTTACCTCAGCCTTCGAACTTCTACTGGAGCCAGTTATGAAGGGGTAAACGTGGCAACAAACATCAACAAAGGTCATGGGGTAGGGCATTCAAGCAGTAGTAACAGCAGCCCTTAGTTGGATGTGCAGGACCTACATGCCAATGCCAGATCAATAGATAAATTAGCATTGTTTTCAACGGAGCCCCAGACTGAACTCAATTCGCGGCTTGGCTTGCTTACGATGTGAGTGATTATGGTCGTGCTTACAACCTGGTTCGTAGATGTGGGCAGCCCTTAACGTTAGCTTTTGATGAAGTTCGCACGATCCAATAATACATACAGTCTTCCCTGTGTACTGCCGACCATAGTTTAGTTACGAAATTTGATACACAAAAACCAAATGTTTGCTAAAATGTAATTGTTCCTTCATTTTGATTCCCCTGCTGCGTATGATAGCTCTCGGCCGCTGTGCCATTCTGACACCTAGTCCCGCAGGAGTATGTTCGGTCGCCCTTGATGTGTAGCAGCATATACGGTGTCATAGGGGCCACTTCCGGTTGGGCCTTCCGGGCCTGACCAGGTAAACACTGACTGCTCATTTTCACAAACACGCTATAAAACAAATGAAACGAAAGTGACGAGAATATATGTAGACTTAAATATATGTGAGTAGCCGCATTAAAAGTTGTGAACTTGCGAATATACTGTTGTAAATCGAAGGAACCATCTAGCCCTAAAAGTTTCCTTCAGAGTACTCCAAATTCTCCGAAAGTGGCAATTTCAGCAAATTCTCAGTTAATTTCAATGACTGCTTTTACTGTACAGGAAAAAGGCACAATCCAAAACAGCCCCTGATTGTATCCTTGCACTCATATCCATTATGCTTTAATAGTATAGCAAACCAATAGAAGTAACTATTATCAATGGTTGAAAATTTGCCAGGCCCAGGTAACTGAATAGAAGGCAGAAGAACGTTCTCTGGGATCAGTTTTTTATTTGCCCGACGTTTGGAACTCTCACACGAGGCCATTTTTAAGGAACAAAAACGTACAACTCACTGCTTGATTAAGTCAGCTCTGCCGAGGATGACCTTGAGTTTCCATCGCTTGCTCCATTATGAAGCCATATAACGCTAAAACATTTTATTTTTCTGCTGTTTTACCTAAAAGAGGCGACTGGAACCGAGATCAATCAAAAAAGTAGGAGAAAACTTTGTAAGGCTTATTTGAGGGGAGGCCAGTTTAAAAATCCAGGCTTGCTAGCTACTTCCCAAACCTGATTTTGGCAATTGAGAAGAATTTAACGTTTCAAATCCTCTGATTGTTTGTTGCGTTAAAGTGCAGTGGTCACGAAATTACACCCTTTTTCAGAGCCTTTTCCACGTACCTTTGCAAACAATCGGGGTGATACTTAAGAAAACGTAGGAACTAAGATAAGCAAAACTATTGCTGTGATTCTTTTGATGCTGGCTCCTTACCTTCAAAATAATCTGCTGAGTTGCAGAATCTATGTCAAGTTATCTATAAATCAACGCAGTTCAAAAGAACAAATAGGCGAACTGACATTTTTGTGGCAAATAAAGCAAGCTAGGGAACAAAGACACAATCATAGAAGGGTAATTGTCTCATATGCTACAGTAACGTCCATAAAACGGGTGGCTACATTTTATGACCACAGATTGGCAAAGAAAGTTACATTAGTCAGGCTAACGTATTGCGATATGCCTAGAAGGTGACGTTGTCCATTCAAAATAACTTGAACTTCTAAAACAGGATTTCCCTCAGAGTACACTAATTAGTTGTGCTACTTATGTTACGCATAATGTATCGTATGCCCACTTAGATAATGGCTTGTGTGTGACGTTCATGTTCTTTAACCTATTCACCTAAAGGAATTGTAGTTTTCCGTTTATCGACCGAACAAATGGAATGCACTTTAGTGGGTATTTGATGGTGTTTAACAAGATGCGAATCGCAGAGCAGTTATAAAATATGTTATTCCACAACAAATGTACAACTTAAAAATGCTATCTTACTTCAACGTACTCACACATAGGCATATTATTGTGCAATGCTTCTATAAAATGCATGTCAGATATCAAAAAGAAATTCAAAGAGGACGGCCAACTTAATGATCAGCTGAAGCCGATCTGAGGTTTGCAGGCAAGCATAATGATTCACGTGCAGTGGAAATAACTATGAACTATACTGTAGGACAATTCATCTCGCCATTCCACCTAAATAATCCTCTTCAACCGCCAAAGAATTTCAGAATTTGAAAAAAAGGTGCGTATTAATCCACATTGTACACAAAAATACTACAAGCAGAATATCTGGTTGTTATTCCTAATAAGAGTCTTAAAAAAGAATGCATAAACATTTCGGAAAAAATAAAGCAACCTTCTCCCGAAATAAATTCAAAAAAGAAAAAAGCGATAAAATACGTTAAATTCATTGAAGTTATAGGTATCTGTGACCTTCGGCTTTCTCAGATAACTTTGCCAGATTCCGCTCCACATTGCACACCCAATAGCAAACCAAGGTTTATGCTTCGTTTTCCTTCATATACTTAATCCCTCTGGGCTGATATTTAATGGTATGGGAGCCCACTAAATTCTATAAAGCCAGTGAATTATGTGAGTTTCGTCGACTTCGCAATGCCTGAATTTTGAAGTTAGCGAAGCTGCCCTCAATAAACGACTTCTAATTTTATGTATAATTTTACGAATTTCGGTTAGAGAGACCTGTTACTAGTTAACCGTTGTCACCACAAACAGCATTTGCGATCCAAAGTCATTGAAGGTAAACGCTGGTGGATCAAATAGACAAATGGAAAAACATTGCTATTGGATTTCTCAGAGGAATGTGATACCGTGAATTCCAACGTGTTATATCCCTAACCCTATACTTAAACCTTAGCAAATACTGAAAACAAGTTCCTACCTGCGTATTAACACTAATCTTAAATTTATGACGAAGCCAAAGACCCGCTACCGTTGGCAGAACAATCATGTGTGGTCTAGAGCATACCCTGCCAAGACTGTGATGCAACGTTTGTTGCTGAAGCGGGCAGACGCCTGGGCACAAGACTTCACGAGCATCAACAGGCAATCAACCGCAAGAAAACAGTATATAGTCTATAACCACGTCTTTGCCTTTCACAAAGAAAGGGTCCTTGCCCGAGCCAATGAAAAAATAACTAGATTGCTGCTGGAAAGTTAATCGTAGACTGGTACACTCAAGAAAGCCATAGACCTCAGTCCCGCCTACCAGGCGTTGCGCAGAAGGCTCAAGTCAATTTGAACAAGGCCAACAGGAAAGCAAAATAAACTCGAATGTGGAATAGGACCGGCTTCGGAGGTAAAACAGTGGTAGAAGCCGGCAAGGACTTAGATCATTGCTGCGCCAACGAGGTTGAGATCAACTCAGGCAGGCAGGAGCCTTCGTCAGTCGACGATGAGTAAGTCAGCCAGTAAACTGACTTGCGACAGTGGAAACGTGAACAAAGATCACACGAGCTCACCAGCGATCAATATCACGGTCAGTCAATATCGATAACGCAGGCCAAAGTTTGTGCATGGAGCATGGCAAGGTTGCAAAAGTTCCGGTGAACAGGAACAACCACCCATTAACTCTGACGGTGGAACCGAGTGAGTGTCCGAAATGTCAGTCTCAAAATAAAATGGTCCATGTCCTCGTACATTCTTCTTCCTCTTCTTTGGAAGAGGGTGAAAACGATATGATATCTGGACCACGAATTTTCACGCGTATTAACCCTAACTATGAACTCGTTTTTGATCTTAACCAAAATCAATTCCTAAGGCTAACCCTTAATTTATTATCTGTAGTCCAGTGTCATTTTGTAAACGCGAACGGATGATCTACTTTCGCTGTATTGACAAAGAAAACCCTTTTTCTATGTGCTTTTATTTTTCAGTAAATGAAATCATTACTAAGCTCCGTTGATGTTCAAATTATTTGAGGGTTTGCTGATTGGGAGTTTACAACAAGTAAACTGACGCAAATTTGGCAAATCTACAGCGATGTGATCAGCATAAAAATAGTTTGGCATGAGATTCAAAACGTATGTAAATTGCGGAAATAAGACTTTGTTTTTTGCAGTTATTCCATAGTATTTAAATATTTCTTCTATATTTCCTCTTTATAAACTGGTTACCTATAAAATTTTGAAAATAGTAGGAAAAAACCTTGTAGGTGGAGTAATGATAGCTTATACGTTGTGAGTTCAGAATAGAAATTAGGATAGACTTTCCTAATCTGTATTATCCTTTAACGTATTTCAGGTAAACCCTATTATCACCTTGCAGGTTTCTTGAAATTTATGAACGATAGAAATGTTCGTTAAGAGGTCGTCTAGTTCAACTGACCATATGTCCAACTTACCTCTTAAGAGTTAAATTAGTATAGTCTGCGGCTTTAAGTGCCGCCCACAACTTCAATTTACTTGCAAAATACCTAAATCCAAGCGATCACGGGAGGCAAATTAGACTACCTGTTTACTTTACATCTACTTCTAAAAATCTGCTTCTCTGCCTACCCTATTTCCCCACTCCTACTCCTCTCCAAAAAAACCACATTCATTGTTTCCGTATGAAAAACGTGCTAGAAATAGTGGTATACTTGGAGACTACATTGGCAATCCGTTAGAGAGCAATGTAGAAATTATACGAGTTCAACTCAAAACGTCCCACTCACAAGCAGAATGCCCGGATGCTTTTAAATGGTATGAGGGTAAGAATCCCCCAAAGTACTAAATGCGTCATGGTAGGAGATGGCGAAGCCGTGAAGTAGCGTCAAAATTGACCGCGTTAGACCATTCCTCAATCACATGTCTATAGTAATAGTGGATACTTGCCAACGTGGCTGGAAGGTTTCATCGTCACGTCAGTTACTATTGAGATCACGGAAAGAAACCGAAATAACTTATCTAAAGCTATGGCATCCCGACAAATTTTGATGGATAATGGCACCTAATTTCTGCAATCGAGGTTCCTAAAATTGTGCCAGCAAATGGAAAATCCGATATTTGTTGTCACCAGCATTTTATCTCCAGCCGAAAGTCTAAATGACACATTAAATAAAACTATGCGAAAGATATGGGACGCTGGCGTAAAAATGGACTGCCTCAACAGATTCCTTCGAGCATACAGACCCCGAAAAGTGATTTTTATGGCAAAAAACCACCTGAGCGTTTTTTGGGCTGATAACCCCACGTATGACCACTGTAGTTAAAACTGGAGGTTTGCGTTTCCAAACTACCAAAACACTTCTTTGAGGAGGGAAAATAGGTCGTTTGCTCATAATCACAAACCCTGCAATAAGCCGTGAATTGAAGTCTTTTTCAGGAATTCGGAAGGTGCTCTCTTTGAGGTAAAAACGGCAACGGGAAGAATCAAACGGCGCACGACCGAAATGACACGCAGATACTCAACATATACCCAAATAGCCCTCGATGTGTTATGTGACACTTTTGTGGTGGAGACCTCTAAGGTAGACTGTAAGTCGTCACCACCGCCCATCCAAAAGAGTCACAGAAAGATAACAACCACTAAAAAACTCATCGTGGACCCGAGAGTATGATATCTGAAGTCTATTTTTCAAAAGCGTAAGGAGTTACAAAGAGGTCAGCCGAACGGAACTCATGGTGCACAGCCAGGTGACTCATGTTAGCACACATGCCACCCACGTTGTTGCTTCGAGCGCACGTGACGACCGCCCACACGCGCCACGCAAATATTCTGTCAGAGCACATAGCGTGGGCAGTCACCAATCAGCCTGTGACAAGCCGCAGTCCAGACTGTTCCAGAATATCCGTCGCAGGCCATAGGCCAGGAGTGTTCCAAAAAAACCAGGACCCCACAGCTTCGCTGGAGAGGACAAACTAATACGTCCGCTGCCTCCGTGTGGTCTTGAATAAATTTATCTTATCAGAAGCCGGCTATTTGTCTTCTTTCTGCTGACTGCTCGGAGATACAACACAGTGATTCTATAGGGAAAATATAACTCCAGTAGAGAAAAGGGCAGCCAGAAATAGTGGTCGCTAAACGCACTTTTCTAGTGGATGCTGACTAGCCTAAACATGGACATTTCATTAATAAAAAAGGAACCCACAATGCAAAAGGAGAGCACGTGGGAGCAACAAACAGCCTTTTAGTGTGCGCGAGGATAAGGCAGTTGGATATTACTCCATAGAAAGCCATTTGTAACTACGCTAGATTGCCCGAAATGCAACTTCAGTCTACATATTGCGGCAGGTGAAATCCAAGAATGGACCCAGCGAGTATCTGGAACGACCTTACACTTAAATTTTCAGTCATTTGCAATTGCCTGCGCTTGCATAGTTTCCAGCTGTCCTGCTAACAGTGAGTACAAATACTCTGCAGAAGCCATCGAGTTTTTGAACTAAAATAGGATTGGGTTAGCAACAGAAAAGCAAATTGAATCTCATTTACTTGCCAATGAGCCAAATTAGCAATAAGTCATCAAATGGAGCATCGTATTTGCCGAGTTGTTTTTCAGCAGACTTTGGGAAAAAATGCCGTATATTATCGATGCAAATGTAGATATATGAAAATGCCTACAGTGTGTGCTGCGCACCCACCAGAACATTAGGTCAATGACAGTAAAGGTTGCCAAATGATTATAATGTCAGCTAAACTTTTCATCTTCACATTTGATAAACCGTTTCTTTGCTAATTGGATTGATTACGTATACAGTTTACTCACGTGAGCTGTCGCATTCTTACTCATGCTAATTTTTTAGTCAGAAAAAAAAGCATTAAAAGTAAGAAGTTTTGCAAATATGCCCATGTTTACTAGGAAAGTCAATTCATCACCGGGCATGTCCAATTGCATTAATGATGGAGATAAGACATTTGGAAAGGATTTATAAGTGTCTCCCAATTTTAATTAATCGTTTCACACCGCTCACATGACAAAATCAGCATCGAACGGTAAATGGACGGCAAGGAGGGGAAAGAATAGGATAGGTTGTACGTATTGGGCATAAGTCAAGTACGCAGGCTAAAAATCACTGTCACGTGCACTAAGTGAACAAACGTCACCAGGGTTTGGGAATGATATGTGATCAATATCTGGCGTCGGTACCGGTCACGGAAGAAAGTCTTTATTGGCGTTTACTGACAGCGCTGAAATTGCTAGCCATAAAGCCACTTTTTTGGTTTCTTAATGATCGACACGGCGATTCGTATCAACATGGTGTGTGATAAAAGAACTTGATAACGGTCTTCTTTTACCTTTACTTAATTTGGCAAATATATGTTCACGTATCATCCCTCCCAGGCACCTCATCGTTTGACCAACGTGTTTTGTTTCAAAACGGCAGGAAAAAAGAAAGTGCACATATTTTTGCACAGTTTTGCGCCGTACTTAGACTTGTTCATGACTCCTTTCCTGGTCTGGTCAGCGCTGGTTTGGTCTGGTCATTTCACTTCAAAGTTCTCTAAGGCTGTCAGGATGGGTCCTTGTCAAGAATTTTTGCTTCTTGGAGCCTTTCTTAAATAATGCTGGTAGCAGTTTAACAGAATCGACTTAAGATAATCAATATGTCCAATATCGTGTATTTTAAAACGACAATGATGATTTACTGGTTGAACGTTTCAGAGAATCGAAATCCATCTTGTATCTATTCGTTCAGTTGTGATTGTTTGCACATATTATTGAAACGCAAATCTTTCAGGATATGCAAGACGACCGAGGACCGCAACTCTTTGCGACAAGCTCCGCAAAAACTTTCTGTCCAACTCCAATTATCAGTGCAATTGTACAGGCCCGATGATGAATCACCAAAGGTTTATGTTTCTTTCAAATAATCTAATAAAATAAATAATCTGTCCCATTATTTTGACTTCTGCGCTATATTTTAGTTGCCTCTTTATAAATCCGCTCTTGTGCACCAAGTGTCACAGGGCATCGTGCAAATAATTTCTTGCTGTAATTGTACAGCCTGTTTTTAGAAAAGCCCTCATGGAACAAGCCAATTAGTAACTTTGAGAGTTAAAGGAAAATAACAAGAATCAGCTCAACCCACGGTACTGCAAGTTGCGTATGATTGATAATCAATCGCAAAATCAGCAGTAATGTACGCACAAAATCTTTGAAATAATAACTAACAACCAATAAAACTCAAGTTCTGCAGAATTAAGACTGCTATAAGCACTCAAGTTAAGTATGCTCGTCAGCTGAATGAATAATTATACCACCTCCTTCATATCATAATGTATTTTCTTAAGTCAAAATATGTCACATATATTACCCATATTGGGTTTAATTTAGTTAAAAACTGGCTTTTAAATTTCGGCATATTTTATACTAAACAAAAAAAAGAAGAAATACATAAAGGGCATCTATTAACATTACTTTTCGAATCTCATTTGTTATGAACATGGCAGATTAAGAAATATTTGATAACTGCCCGAATTGCCAAATCGTCTAGTCAAAAACGTATGCAACAGAAATCTGATATTTTGACTAAGATTTAGTAACGAAAAATGTTAAAAATAAAATGGAGAATTTCGAAAAAAATTTTTGAATAAACTGAAAATGAAAAATAAAATTATGGCTGGGAATCAAAGAACGCATTCTTCGCTTTAAACTGAAATATTTGACCCCATAGATTTGAGCATGCAAACGCAAATAGGATTGGCCGAATATATTTCGAGAATTCACGAATATTTTAAGCTTATATCTGCGTCATTTGTAACGTGCAAATGAGCTGAAATTATACTGTACAAAAGGGAATATTTTCACATGGTTTAGATTTAGCAAGCTAACTTTTCCCTTTTTGATATATAACTAGTTTTGGTTACCGTCCCAAATCATTGATGCGAAAAAAACCGTGGACAAAACTCTCACTTTATATTGTGACAGTTAACTTCAGACATTGGCAAGAAAATAAATTTTAAACTGAAACTTTTAATTTTTCCGAAAAAATGTGATAAAGTGACCCTACCTTAAAAAGAACTTCATAACCTGAAAACCATATTTCCTGGTTCTGCAAGAGATATCGTTTAAACTCTTTTTGATTTTTAGGTTTTCTCATAACATAGTGCATATGATTAAAAGGCTTGATGCTGTCGTACTTTATACATTATGAAATGGCTTACATCTCAGACTAGTTCTAATTTGGCCAGCACTAATACCTAGTTTCCTCAATAGACAAAAATAAGGAGACAGGTTCCCCCGCGAAATATTTTCTGAAGATTAAGATGCAAAACGTGATTCTTTATACGCTTAAATCTTATTTTACATTTCTTCATTATTTTTATACAAAATCTAAGCTTCAGTATGCTAATCGGTACGTTTTGTCATAGCTCGACTACCAGCACAAAGTCATTTAGAATGCCGTCTAAGCAGTTCAGGTTTGTAAGTTCTAGTCAGCATTTAATGCTTCATTCTGTAGAGTAAAACATAAACGTTTAAGGTCTCTGAGAAATACTCACAGTTCTATTTACAACCCATTTATTGGAACTCGCGATTTGGCTCTCAAAAGCTCTGCAGTTTTACATAGATCCGAGAAATGGTGGTCCTTGAACATGTTTACTCTGTCTGTATATATTTATAACCGTTGCTGTCGTGTGTTCAAATGGGCCAACTTATCGTGCTCTGAGCACCCCTAAGAAAAAATGGAATGAAAACTGGGCTAAGCAGTTATGGCTTATTGGCCATCGTTAAGTCAGTTTTATCCATCTGCACGCTTCGATGTCTGGGATTTAAGCCCAGACTTTGTTAATTGAGCTTCAACCAACTAAACAGAGTTAACATAAGATGCCAAAACACTTTTGTTGAATTAACTGGTCGTTTTGGATGAAACGTCTTGTAAAATTGCGCGTTTACGATGGACAATAAAACATGCTTTAAACAGGCGTTCAGCGTAAAGCTTAAGTCTTGACCATGAAAGACATTACGCAAAGGCGTAGAAAAAAAAGACCAGATATGAAGCACACCCAAAATAATTAAAACCTTTATTATTATACAACTAAACGTAGTCTTGCATGTCCCAACTGAAGGAGAATTATCTTTTTAAGTTACTGATATCTGTGTTTATATTCCGATCGATAATGTGGAATAAACCGAAAGTGGTGGTCCTTTTTAATGAAAAATTCCACTATATTCAAAGGAATGCGTAGATTATTACCCCTAAAGGAACCAAACTATGTTGAAACCTAAAAATAATGTTGATGAATGTTTGATAAATATCAACAGAGGCTATGCTGACCTTTCAGGAGATCTAACTACCTTTGATGATAAACCTTATCAGGAAAGACTTCGCTACCCCGTTAATTTATGACTGGGCTGGCCTGTAAGCAAATTCGAATTGAATATTTTGCCATTCAAATAGCATCACACTATGACAAAGCTTTGATATTTTTTAACGCAAAAACCATAATGTCTTCTTCAAACGATCGCTTAAATGATTCATTTTTTAAATATGTTCCAATTAACTGTCTTCACGAAAATGATGTTATTCTATAAGAAATAGTGACCCAATAGGCCGATAGGTATTCTCGCAACTGACAAGGCTGCTGTCCTAAATGCATAATTGCAGTTATTTCTAGGCAAACATATTAAAGTGTGCGGATTTAGGCGTATTCGTGTTAAAGTCAGTATTAACGTTTGCCTTAAACAGCACATCTGGGTTAGGTTACTATAGGCGTTTGAGTAAGAACGCGGTTAAAATATCTGTAATGGTGTGGGGATGCTATTTTGTTTGATGTACCACTCCTCATTTGAATGTCAAAGTAATAACTGTCGATTGGCCGCCCAAGCAGTCGACTGTAGTCTATCACGCATCACCTCTGAATTCTCTTCTTAGTTGCATAGGACATAATGGACGCGCGCCTAGTTCGCGCATACACGGAAAAAGCTGGTTGTAAGACAGCCACAGCTACGAGACGGGTCATGAGTTTAACTTTGCCGTCGTGAAGGTAACCGTTTACGTCGACAAAGAGACATACCGGGAATTGATTAAAGCCTGGGACTCGGCTGATAAATCAGTTAATTGACTCATCGTTCTAGCACCGGAATACATTGCAGGCGTTTCTGGACTGACATCACTGTAGAATAATTATTTCTTGTCCCCTATTACTGCTGCTTGTTTTTTCTTGTTGGCGTTTACTTCTCCAAAGATGCACGTCAGTAAGATTTCAAAACCTCAGACAAATAAAACAATTATTCCGGGGGTCGACATGCCTTCATCATCCCTACCTATACGCACACCCAGATACAAATATTTGCGCAACTTCCTATTAAACGCGAGTTATATTATTACATAACAACATCAAAAAACCGTTTTATTCAAATTTTTGCTGGTTGATCTAGAAAAGTTAAAGTGCTCTGCTGAGTAGACAGTTAATGTGATATGCATCCCTTCCAGAATTGGAAAAGGTTTTCAAAAATTGTTCAGATTTAAGTAAAGCCAAGTGAAAGGACTCGCATTTATTTGCAATAACATTGGAGACATGTATTTAAACTAAGGTCTAGCTATCCTATTAAGTTTTTTGCACACAGTGCAGTAATTGAGAAATGTTTAATTTAATGCACAAATAACGCCTAAATGTCCTTGGGAAAATGCAAAATTGCCAACATTATAACGCAAATTTCAGACAAAGAACGTCTTATTGAATGTAGGTCGTGAAGAAATATAGTTTTTTGTGTACATTTAGTTCTCCTTTTGCGTTATTTAGAAACAGAACAGACAGAAGAGCAATAAAAATTTCAATTAATGGCAGTGTATATGGCAGTTTTTTTGAATTCGCAAGATTAGATCAGAAAGTGGAATAAATCCACTTATGTGAACAATAATCATTTATAAAGAGAAAAGAAGGTTTTTCATCCCTAGTCAAAATGAATCATATATATTCATGAAACTTCAGGAAATTCTCAAAATTCTCAAATTTCATTGATATATTACTTTGCAAAATGTTAGTATATGCAGAAGTTTGTCAGCCGAATATCTAATTGAAGCACTTTTCAAGCGATTACCTTTAATTGAAAGTTATTGCTATTATTTTTTGGGAAAAATAGTTTCACAACTCCACTACGGACAAGCTTTACCGACAATGTGGTTTGCTGTTTTGAGGCATTTCTTCATATCAAAAACGTTGTCATATTCCTTTAACTTATATCGAAAAAAACTTTCTTTTCCGTAAATGCACTTTATATTTATTTTATTTAAAAGTTTTTGGTTAAAAAGTCTTACAGATTAAAAATTTATAAATTAATCAATGTCAACAGTGTAAACCAAGAAAATGATGACACTTTTTTTCGCCGAAATTCAATAAATACTTATCCAATAAGAGCAATGATTACAGAATATTTTAACTAAAAAGTTATTTCTATTAAAAGAATGTGGTTGTTTCAAGTTTTGTGCTTAACAAAATATTGAAATTTATTGTTCTAAATTAAAGCTCTTTTAACATCTTAAAAACCAGGGGATTATGGAGTAAATTTTATTTTTTTCAAACACTTAGAAATTCTTAGAGTTACTTTAAGCACTTAATAGGCATAATTCTGCATATAAGAATTTCTAAGTTTTCCTTAATGCATTCACACTGGTATTTGAGCAAAGATAAAACTTATACAAAGTTATAAAAGTTGTGTGCTCGTTGGAGACTACTGTAGTAGAAAAGGCCGATAGTATTAGTGGTAAATACATAGGAGACTGGTATGGCCATTGCAGGTTTACTGGCCATCGTCGGGCATTCATACTGAGGCCCAAACGGTGCACTATTCGAGACTCGAAACCAAAGCCTTTTGATCAGAGCCTAACGCATTACTATTTAACCGTGGAATTACTAATGGAACTAACTTGTCCTGCTGCGCCTTTGCCTAAGGCCCCATATCTCGAACCCTGACAGCAGCTGTAGTAGCTCCGTAAAAAGTAACCGGTCCTACCTTACCGCTGCGACAAAGTGTTCCAGAGCTATGAATTTCCGACATCGTTGTTGCTGTCGAGCCGCCAATTTCAGATTTATCAATTCACTAATTTCGCAGCTAAAGGTCCATCAGTTGTCTGCCATGCGTTTTTTAAAAGTGTCATGTATTCGGAGGTAGTGATTTTCTGCTTATACACATCTGCCATCGGCTTTCAATTTGACGTTCTTCCCTCTTAAATGTTTGTCCTCCTTTTGTTTATTTTGAACGCACGTTTCTGCAGCCGAAAACGGCTGTCAGTCGAAATACAGGCGAGAATGCGAAATGCTGAAATTTTAGCAGGGCACTACCCGCACGCAATCTACCAAGCAATTAGCCCACAAGCAGGCAACTACTCGTGGTTGTCATTAATCCTTGTAGATATGCGGTAGCATAGTGACTGCATCCTAAATATACTGCGACCCCCTCCCTCTCATGATGGGTTCGAGACAGAATTGGAAACTTAAGACAAATAAAGTTCTCGTCCCGGCGATGTGGTTTACTTCTTCTCCAACTCACAACTATTTGAAGGGGAAATGAACGAGGAAGACACCTTTTTTCTCCAGTAAATAGCTTTGCAAGCCTACTAATTATTAAAGATGTCGCTTAACTGCTCAAATGTTTTAGGGCGCTTGTCGCACTTTTATATTTGGTAACCGTTACTATTTTCCATTATTTTGCCTACTGTGGCTCGGTGTTCTAACCAAAATTCATTTTACATACCAGCCTTATTGCTTCTTGCTCTTAACTGCAATATTCTGTATAATTTTGCCGTTGCTCGATCGCCGAAATTTGAATACATTACAAATTAATTTGACTGTATTGTGTTATTGTGATTTGAAATAAAAAGGAAACAAACCACCCTGAATTGAAGTGCCTTCACTTGCCAGGTTAGCTGGAAGTGTTTTGTGCTTATTTTTCTTGTTCTAATTTTTTACTTTCTTCGTTTATGGATACCCTGCTCAGAACATTTGAGACAAAAAATGTTATAAATATCCATAATACTACTCGGTTATCCATGTCTGTGGTTTGTGCAAAGTCTTTTTGACGTTAACACGAGATTTTGTTGAAGTGCGTTTGCTTTTAAAGTATCCACGTTTTATGAACGTACCTTCCATTATACAGATATATATTTCATATAACCATGACAACAAGCGCACTGTGGGAACCAAGCAAAGAACAGTATTTTTGGTCGTCATTTATAGAGGACAAACATAGTAGTTAACATAATAATTTGAACAATTTAATTTGCAGGGCGTGTCTTTTACACAAAAGGCAAATTGCTTAAGAGTAATCGTCCACGGCCTTCCAGCAAAATATTTCTAAATTAGTCCCGGACACACAATCGTAATGTTTTAACCCTTACACGCAGCCGCGTTTTATTCATCTAGTACTTATAATTAATATGACGTAGAGCTAGATATAGTACTCTAGGACTTTTTGGGTGTGGCTAGAAATTTCAGCCAAAGATTAGAGAATGTATTGTTCACATTCCTTTATTTCCTTAGGCGTTTTATGTGGGCTACGTTCACAGTTCACAATAATAGATAAACGGATTTTGATCTTAAAATTACAGATATGTTAAAACACTTTCTTAAAGCTATTGGATTGTATGCTATTTTATGCGGAAAAGATTCAACATTACTGTTCAAATATTAAAACTGGTACCATTTTTAGTTTGGATGAGCTGATCGAAACGATTGCCATGAGAAGAAGAGAATATAGAGTATAGCTTAGAATTTGTCTGCATGTCGGCATGTGTGAAAGATTGATACTAATTCACTAGTCGAAATTGAGTAAGGTTGTTATATTGGTTATAGTGTAAGGTACTCTGACAGTTTCAGTCACGACAGGAAGCTAGCTTTAAACGATCTTCCTTCTGATGGATAACAAAATTTTTTTTCTAAAAAAAGTGGTTTATTAAGTGGTTCACAATATTATCCTTGATTCTGACTGTCTTTATGAGATAAATATATTTTATGGAAAACCTTAATTAAATATTATTATAATTCCTTTGATAGCAAATGATTCCTTCTTTAAATTTTGTACTTCAAGGAAGGGTAATTTTTCGTTTGAAGACATTGCTAATGATGACTTTTTTACGATTGACAGGTGTGCATTTATTATACATCACTTCGGTCAATTTTTTAATGAAATTTATAACTTATACGGAAGGTTTCACATCTGTTACAATTTTTTATGAGAACTAAGTGCTTTCCTCATCAAGCACTTTGTGAATTTGTACTTTTCCTAAAACAGAATGTACTTTTTAAACCGAAAAATACCCTTTTCAAGCATAACATTTGAAGAAAGAATGCTTTGTTACCAAAAGAATACAAGAATTTTCTTTTGTTTACGTTTTCCACAAAATATACTCGAATTTATAAAGGCAGTCAGAATTTATGATAAAAATGCATACTTTTTAATTTTGCAATACATAAATTTTCTAAGCGGTCAGAAATAAGTTTGTTTAAGAACTGGCATCGTATCCTGACTAAAATGACTTCAAAATAGGCTAAGCGATAACAAGTTTTACAATTTTAATGTCGATTAGGTAAAGAGTATCAATCTGTCACATTATTTGACATGTTTCGTGAATATCAGGCCGTACTTTATAAGCGGAAAAGACATGGGAGATTTTTGTTTTTTCTTCTTGGCTCCTAATTCATCGTTAAACATATGATTTTGTGCTTCGTTTGTAAATTAATGGACTCGCAACACCGAGGAATCCAGGTATAACTGCCAGGTCGGCTGATGCTAACGTGGAACAAAAAAAGTAAATAATGCATTTTAAAGAACTGTTGAAAGACCATATCTTAAAAACTGATTAACGAATAACTTCCGTGTACGGCGTCCATTTAGGATATACGTCTCTACAGCGAATATGCTTTACATGCTTTTTTAAGAAAAACCTACAAAAGTTTTATTTTCCACAGATCACATAAACGATAACTATTATAGCATTGTTTTAGGAATATAATTAAAAGAATCGAAAACTCTTAGGTATTTGAGTTACCTCCTTTACGAATAAATGAGAACGTTCGAGTTCCAAATATTTGCGTGCTGGCGGAAGAAGGAAGGTCGAGCACCAAGAGGATGCTCCCTTGAGGATTCGGAGTGTAAAACTGGCGGTGGCAATCTTTCTTGTGTGTTTACCTGTGTACATCAGGGTTATTGCTGGTACCGGTCCCATCAGTATGTGTGTGCCCCTGTATGCGAGCATTGCCACTGCTGTATGTGTACGTGTTTGATGATCCGGTGTTAGACTTTCGTTCTTCTTCAAAGTTTCTCCTTTACCAACATTTTTATAGGCATTCTATGGAATTTATATTCCACGTTGAAATATGATTGGTATACCAATGTTAACAACTATCAAATGCAAATTCTGTTTCGTCGATTGACATGCAAATATTTGGCTTTGGAAAGACGTCTGTTCGCATCCCCTACACCAAACAAACGCATAATTATCTAAATCGAAAGGTTCTACAACAAAAAATTATAAATATTGCATATAATTATTGGAAAATCATTTAAAAGCCAACAAACAGAATGCTGTAATCTAGCATATTACGTCGGCAAGGCATTAATGATAAACTTTCTTTTAATATTCGTAAATATGAAGGCATTTCCACGGCAAAATTTGCATGCGTTCATTTTAATTTATAGGAAATGTTCTGATATATTTATCAAATTGCATGACTGTCAACTGGCAGGGCATTCTGAGTGTTCACTGACCGATAGTGACATTCAACGTTTTGAAAATGGAGAGCCAGTCAAGTTCTCCAAACCAATTGCGGGAACCAATTTTTTCTCTGAGCACCATTACATTCTCAGCATTATGCATTTATTTGCATATGAATAAGAGTTAGGCTTACGCTTACCAAATTGCTAGGATATAAATCCTCTGAACCAGTCACAAATGTCCAGTTTTTAAAAGTATGGCGTTTTCGATTTACTGCTAACTACGTCTTAGACATAATTTTAATGTTAAATTACGTGAAGGTAGTTCTGTTTCATTACTTTTTTCCTAAATAAATGCATTCCTGTTGGTTTAAAGTGGCAAAGTTGGTCAACTACGCCCGATTTTGTGTAGATTTCTCTGCATTAAGAGAATATCAAGCGTGATCTGGCAACGCTGCAGTATACTGCATTAAGCAATTATTGTATTATATGTCACAGGTTATTTTTTCTCAAGCCACGCTTATTTTATAAATGATCTTGACTTATGTATTCATTTTTTACCCTTTAGTAAGCCTGTAGGTCGGAATAAAGCCCACTGAGGACACCCATAGCTCTCGGTTTAACATGTCATGTATTCTGGACGAGGTGTCATCTTCTTTACGTTGAATGATTAACTAATTCGGCAAAACAGTAGAATCGGACCTGAAATATGAGGTAGCCATGATTTGAGAATTTGTGTCATTTTTTCATACTGATCCCTAGTTCGGCTATTTTAGTTTGGGATAGGTTTTTGCTTCTTCCGACCTTATAATTTGGAAAGGACCGCAGGAATTGCTAGAAATAGCTTCTTTCTCTCCTAGAGAGGGGTATTTAACTCCTTGCCTGATTTGAAGTCTCCAAATATATGGACTAAGAAAAACGCATTGTTAAGCACCGGCTCAATTGGTTTTTTGCAGGAAACCATCATCAGATATAAGAAACTGTAACAAAACGGAAGCTTATTATAATGCGTGTACAATAATCAACTTTAAGGGGTCATTTCACCGAAAGTGGTGTGAAAAAGCAATGAAAAAGGAGAAGAAGGGAGAGATGAAGAACAATTATATAGGTATGCATTCATTAACAGTATGTGATGTCGACGTTCTTTAAGACGTCAGCAACGAAGATGGTATCAATTAAAGAAGATGAGGGCAAATTTACTTCAACAGACGTCTCAAAGCAAATGAACGCCGGCTCCGTAAGCCGGCACCAATAAAATAAATCGGTTTATTGGCTCCCAAAAGACCGAAATAGAAGAGCAAACGACGAAATGACACACTTTGCCATATAACAAAGACGTTTCTGAAGCGACAGTATGCATTGGTGTGGGATTAGGTGTTGGAATTGCACACAAATCCACGGCTACCACACACAGTAGGTTAACTAGAATAAAAGGCTTACTCCTAGTAAAAAATCGCATCCCAAGCCTAAGCTGTCGTTGTAGTTACGTAGCTCAAATTGAACCAATGCTCGGATCGTGCATAGATAAACACCAGCTGGCTGTAGGATGAAGCGACGAAGTTTCACAAATGTCAGCTCCTACCTATAAGACAGGCCATGAGTTCAACTTCGCGGCTGTCAAATTACTCGCCCACGCCGTAAACAGGACGAGCCGTGAATTGACTGAAGTCCGGTCAACGGACAGTTATTCAATAAAGCGATATATCAGTGAACAAAACCATATCGATGTTTCTTGCGCATGCGTGTAAAATATGCTCGTAGTCACGTCAGCTGTAAGAGTTACCCAAATAAAGATCAGAAGACGAAGATGCAATCACTGGAACAAGAGTTTTATTTGCCTGA
The DNA here is from genome assembly GCA_036362985.1 of Ligula intestinalis. Taxonomy (NCBI): domain Eukaryota; kingdom Metazoa; phylum Platyhelminthes; class Cestoda; order Diphyllobothriidea; family Diphyllobothriidae; genus Ligula; species Ligula intestinalis. The sequence continues at coordinate 34,873,006 of JAYGXS010000004.1, forward strand.
CGTTTCGGATTCCGCCGGGAATCCTTAGTCATAGGTAATCGTAAACAAGTCTGAGACATGCGAATGGCTCAGGCAAATAAAACTCTTGTTCCAGTGATCGCATCTTCGTCTTCTGAACTGCTTCCTGGGACTCGAATTTTCGCTACTTTTGGCAAATAAAGATCCCTATACGTAAATTTCTTGGTATAAGAGGAATTTTACTGATCATCCTGAATGTTTAGTTACGCTTAACTCTTAACACCCATTCCTTATTAGTCAGTTTATGCAACATCTTGATCATGAGTTGTCCTAAAATCACAAAAACTGACATTTCCGTACAATATAAAGAGGCTATTGCAAGCGTACTCAATTATCCAGGACTTCATGAATTCCCACGCAAAGCTGTGAAAATTAATGTTAACCATAATGCAGGAGGATAAAAAAGTCGGTAATTTTAAACGTTCTTAATTTTGGGCAAGAATATTTCAGGCTGTTTTGTAAAGTACAGTGATTGCAGTATTACTCCGATTCAGAAGAGTACTTTTTGCCCTTTTGAATGGCTTACGAAAAATTGATTTTCACTTAGTGGCGTAAACAATTATTCTAATTTTAATGAAAGCATTCTTGGCCAGGTCACCTGACATCCAAAGTGCACTGACCAAAACAAGATGACGGTGTTCATGCAAGACAAAGTGGCCTAAAATCTTCTTAATTGTGATACCTTCAGCGTCCAGATTCGTCATACTGATTGAAATCCGTTGCCGCATTCATCACCTCCCGAAGAAGAAGAAAAGGGAGGTTCAAGGACATGGACCAAGTTATATTGGTACTGACATTTCAGACACTCCTTGTTTCCATCGTCAGAGTAACGTGGTCGCTGCCCCTGTTTGCCGGGGCTGTTATAGCCTGGCTGTATGCCTGTTATTATATCCATCCTCGGCATACAAACTTCAACCTGCTTTTCCGCTGCTGACTGTCCGTGAGATTGACCACTGGGGAGATCGTATAACCTTTGTCCCCTTTTGCGGCTGTCGTAATTGTTGGCAAGTCAGTGCGCTTACTAGCCTGTCCCTCGTCCACCGGCGGACTAATCACTTGTTGCCTGCCGCATGAGTACACAGCAGCCTCGTGTGCGTAGTAGCGGTGAGGTAGCGTTCCACACTGGTCACGTAGCCCCCGGCCGATCCCTCTTCTATCTTCCTCTGATGTCAGTTGTGCGCCTCTCAGTCGTACGCCGAGCACGGATATAATAACAGGCATGCAACAGTTCTGGCAGACAGGAACAACGACCACGTTACTCTGAGGATGGGAGAACACGAGTGTCGGAAACGTCAGTCCCAATATAACTCGCTCCATGTCCTTGAACCTTCTTCTGCGTCTTCTTTTAGAGTTGTTCAAAACAATAAGATATATGTACCTCAAAGCTTTGCCCATGAAAATCACTGCCTATGCGCGACAATTAGTAGCCGCGAATTTGCGTGTCGTTGCAATGGCCAACAACAGTCAGCTGGCCAAATTATAAAATGGCTGGAGCCTAGGCATGGGAATAGTGCTTGAGGCTCAGGACAATCTCCTTATTTAAAACAATATGTTGTTCTTGAAGCTATGACAGTGCTCAAAACGCCGTGACTTTCAACATTGCCAATTCACGGAATAACGTGGACAGCACATTCGGCTTACGAACGGAAGCAAATATGCCTGCCCCAAATTTGTTGTTGCAGAGACAAATGCGTGATCACTGGGCCAGCATTTGTACAACTGTGAGCTTTCGGACTCGTACAGGAAGCCATCATGAGAGGAAGTGCGAGTACAGCAAGAATTTTGATGTTTTTTTTTCTATTGCAGCTACGAGCAAATATGGGGGGGGGGTTGCGGAGGGAGTAACAGTTGTATTGTATGAGTACACGTCTATGTCACCTTACTGTATCGTCTGGACCTTCTTCCTTGGCCTTACGACGTGCGGTCTTGGCACCGTAGCGTGCACCTCCTACACATGAACTGGGCCGGGTTTTTGGTCTAGAAAACGAAGGACTTAATAACATGATGGTATACCCACATGCCTGTTGATGGAACTTGAGTCTAAGATCGAGACCCCCAGAAGTTCTCACTCCAACTTGTTACTGACTCGTGGCCTAATCCTCGTGCCCAGAAATTCGGAGTCATGGCCTTCTTTTAGGTTATAAGAAATGATCTGGTATAGTGAGCTGCATTTTTCCACTGCCTACTCCTGTTCCGTTATTCGCGAGCTAAGTCTTTATCCAGCGCGCCCTGTATAATGACAAGCACATTCCTGACGAGGCGCTTGACTAACGACACTGGGCTGCTCACCTATATTTAGTACGTCTTTGTTGTATGATATACGAACGTATGGTAGCTATCAGATGCTGGACAGTACCCACGCCGAGCTCTGCAGTGATACGTTACACTGCTTCTGACGCATTCATTATCTGTGGCAGAAGGTGCTATAGTGTTCGTTAATCTTCTCCGTTTGTTACCCCTGGGTGAGTACGGAAGCAGCGGCTGACGAAGTTGTTCGAATAGCCCGTCTTTGACAGATCTTCCCGAAAATGCCATCGTTTTCACACTCGTCCCTGAGGTTCACTGCAATGCCTGCTCCTCACTGGAAGATTGAGATAAGGCATTTATTCAATCCATTGTCTTCACCCACGGCGGAGGCCAAATATCAAATGTGCAAGAACTACTTCCATGGCTTTGTGTGTGCTTGTGTGGATTGGCGTAGCGAAAGTCAGACTGCAATGGTTCTTTCTAAATGTAGCCTCTATTGCGCTCTCTTACTTTGTGAGATCCAAGTCAGGTTTGCTGGCACTCGATAAACGGCGGTTCCGGTCGCGCCAGGCACCTACAACCCAAGCCATATTCAGAACAAAAGACATTGGCAGAGGGAGAAGGAGATAGTGCGGTCGATGCAATGCATTATACTACATCTTTAATCTTATTCACACTCATGTCACCGTCCCTCTGCTCCCATGTTTTAGGGCACGCAATGCACCTGCTCAATACTTAGGTTCTAATGGTAAGTCTTTGTGACAAAGAAACTTGACAAATTGGTCAACTGCAGCAATACCAAAGTGGCCGGTGCGAATGAATCCAGTAGTTCAGACACGAAGCAGACGGTGAAAACTGACTGCCCATGAATAGCACCTCTCTTGCAGTGACTAAATATCAGCTAACCACTTGCACAAATGAAGTGGCGGCAGAAAAAGTTAAAATACTGCCGATAGACTTACAAGTGAGAGGTTTAAGACTGTCTCAGTCCACATTTCTAGGACATGACTAAACATATGTATGGTTGTGATGCAAGAACTGGAAATACACCAATTAACACCTAGCACTCATAACACATAGTGCCTCGATAAAGGCAGTAAAAGTTACAAAAATCTGACAAAAAAGATATTTCAACTTAGATAAGAAAGAAGGATTCTCAAACTCCAGAGCAATTTGCATATTATCATGAGCTTTACAACCCTTGCAGGACTCCATCTTTTGGGATAATAAACAGCAACAAGAAGGAGGCTAATTATGGTGCGAGCACGTAAATCAACTGTCACGGGTCGTTAGGTCATAAGATGCAAGAAAGGGCGATAAAAAGGCATGGATCGGAGGGGCAATCAAAGGGGGTATACGTTAATTAACCACCAGTGATTTCAACGTTACTTACTTACTTGTACTTGTAACGGCATTCACCTCGGGCGGGTTGAGCCGGCATCAGTTTTGACGTTGACTGCATCACGAATCACAGCTGTCCAGGCGCGTCGATCTTGCGCCTGTTCACACGAGAGCACCATCCATTCACGGTTCCACTGGCGTAGGCCGTAGACGCATGTGCCGGAAACTGATGACAGATCCTGCTTGACCGTTGCTGTCCAAGTTTTCAGCTGCCCGCCGCGACGTTTGCGCCAGGTGGGGGGGAGGCGTCGCCACAAGCAGGTCACGAATCAGCTCACCATCATCACGCCGGGACGCATGCCCGAACCACCGAAGTCGTCTCTGAAGCAGGAGTGGAGAAAGAGCGTCCAAGTGACAGCGTCGGCGGAGATCGGAGCAGCGAATTCGGTCGACGCGTCGGTGACGAAGGATGCGGCGTAGGCAGTCATTGTCAAACACCTCAAGGCGCCTCATGTCCTCAACACGCATAGGCCATGTTTCTCCGCCATAGAGCAGGATAGATCGAACCACTGCTTGGTAAACACGGGACTTTGTGCGTAGTGATATTTCCCTTCTATTCCATAGAGGAGCGCACAGTCGGTAGAAGGCAGATCGGGCACGGTTGACGCGTGATACAACCTCGTCGACACCTTGACCCGTTTTCGTGACCAAAGAGCCTAAGTATCTAAACGAGTCGACCTTTTCGAGAGGAGCGCCGTCGAGAACAATAGGAGTGACAGATGTAGGGGGCACACAGGAGAGCATGACTTGGGTCTTAGTCGCGTTTAGGCGTAATCCGATGGATCGGGCATGCTCATTAACCTTGTCCAACGCCTGCTGAACTGCATTACAGTTGTCGCCAAAGAGGACGACGTCATCAGCATACGCCAAGTCAGTCACCCATTTCGAGCGATCAAACTGCACTCCCGGGAAGTCATCCAGTGCTTTGGTCATGATCCAGTCTACCGCATAGTTGAACAGGGTTGGTGAAAGGGCACAACCTTGGCGGACGCCCGTCCTGACGCTAAAGGCTTCCGTGTCACCGTTTTGCGTCCTCACCCGTGTGGAAGTGCCACGATAGTATGCCTGCATGAGATTGAGAAGCTTAGGTGGTAGGCCGTCCGTCCTCATTATGTTCCACAGCGAACTGCGATCAACAGAGTCAAATGCGGCAGCAAAGTCGATGAAGCATAGAACAGTGGGTTGTTGGTGACCCCATCTCAGTTCCAGTACACGGCGGAGATTGAAGATCTGGTCGATGCAGCCACGACCTGGTCGAAATCCACTCTGGTTTGGGCGGGTGCGCTGGTCTCTCGCAGTTTGGAAACGTTTGAGAAGAAGAGACGTGAATGTTTTCGCCGCTACATCGATAAGGCTAATGCCTCTGTAATTTCTGCACGCTCGTCTGTCGCCTTTTTTAAACAAGGGGAGGATCACTGCTTTTCTCCAGTCAGAGGGCACAACTTCGCTGTCCCATATCTTGGCAAATATTTGTTGTAGCCAGGGCCCAATAACCTCGGGTGCACATTTAAAGAGCTCCGGCGGGAGGTCATCCTCACCAGGTGCCTTGTTGTTGCGTAGCCTCAAGAGAATGGTGACAACTTCCTCTACACTGGGTGGCTCTGTGTTGCACTCATACAGATGGTGGGGATCGTCCGCATTGGGCGACAGGTCAGACATCACAGGGGGATCATGGTTAAGGTGGTCACAGAAATGCTCGCGCCATCTCTCTAACCGGTCATCGATCTTAGTGATTACAGCACCGTTGCGATCCAGTAAAGTCTCGGTGGTGTTCCCCGAACCTCTGCTGGCCTGCTTTAAGAGTCGGTAGAGCTTGTGGGTGTCACCTCTGGTAGCTGCTCGCTCCGTTTCCGTGGCAAAGTCGCTCCAATAGGCGTTCCTATCGGCTCGGATGGCCCTTGTCGTTTGGCGCCGCAGCTCTCTGTAAGTGGGGGAGCCAGTGAGTCTGGCTCGGCCGGCCTCCTCAGCTAACTCAAGCGTGGGTCTAGTGATCCAGTCGCGATGTCGCCGTCGGGTTTTGCCCAGATGGGTGTATGCCAGCTCTGACATCGCGGCCTTCAGGGACTGCCACGCGGGCTCTGGGTCCGCTCGGGCGTCAGGGTACAGGCCGTCGAAACGGTTCCGGAGTGCTAAGTGGAAGGCGTCGCCAGCAGAGGACTTCAGCTTTGCAACATCGATGCGCTGTGGTCGGGAGGGTCTGTGAATGGCTCTCAAACGCAAGCGAAGGGTTGCCCGCTGTAGGACATGGTCCGATGCATGAGCGTTTCCTGTATCAGCACCGCGGTAGGCTCGACAATCCAAGACCGAGCTGGCCCAGCGTGCTCGGACAAGGATGTGATCTATTTGGGCCTGGGTATGCCCGTCATTTGAGTACCAAGTGACAAGGTGGTGGCGCGGATGATCAAAACGGGTGCTTGACACAACGAGGCGGTTAGACGATGCGAAGTTGACAAGGCGCTCACCGTTGGCACACTGCGCTCCGACAGCAAATTTGCCTAGCACATGACGGGTTCCAGTGTCACACACACCTGGTCGGGCGTTCCAGTCACCAGCAATGACGAGTAGATCGCTTCTTGCGATGCGGTCAACTGTTCGCTGGAGGTCACCGTAGAAGTCATCTTTTATGCTGTCATCAGCAGCCAGAGTAGGCGCATATACCGAGATGATGGAAACGTTGACTGGGGCACTTTTCAAACGGACCCAAGCGATCCGCGGTGAGACAGCCTCCCACTCTAGCAGACTCGAGTGAAATTCATCGGCCAAAGCTATAGCGACACCATACAGTCCAGAGTTGTCGGACACACCACTGTGGTAGAGATGGTACGCATAGTCAGTTCTTGGTACTTGCAGCAGTTTGTGGCCAGTGCCAGGTAGGCGGACCTCAGAGAGACACGCCACACCAACACGGTATTCAGAAAGGGATTTGGCTGTTAACAGTTGGGCGCCGTCATCCCTCAAAGTTTGAACATTCCAGCCTGCAATTCGCAATCCGGCATCAGCTCGCAGATTTAACACCCGTCCCGCGATGCCAAGAGGATGGGGCGCGTCGGTTCCCGCGGACGCCGTAGCAGAGATCGTATGTTGCGTATAGTTGTGATTCATGAAAGTGTAGAAAGTCAAGAAAGTCAATTCCGTGTTTCGTGGAGAAAAGGGGATTGGCGCTAGGTCCCCGGTCTTGCTCCCCTACCAGAGCCCCGTTAGCCAAGCAAAAGCAAGTTTCCAGCGCGCACCAGCTTGGAGGTGGGGTTGGATTTTACGCAGGCGTAAGCAAAGAAAATGAGGTAAATGAACTATGACGGACGCCTGACCGCAACTGTACGTAATTTTTCAAGGTTCTTTACGCAGGCAACAATTAGATACATCAGCTGATTGCATTACCGTCCATGGACTAGTTTTCAATCAAGTCTCTGCTCGTCTGATTTTCCTGGGTGGTCGAGTACCTTGACAGCCGCGAAGTTGAACTCCTGGGCTTCCTCGTAGATAGGAGCTGCCATTTCTGATACTTTATCGCCTCGTCATAGAGCCAACTGGTGATAATGTATGCACGATGTGAGCATCCGTGTATTTACAAGGACAGCTAAGGCATGGGATGCGATTCACTAGCCCAGATGTTTTTCATTGGGAGTAAGCCGGAGATTAATTTTAATTACCATGGCAATTTCGGGCCTGTGTGCAATTCCAACACCAAATCCCGCAACGATGTGCTCAGTCACTTCTGGGACGTCTTGCGTATATGGCAGAGCATATCACACCGTCAGTGGTTCACCCGTTTGGATTTTCTGGGCAGAAGGCGTAGCCATTGGTATATAAATGCGTTTAGGTAACCACTCAGCAGATAGTGTTTGCGATGATGTTGAGACCCGCGTAGCTTTTCCTCCGGCAAAATGCGGTAAGTCTGAAGCTGTTAAAAGGGCGTTTTAACAACTTCGTTTGTGAGTTATTGGATGGCTGCTGTGAAAATTAAGAATTCGTCCGCATTCAGGTGTTTCTCAACATGAACTTCTCTTACTATTCCTAATACCCATCAATGAATAGCCTCATATTTTTATTTAAGCCACAATTTTCAATAGAAGTGAAAACCGCAGCGCCAATCAATCAAGAGGTGTCGAAACAAAATGGCCCAAGGTCCTGCCACTGAGGTATGCATTAGGTTAATGCACATCACCGATGGTTTAGGCACTGTACTAGGACATGCGACTTAATTCAGGCATGATTTTTAGTATTTCCACTGTGTACTTTTGGTTCTATTAATTTCTTCTGTTTAAGCATTTTGCATGCGAACAAGTAATTTAAATGTCTTCTTGGATAAATGGTTTAAATTGCATTCGGAGATACTATGATAAAAATAAAGATCTTAGGAAAATGTAATTATACTCGTGAATTTTCGAACAGGTATCACTTGTTCGTCGTCAGACTTAATGAAAACTGAAGGCCAAAAAGGTTACACTTTAATTACTTTGGAGCACATGTTACATCGAATGAGAGAAGGGGGTTTACATTGACGTGAATCCCGCAGTGCATATTCTGCAGGTGTTGATGCTTAGATTGTGGACCACGTGATCGGGGGGATGTGAATCAGTTAAATTATACTTGACCGAGCATGGATAGCCTGCTGTTGTTTCAGGTTGGGCGCAATTAGTTGACCATGCGCGCAAACCCTTATAGTGTGAACCAAGGTCCACGTTCCTGTTGATACTGGTCGGGTTCGAGTGCCAAGCTTCGAGGAATTCTCTCCCCTGTCTCGTATTAGGTATCGGAATCACCTCGGTGCCATCCCATTTAAAGCGGTGATCACACTCAAGGGACTGCGCAAATACTATGGATAAAGGGCCCTGTCGGTGAATAGCTGACTGATGTTCCTCAATGCGAGTCCCGAGTGGTCGGCTTGCGTGGTCAATGTAAACACAAAGAGAGCTGGCGCACGGTATGCGGCAAAGAACGGTACTCAGTTGTTCTAATGGAAGGGGGTCATTTTCTCGGCATAGGGTTGCTCCCAGTGAGGCTGCGGGCTAGTGAGCGACAGGGATGCCAAAAGACTTAGTAGTGGAGAGATGGTTGCAGCGATTTCTTTCATGAAAGGTATTGAATGAAATTTCCGTGGCACTATATCGCCATTGGAAAGGACGTTTGGTGCTTGACCCTGACATCAAAGGCAATTTTCGACATAGCTTGTCGGATATCCGTTGGACCGGAAGCATTTGCAAAAGTATGCTATCTCTCCTTTAAGCTAACCGTCATTAAAGCAATAGCGGTAGGCCCTTTGTAAAAGAGTTCGAACACAGCTTCTTTTATGGGTCACAGGATGGTTACTCCAATGATTATGAACGATTTCTAGAGTGGATTCGTTTAGGTATACCTGTTCGCGAGTTCGCCAACCAAGAGTCCGTATTCTAAAGTCCAGGAAGTGGGATTAGACTTGACTTTGTTCTATATTCACTAAGCTAGCTGTCTTATTTCTGACAGTGTCCTGGCCTTTAAGTGCATTCATTTATTGAATATTAATCAATGTGTTTTGAATAAATCTTGTTTACTGAAAAAAGTACGGCCTAAAGTGCATAGCTTCTTGTGCTGCAGATACGTCACTTACTACCAGACTAAACTTATTTGTCTGTTTCCTAAAAAACGGAACCGCCTGTGCCCAGTTCACATAAGCGAATGAGACTCATGTGGGACGTGTTTTAAAATATGGTCTACAAAGTGCTGATAGTAAACCATAAACCTAAGAAATTATAAGTTTTACATATACAGTAGTTGCCGGTTATTAAGCCCACGGTTAATAGGCCCAGCCGCCTATTAAACCCAAATAAGCTTAAGACGGAATTTTATACAGTAAATCCGTCAGCTTATAAGCCAAGTCGCCGGCTTCAAAGCCCATTTTGCCAAAGGATAGAGTGAAATTCCCATCTCTCTGCGTGCGCAACTGGTAAAGTGTCACAAATTATTATTTTTTTGTTTTTTTTATTATGTCAAATACAGACAAGCAGTATTCTTTTCTTGTACATTACCAAGTTCTACACATAATGCAGTACGTATGTAATGTGTAGTGCGTATCCTGTGTTTGCTAATCAAGAACGAGGACTCTCCGCTTAGTGCGCCCGCCGCTTATTTATCCCAAATTGGTCTGGGCAAGAGGTGGGAAAAATAGCCGGCGACTACTGTATAAACACTAATGAAAAGCATGAAGGTCTTCGGAGAATCGAGATTTATTCGCATATTTTCAAGCAAGTTCCACTAGTCCGTTATCACGCTAAATGAAAGCTGGGTATAGGAATGTCAAACTAGAGCCTTTGGTGGAGGGAGGATACGCATGTAACGATTAGTATTCGGGCAAGGGTAGGGGTGTTAAAAGTCAGGTACGGTTCACGTGTCGGCAGGGTAAGGGGTGCCACATTAGTGCATTTCCACAGGGCCGCCTATTTTAAAGAGACGGTTGTCGGGGCGAGTCAGTCAGCCATGCACGTATATCATCGTAATGTGAATCAAAATCTTCGTGTCTGTTAATGCTAGTTGGTCTCGAGTGCCAGGCTTCGAGGACTCATTGCGCTTGTTTTGTGTTAATCAAGACGATCACCTCAGTACTGTCCGAATTGAATGGGTGGTCACACTCGAGTGAGTGCGCAAACACGAGTGATAAAGTGCCCTCTCAGTGAACTTATGTTCGTTGATGTGATTCCCGAGACGTTAGCCTGTGTTTGTAATGGACTCTGGTTTAAAACTAAAGTTTTTGAATTCTAATAATCATCTAGGTGTATCTTTTGGTACCATTGTGGTCACATGGTCACTATTGGAACGAAATAAAGAAACATCACACTGAACACCACATGATGCATTGTGGCTTCTGACTTACACATTGCCAGACGGAATCGGGATGTATGAACATTGCACCGAAAGGACGGGGGTTTAATAGACAGATCAATATGTAGGCTTGATTAGTGAGCCAATTTTGCAATATAATGTGAATTGTAAAATATCTAGAGGAATTCGAATGCATTTTCTAGGAAAAAAAGATCAATAAAAAGAACGTGCTCAGGCAGAGGTTTCCTGTAAACCTGACGTTTCGGGTAGTTGTCTCGTATGTCCATCTTCAAAGAATGAACACTCTGGCCCATGGTTCTCGATTTTTGTCACTCGTTCTTCTGTTTGCTTGTTCTGCCAATCCCGACTGCGCCGCTTTGTGTGTCTCGCGTCTCGCCTTTGGCTTCCTCGATTACGCTACCTGCCACCATGCCGCGTGTGTTGGTTTCGCTCTCATGTGCGTAAGGCCCATCGGCCCCCGTCGCACATCGGCCTGTTTTAGTATATTCATGTTGGCAGCGGAGCTAGTTGACGGCTCAGATTGTTCCATGCCGTGACTGTCCCCTGAAAAGGTTCTCAAAACAACAAAGGGGACAGTTAAGTTTATGTGGCCGTTGACTGCACAGTCAGTCGACATCCAGACTTCTTTATTCTGCGCTGGTGTGTGGTCATCACCTCGGCCCACAATTTCCACTGTGGAAAAGTTAAAGTCGTAGCTGTCGACAGACTGTTCAATTAACCTGTCCCCTATTTTGTGTTAAATTGTCTTCTTTTCAGGGACAGTCCCAGCATGGGAGATTCATTGCCGCCACCGAACTCCAGAGTCAACCTGCAATAAGTTGGAGCCCGACTGGCGCCAATAGGTCAAACGCACATAAGTGTGAAGCCAATTCACATGGCAAGCCGACAGACAGGTTACTCGAGGAGGCCGAAGATGAAAACTTCTGCCATTTTTTTCTGCTAAATCAGATTCCAAAAAACCGAATAAATAGGGAATCATATGAGCAGTTGGAGAGCAAAAAAGGCTTTTGATGCATTTCTAGGTAAAAGGGCGCAAAGACAAAACAATGCGGTAAATTATGTTCGTCGTTTTATCCAAGTGAGTCGTGAGATGCCACAGTTCGCGCACTTAGTGTGAGCAATCTGGCAGATTTTGAGACTCTGTCTCATGTTTCGGACGTTTCACTTGTTTTTATTCTAAAAGACCTCTGGTATCCATCGCCGCAAACGTTAGATTAGTCTAATCAACATGTCAAGAGTCTGCTATGTCGCCTTATTTTTACGACATTCCTTCAACGTAGTACTTAGTGGCGAATTACCACTCCAACACTGTCTATGCCATCTTCAGCATCAGAGAGGTTACTTAGTGGGCGGATATTTGATTGACATCAATTTCATGTTCACCTTGATGTCCATAACTTTTGGGCCAAGGTTGAGAAGGCCATTTAATAGAGCAGATAATGACCCATAAAGAAGAGCATCAACAAACATGCGGTAAGTCTATCCGGCAGAATGCAACTGGATGAGACGTAACAAGGATAAACAGTGCTTCTGCGAACGCACATAGACTAAGATTGCACAAACCCAGCTACCAACTCTGTGTAAAAAGTATCAGGACTGCAGAAATATCCCAAAGTTGATGGTTCTTAAGAACAAAAAATTATGTTTGAATTTCCTTTGGAAGTGTGAAAGAAAATAGAATAAGACAATTTACAGTTCGAGGAATTTTCAAAGCTGAAACCAAGCGTTGGGGTTGTGAGCCTAAAATATCACATGCTTTTACCCGGATTAGGTGTTTTTCTGTACTTTTAGCAGAAGAAAAGTCTCTTTTTTTCTACAGAAAACCCTTATTGTGACTAAATGCTTAGCAGCAAGAGCCACGAAGTCGAATGAAATATAGTTGGCCGATCTCAGTCCGCTTAAATCCGATAACCAAATGGTTCATTTTGACGCCAGTAAAATAGTGTCAAATATTCATTAACGAAATACAGTATGTGTGGCAGCCAGAGAGATACGTATTTTTTAAAGTTTATATACTTATTAGAAAAGTTTGGCAGCTTTTTATCATGCAATTGACCAAGTTGTGAAAAAAGTGGGCCTCGTTGTCTGTATGAAATGCTTTTCTGTTCTGTGGGTTCGAATCCCACAGCTAAGTCAATTGAACTATTTATATGTTTATAATCTTTCCTGATTGCAGCAATTATGTTATGCTTCGCAAAGGTTTTACCAGCACCTAGTCATTCGCAACACTTTTGGCCAAATTGTTCTGAGGTTCTTGCTGTAAAGCCCCAGCTTATTTCTAATGCTATTTTCTAATAATACTTTTTGGCGATTTTTATGTACCGCCTTATGTTCCACTTCTAAGATTGTTTCACACGTGTTTTAAGCTCCATAAGAACGAGAACCTACCAAGTGCCGGACCAACCTTAGTCTACAAAAATATTGTCAAAGCTGGCTCCGATATACTGATATTGTTTTATACTACCCGATCAAGTGAATGCCGTCCGTTTTGCATGTACCTTCTCTCGAAATGTAAGGGGTTCGATATGATTCTGCCATTTCCGCTTATTCCAAAAACGATTACCCACTTTTTAAATAAATAAATGCTCAAAGGTCTTAGCTAACTTCATTCGTTGCGTGATTACTAAAAATATGCACACATCTTTCGTGATGTTCATTGCTATTGCCGTCAGCCGTAACATATAGATTTGAAAATAAACGACATCTTTGAAAACATTTTAATAGAAATGCTTTGAACATCAAATTGCGTGCCCAGTTTACAAACCCTTTATCTTATATAACATGAAAAAGGCACCCTAGAAAAAAACTGAAATGTTCTGACAGCTAAAGCTTTGAGACGGCATGGTTTGAATAAATTTTTACGTTGCACACATGTTGTTATTCCCTGCTCACAGTTTGTCAGTGACTTCTAAGATCAAACTGACATACCATCACCTATGACATAGGAATCGCGACGGAATCCAAAACGTCAGAAGAATAAAACTCTTGTTCCAATGAAGGCAGCTTCTTCTTCTGAAATATTATTTGACTGTGGTATGTCAATATATGCTGACTGCTAGCATTGGTCTGAACCAACCTGTCATGGCTGCAAAAACTAAAGTGTTTTCGTAAAAAAAACAATGTAAGATGTTCGTTTCAAAGGCAAAACGACTGAAAAGGGGTGAGTGATTAACTAGCTGTGTTTGACCTTCTAAATGTGCTTCCTAGGATATAAAAAATAAAGACATTAACGAAAAGGCTTAGTCATGAGAGCTCACTGATACGCAAAATTACACTAAAGTTTCAATTACTCCTTCGTTTGAATCCAAAATTTTGGAAACAAACTAACGGATGCAGGTTTCCAGGCGAAAGCTTGCCAAACTTAGTTCTCATGGAATAGGGCCTTTTCATTTGCACTTGCCTATGTCAGTAATGTTTTTCTGCCTAGACTATATGTTAGTCATTGAATGGCTACGAAAAGGGCACGGGAACCGGTATAAGGCACAGCGGAACTAAATGGTTCCGTGATTGATTGGTAAGCCCTTTATACAATTATTGAGAAAGGGAAGACTACTTTGGGAGAATTGAAGCTTTAGTGCGTAAATTTTCGAGGCGGGTTCCCCAGTTCGACGTCAGCCTATGATATATACAGGAACAATGAGCAGTTATTTGTTTCTATACTCAAGGGTTTCATGCTAAATACAGTACCAAAAACCAAGCAGGCGGTGTCTAAGATACCAGTAAGAACTAGTCTGTTTGTGTCTCCCAAAAAGCTCAAGACGCCACCGACTACCACACAAAAAGGTGGCCTCGGCACAAAAGGGAGCTGTCGATTCCTCCAAAATATCAAATTCCAGAGCTTTGGGATCTCACAGCCCAAGTCGAGGATACCCAAACGTCGGTAGGGTCAACTAATAAACCTCATAGACCGTTATTTAATCGCAGCCAGTGCATCGTCATACAAGGCATGCCTGAATTTTCTTCGGAGACCCCAAATAATAGAATTGACCATGAAATGGAATTATTCCGCGGATACTTTAACCCTCTCCTAGATGAAAATGAAGAAATGGTGGTCCCCGTCCTAAAAGCATTTAGGATAAGCCTGAAGAAGGATCCATATATGGACTCACGTCAACCCAGACCAATAAAATTTATACTCAAGCACGAAGAACAAGCGAAGCTACTGTTGAACGGGAAATCGCAACTACGGAACAATTACCCAACGGTTTTTTCAGCGGGAGTACTCGCCGGCCAAGAGGAAGAAGTAGAGGGACTGAAAACCGAACTCTACAGGAGATCCAATGCAGGCGAGAGGAACCTGCGAATAATGATCGGGGAAATCATCACCGCCCAGAGGTCATTCCTCTGGAGACAACCAAAAACGCTGAGTTTTACAGACAAAAAGCAGACCAAAACTCAGGCAATAAAGTAGATAATTCGCAGAGATCTTCCGGCTCCCTCGACCCACAAATCGCTCAGAACTCTATGCCAGCGAAGCTGTGCATTCTTTATACGAACGCACAGAGTTTGCTTCAGAAGATTGACAACCTCAAATTTTTTATAGCTGACCTACAGCTGGATGTCATATACATTGCAAACACCTGGCTACAGGCCGACGTAATGAATGCCGAAATTGTACCCGGAGAGTACCAAGTTTTTCGTCGTGACCGGATACATAGGAGGGGAGGAGGAAAAACAGTGTTTGTCAAGAAGGGCATCATTGTGTCAGAACGCAAAATTGGTTGCTCGCATGATTGTGAAGCGCTATGGCTTAAACTGAAAACGTGTGCTGCACCCACTTTACATTTCATGACTGTCTATAGACCGCCAAATCAATCTCAAGAGGGTGGCGAGACCTCGTTTGGACTAATGCGTGAACTGGCTCAAAAGCAAAATGCGCTGATCACTGGAGATTTTAACGCCCCACTGATTAACTGGGATGAGCTATCAGTTAAGGGTTCTCATGAGTGTTATAGCTCCAGATTCTTAAAGCTGACGAAGAACCTCTCTCTCGTGCAGAATGTCGGATTCCCAACGAGGATAAAAGAAGCACAAACAGCGAACTGTTTGGACCTCGTAATATCGAAAGACCCGATCGATACAAGCGAAATTAGATCAATCGCGCCTCTCGGAAAGAGTGATCCTGTCATGATCCTGTGGGAATATGCTTCAAACACCACTCAACCGAGAAATACGGAGGTTCGGTTAGACTACTGGCGCAGAAATTACACCGCAATGAGAAATGAACTAGCAGCAATACATTGGTATGACCTTCTAGCCGGTAGTTTGGATGCCGACTGAAACACTGTCAGGGATCTTATAAGCAAAGTAATGCCTCGAAACTGCCCGCTGAAAAAAGTACAAAAGGCAAGCAGCCCCCCCTGGTTAACGCAAGATCTGAAGAGCCAAATAAACCGCAAGAACAAACTTTGGAGAATGTACGCATCAACATGCCAGCCTTCAAATTACGAAGAATTCCGACAAAAGCGGAACGAGGTTAGATCAAACATTCGAAAAGGGCCAAAAAGACTACGAAGCAAAAATTATCGAGCGGGCCTTAACGAAGCCAAATGTGCTCTACAGTTAAATCAACAGCAGGCTATAAAACAAAGACACAGTTGCAGTACTAAAAGGTAAAAATCCTGAGGAAATTATAGACAACCTCGAAAAAGCAGAACACCTTAGCAAGTTTTTTGCATCTGTTTTCACAGAGGAACTGCATTTTAATCCGACAGACTTCCATGCAGAAAGTAATGGCAGAATCATGGAGGACCTCCTTTTCACAGAAGATGATGTAAGGAATGAACTTCTTGCGCTTAATGAAGCTAAGTCTCCGCGTCCAGACAAAATACCAACAAAGGTACTGCAAGAGCTGGCTTCGGAACTTTCCAGACCGCTTACGCACATTTTTCAGTTGTCCTTTGATCGACGCCTCCTCCCATCCGATTGAAAAGTTGCAAACATATACCCTATTCACAAGAGTGGATCCAGAACAAGCGCGAACAACTATCGATCAGTGAGCCTAACTTGCATCTGCTGTAAAGTTATGGAAAGGATCATCAAAAAGGCCACTTTTAAGTTCCTCGGCGAAAAAGACTTCTTTGATGGTGTCCAACAAGGGTTTCGAGGAAACCACTCCTGCCTGACCAATATGCTTTATTCTATGGAGCAGTGGTCGAAGTCATTAGACGAAAATACCCGCGTAGATTTTGTTAACATAGACTTTAAAAAAGCCTTCGATAGTGTCCCTCACCAACGGCTACTCTACAAGGTTGGCGAATACGGGAGAAGGGGCAATTAACTAAATTGAGTAGGAGATTTTCTCATAGGCTGATCGCAGTCCGTGTGCGTCGGAAACGCAAAATTCAATTCAGTACCAGTTGCGAGTAGAGTGCCTCAGGGCTCCGTTCTTGGGCCACTATTGTTCCTAATCTACGTCAATGACTGTAGGCATGCACTGGCGAGTAATGTACTCTTGTTTGCAGATGATATTAAGATATGACAACCCATCAGAAACGCTTGTGATGAACAAACTCTGCAAGAAGGAGACGGTGAATGGTCCAAAAAGGGTAATGTGGTTTAACTTTGAGAAGTGTGTCACAATGCGGCTCAAGACGAAGAACGTGTGCGCGACGGATAACTCACACAACTACGTACTCGATGGAAGGTGCCTGTTGAACGTCAATGAACAAAACGATCTGGATAAAGCTATTTTGCCATCCTTGAAGCCGTCTTTACATTGCGCTAGGGCTGCCAAGAGGGCAAACAGTGTTCTGTTTGCCATTTAGCAAACTTTTGTCGACAAAGACAAAAAACTATTCGGCAAAATTGATGGAACATTTATTCACTCACGTCTGGAGTATGGCGTTCAGGCGTGGTGACCATGAATGCACAAAAATAAACAGATGCTGGAAAGAATTCAGCGAAGGGCGAAGACAATTGTGAAGGGCCTAAAGTCTTCATCACACAAATAAAGACTAGAAGCACTTTACGTTTCCCCCTTGAGTGTAGACAAATCCTAGGCGACCGCATAAAGACGTACCACCTCGTGAGGAATCGGAAGTATGCCCTGAGGTTTTAATGACTTCTACGCCTTCACCACTTCAACCAACCTCCGAGGGAATTCCCTCAAATTGCGTGGAACCCTATTCCATCTAGTGGTCCACAAGCAGTCATTCTCACAACGAGTCATCGGTGCCTGGAACAGACTGCCCGAGGAGGTCGTAATAGCGAACTACACAAATGCGTTGAAACGGAAACTGGATGAACATCAACTTAGCAGTTACCGTTCATATGTTCAAGGAAGCAGGAATAAGTTACGCCCCGGAAATACCTATAAATAAAACTTTACATCTTTATAAGCTGCTCACTATTTTGCAGTAACGCATTTTATGTTGGATATATTATGTACACAAGAGACTATTCTGACTGCTCACACGCACACGTTAAAATTTGTACATGTATATATGATGCTCACTGATTATAGCGGCATATTTTATGTTGGATATTTCATGCATACTTTTTAAGTTAGGGTCTTCAAAGGCATTGCCTACCACCCTAAATATACTGAACTATACTGAATTATATCCCAGAGTCTGATGACGAGCTGGAGAAAATTTGCACATATACGATTCACGTTTCCTTAAGAAGTGTTTCCCTTTTCAATTAAATAGCTTGGGATGCCCGTATTTGAATATCTACCATAATATATAATACAGTTTACTTGGGAAGTTGTGGTAGGAGACATGCTGCCTTCTCTGGATTTGAAAATACAAAAAAGTGGGCAATGGTAATCTGGTCACTGGCGTCTTTACGAAAGGGTGCAATGCGGATATTATTTTTAATTATGCCAGCAATCTCAAACTCCATTCTATCGGGCCTATCACTATTTAAACAGAGACGACCTTTCCATGAAGGATTGTGCTAACTTATATCAGTTGTAACGATCTAACAGATATCCGATCAGTTTTGCTTAGAACCGTCTCAGACGTCAAAAACAATCGCAGGTCCCCAACCATAAAGGGCAGGGACATTCTATTCCCTGCTTTATTTGCAGGGAATGGCCGAAGTGATCGCTAGGTAATTAAGTCGCTTTGATTTTCGCATTGCACACAAAACAGAATCCTCATTAATCGCAGCGCTATTACTCATAAAAAAATCGCATCCCAAAAGAACAACAATTAAACATCGCTTACTGCATACCGTGCGAAAATCGTTTTTGCGTCTATGCTGGTAACACAGGCCAACTACTGGGCATCCGCATCTAGAACACACATGAGCTGGCCATCACCGGGACCCAATTCCCTTCTCTCCGTACGCATAATCGAGTATGACCGCATATTCAATCAGAATGACACTGAAGTCGTCTTCATAGCAAACACATAAGAAGCGCAAAAATTGCGAGAGGCTTGGTATTCTACTACGGACAGTATCAACCACCACCTTGACTGGAATGATGAATACAATAACTTACGATGAAGACTCAACGTATTCTGTCCAAACTACACAACAACGACCGCAAACCCCGTAATTCTCACATCGTATGTCTAACAATGTATGTTTCCTGGAGGTAACCAAATAGAATTTCGTCCAATTTAGCATTCTCATGTGACAGAAATATTGTATTATAAGGTTGTATGATCATTAATATGACGACCCAACAAATGTAATTTATTCAATTCTTAACGACATCGCAGAAATTTGGCAGCAATTTCACGAAATAGGGAAGAATAATATATCGATCTACTGCACATATTCTCCTGCATATAATGTGGCTACTAGCGAGGTGAGCGGAAAGCGTTTATTACTGAATATATTGCATCCCTAATGCTGGACAAAGAATGCATTTATGAACTTACATGGCAGTCTTATAGGATGTGAAAAAAATGTCCACATTTACAGTGATTATGAGTGCAACACCAACAACGCCAACCCACACTTTCTTCAGAAACACCTTCCAGAATACCATACGGGATCATTATATCGTCTCATGTTGGAATGTAGTTCAGTGTTTTCAAGTTGAAATGAGTGCCCAGTTAGCCGTAGATACCAATCCATTAGCAACCTACAGGGTGCGCACGAGGGCAGATGTTGAGCTGTTGAGCCGTGGAAGTGGAATCTTGCGTACCTTCCTGATTGTTGCGTGGTAGTTATTTGCTTTTATACGTAATTGGTTGTTCCGGTACACAACACCCGCCAAGCTTGAAAAATAGCCCTTAAATCCTACTATTCAATTGCAAGTACTCGATGTGTCTGCAAGCACCCACAGCAACGTCGTTGTACCATCAGCCTTTCACCAGACGGTCGTTATATATCGTCCCGATGTGGCCACGCCATCGTAGTCATGTGGGAGGTTATGTGGTCCAGCCAGATAGTAGGCGATAGAACGTATCCCAACGAATATAAACTACTATATATGATAAGGCGTGGAAGGGCAGACTTTTAGGGATAATTTAATAACGTGTAAGAAGCGTAGAATGTAAGCCAAAGGCAAGTGACTCGCAGACAAGTGCAGTTCTGCCGTGAATGGGCCGGAGTCCAGAGGCGCAGTCCGGCAAGTAGATCACCGGGTCCGGACAACTACAACCGAACAGTAGATCACCGGTTCTGGGAGTAACTGAGTGTAAACAACTCCCCCGGATTAAGCTCGTGGCCCTGACTCGTGGTTGACCAGTGGGGCCAGACAGGGGCTGACCTTAAACGGAGGGTTTTATATCGTCCCTTGCTTGCGCGCGGTGGTCATGCAAGACAGGACCTGTCCCCACGGCGTCCGCGGAGAGCATGGCTAAGAGTAGCATGGCCGCTACGGCCGCACCTGTTTAAAAATTATGTGCTCTTTGGGATCTCTTTGGTGAACTTTCACCAACCGCTAATGGCACACACTTAACACGCTCCGCTCTACCTTTGGCATCATTTTTTCGGGCCTTGACAGCAGTTATAGCAGCTAGCAGTACAAGCAGATAGCATTGCCGACAGCGACAAGGGAGACTGGAATGGCCCTTTCTGGCTTATTAGGTCTTGTCCATCTGTTCGTCAGTCATACTTAAACCCAAGTGGCGAACCACCCGAACCTCTAATACGCGCCTTTTTGATCAGAGTCTAACGTTCTAACCACTGAGCTGCGAGCTCGTTTTCGTGTCTCTTTAGGTCGAGGGATATTGGCACTCGTTTACGAAGGTTTACTGACCACTAACCGAAATCGCTTGCCCCGCGCTGCTCTGCTTTGGGCCTCATTTTTTGGGATCTGATAGCGACTAGGATCTCGTAATTAACTATCGGGAAGCGAGCAGGTGATCACTCTTTCCAGGGGCAATGCCGGTAAGCCTGGTAGCCTAGCCATAATCGTGGCACCTTCCAGCATGGCTGATGAGAACTTAACAGATAACGGTCCGTATGCCGGCAACCAAGTAATTAGCATGGACAAAGGGCGGAGACGTTAATTATAATAGACATGTAGTAGCCTAGCGATTACATCCCATAAATACTATAGCCCTCTGTGCACTATTTACCCTTTTCTGATACTCTGTGTGAAGACTGGTTTTACTGCATCTACTTCTGAAATATTTATAAGTTAGTGAAGCATGGGGAGCATATGTGTTT